>JACTOM010000546.1:2796140-2908050 GCA_015832385.1 Elymnias hypermnestra | reverse complement strand
ACACATAGAGAGCTAACGTCCCTACGGTGCTCCAGCGTCTCCAGCTTACTGGACAATTGGGAGTCGTCGACAATTCGTATAGCCCGTCTCTGTATCCGGTCAAATGGAAGCAGTTGCTATTGGGGTGCTCCAGCCCATAGATGAGAGCAGTACTCTAGGTGCGGTCGGATTTGGTTAGTTAAGAAGTCATTATACTCAGGGTTTCATAAAAACTTGATGAAATCGCTTTAAATGTATATTTTAAATTGTAAATCATATAAAAAACAACATATTGAGTTACCAGTTGTCCCAACTCATAATATATAAATCGTATGTCGCCATTTATTACGTTGACAATCCCATATTGACATTTTGCGGAGGATCAACTTGTCAAAGTTGCTAATGGCTTTATGGAGTAAAATGGACAAGTTTCATCTAACTGAAAAATTGTTTTAAAATTGCGATATTCTTATAAAAATATCCATTAATTTATTAACCAGACAACTTAATGTATTAATTATACTAATTGATAAATGTTATGGCTAATGTTTTTGTATGGTAGAATAATAAATTAATAATGAATTGAAAACAGTTTTGTTTTACATTTAAATGAATTGAATTCTGTGTATATCTAAATCAATCGTTGTTCGTTTGTTTCGATTTTGGTTGTAAATTATTTTCAGAAGTCCAGGGAAGGTTTGAAAAGTGAGTAAATATAAAAAAAGAATACGTGGAATATATTAAAAACAACAATTTTGCTTTTCCTTAGAAACTATTCCTACCTGTCAAAGGTTTGATAATCTCGTCGTTTATAAATCAAATTAGATTTGAAAGAATGCTTTTGTTTTTATTATTTGACATTAACAACCAAATTGATTATAGTTTTCCAACAAAAGAACTTTAAAAGAAAACTAATGTGCTATATGCCGTCAACCAATTATATAAATTTAAAACATGTTTATTAATTAGAAAATTTTTAAATAAAGCAGTGCATACACAAATTTCTTTTAAAACGAAATCGCCTTTAAACTCACGAAATAAATAAATAAAATAAAACTGTTTTAATTCGGGTTGATACCCGTAGAAATAATTACATTTACATTTCACTGACAGAGTAAAAATGTACATACAAAGACAACATGCAATTCAATCTATAAATTAAATTAAACTAATATTCAAAATTACATTACATTTGAAGAAAAAAGAAAATAAAATATTATTATTATCATTGTAAGTTGTGAAAAAACTGCCTCATTGGCCTAGTGGTTAGCATGTTCGACTACAGACATGAGGTCCAGGGTTCGAGTCCCTGCTTGGGCCAATTCGCAAATCAATATTGAGTTTCCTATTACGATTTTCTTAATATTTGCCCGAAGTTGGGAAGTTGGCGGTGTGATCCGCCCCCGTGCCTCGGAGAGCACGTCGGTCCTGCGCCTGATCTCTCTCCGATCGTGTTGGATTCCTGTCACATCGGACTATGAGAGTGAAGCAATAGAGAGTGCACTTGTGTACTATGCCTGCCAATCCGCAGTGGGTCTATGCTCTAAAAACCCTCGCTCCTCGGAGTGAGGAGACCTGTGCCCAGCAGTGGGACGTTAATGGGCTGCTACTTAAGTAGTGAAATAAAAACAAAATAGTCCATTACTTTACTGGCCTGGTGCATTCGTAACCAGTTAGCAAAGAACACATTAACGGGGGAAGCCTGAGCAACGGTTCTGATGAGACTGTTATCGCAATTGTGAACAGTCTCCCAGAAGCCAGCAACTCTGTTAAGCAAAGCCGGCAAACATAGCCGATGCACTACAAAACCGTGGCGAAGAAGAAGCGAAGGGCATTGTTGTATTGGACTGATGTAAATATAAAGTAGAGTTACATAGATCTAGAAAAAAATACTCCGGAAAAAAAAACTATACAATTTGAGGGAGCATTATTGTATAATCATTATTGTGTAATATGTTCGACTACAGACATGAGGTCCTGGGTTCGAGTCCTAGGTCGGGCCAATTCGAAATCGATATTGAGTTTTCTATTAAGCTTTTCTCAATATTTGCCCGAAGTTGGGAAGTTGGCGGTGTGATCCACCCCCGTGCCTCGGAGAGCACGTTAAGCCGTCAGTCCTGCGCCTGATCTCTCTCTCCGGTCGTGTCGGATTTCCGTCACACCATATACCACATATATCATAAACATTGGACTATGAGAGTGAAGGAATAGAGAGTGCACTTGTGTACTATGCCTGCCAATCCGCAGTGGAGCAACGTGGTGGGTCTATGCTCTAAAAAACCCTCTCTCATATGAGGGAGGAGGTCTGTGCCCAGCAGTGGGACGTTAATGGGCTGCTACTTACTTATTGTATAATAGTTTACCAGACAATATAATTTGTGAAAAAACATTGTACAACCCTATATGTATATTTATTAACTTCCCACTGGTGTATGAATATACGAAAGATTTAAGCTTTTATCACATGTTTCACACTACTTAAGTATGTAATATTACTTTTCTTATGTTTGTTATTTGTTAATTTCTCATGAAGTGAATGTATTTTCTTTTGAGAATAAAGATCTTTAAACCTAAACCTAACCAACAATTTCTGATCGCATCTATAATATTTTACGGACTTTGGCGGGAATCCGGGCGTAAAGATCGCGATTTTTTTATTACGAATTATTTTTGATCCGGTTAGGTTTTGACCACATTTACTCGTATTACTTTAGTTCAAATATCCTGAAATTATCATTAAGATTTGTTTATTTTGGTTCTGAGGCGGTACGAAGCTGATACTATAAAAATTTCAAGTTACACAAGTATATATTACAGTTCACTCGAAGAACTTTGCCTGCATAATAAGGCACAGATATGATTAATATGAAAAAAGTTATTGTGAGTAAACCTTAAACGTTAGAGACACAATTTTAGGCTTTTTTTATAACTTTCAAATAAAAAATTCCATTGTACACGATTTTTGCATTTTGAAAGAGTTGAATATGTTTCTATGAAAAAGATTATAGTTAGTCAACCTTAAAAGATACAGACATAATATCTTAAGCTTTTATTCTAAATTTTGAAAGAAGAAAAATTTCATAATACATGATATTTGCATAACTTTAATTGTTTAAGCAGAATACGCCACGGAAGCTCTTCAAACGAAAATCTGGGCTATTAAAGTCTAAAAGAATATTTCAATTCGAATAAATGGTTCTTTAGATTATTGCAATCAAACATTACCTTTATAAAAATATCGCATTCAAACTACATGCAAATTTTTACTTAACAAATAATATAAGACGAGAAAGTATCCACTTAAACAAAGTTATATTTTGAAGTTTCTAGTGAGTTAGGGTTGACACTTTTATTTCTTGATAATATCTTGCAATTAATCATTATATAAACAGTATATTTATTAATATATGTCAGAGATAAGTCGTTCTTAAGAAGCAATTAACATATAAATAAACTTACCTCGAAATTCTTACATTTAGATGGAAAGAAAGCTTTTACGTGAGCTTTCAAAGGCACTGTGCGGTTTTACGCAAAATAAATTGATTTAAACTTAAAACAAATTAACGAATATTTTTTTATATTACAAATAATTCAATTCTATATATTATTTATAAATTTGTGTATGTTGAAGTGAAACTTCTTTAGGCGCATGAGGGTAAAATTTTTACGGATGAAACGTATGATTAACGTTACGAAGATTTGCAGCCTTTTTTTATGCTAATTCGTTTGAAGGTAAGGTGGTTTAAAATTACAAATAAGTTGTGGCATTTTAATTTGCCACTCGTCATTGAATAATTTATTATACTTTTGTTTTTCATAAAATATTAAATAAAAAGTTTAATATTGACAAAAAAACGTTACAATTCGTCATTTGAGATTTGAATAAAATATTTGTATTAATTTTCGACATTTAATATTCAAATGACAATTAAATTCCTAACATATCTTCCTTTTTCTCTCCTTCTAAGTCTCAGAAATCTAAAAGTTTTAGATTTGTATAAATATAAACATTATTTCACCAAAGAAGTTTCACTTCTGACACGTGTATTTTTTACGCACGTGTCAGAAAAAACACGATAAAGGGTACCAATCATTATTAATTTTAACTATTCGTTTGAAAATTATTAAAGAAATAAATAAATAGGATTTTCATAATAAAAGGTCGATATCCAAACTAAAATATTCTTTACTTCCAGTAAACTCCTTTTGTCAATGACTCTACCACCGGTTCACAACCTACAGACTAGATGGAGAAGAATTCGGCAAGAAACTCCATAGTCTTTTACTCTTTTTTTTCATGTTATTTTTAATATAAATTACAGTAAAATACATCAACATCCATTATCATTATTACATATTAAAAAGAGATGAGTTTTAATTAAAAGAAATACTCTTATCTTTGTATCGCAGAGCAGGCCTTTTTACGACACCACTAACTTAAAATACAATAATTCGTAGCTAACGTTGATTAAAAACTGCCCTTTCGACTAACTTTTAGGACTATTTATACATTTGTCGTTAATGATGCCATTAGCATAAACCACCAATGGCAGCGTTTGGCGGCAAATATATTTATTAATTATCCTATTTATTAAGAAACTACCATTCCCCGTTAGTATTTAATAGTTACAATTAATATAATTTCTAATTGGCATTATTTACAAATTCACCAATGGGAACGATATTGTGAAAGCCATTCTTTTCGTGAAGGTCATTCTTTCTAAGAATACGATTTAGTCAAATGACGAACCGTACTCTTTATTTAAAATATTATTTTAATGAAATTATTTTATATATACTAACACACGCATATAGATTATAAGCAGCCTTCGGTTGATCTACACCACAATCTAATTCACAATTCTTTATTCATGTAAGATTTTTTATAACACATTTCATATATATTTTATCCAAATATTATTCCAATGTATAACAGATGATGATATTAAAGAATTACTTGCAATTTAAAGTTACGAGGTGTATTTTTTTTTATCATAGGATGAATAGATATAGATAGAATAAATTAATCTATTATGATCAGAGCAACCCATTCACTCCCACGCTTTTTTATTATCCGTGTAATTCTTCAAATTATAGTACGATTTATCAATTAGCTATCCTTTAATAAAGTTTTCAGACTTATTTAGTTATATTTCTCGAAGCATATGATCTAACTTTATAGACTAATTAGTAATAATACCTGTGACCATAGCTGTTTAGAATATACTTATACTAACCGAATCCGTGACTTCGTCTGCGTGGAATGTGTTTTGCTTGGCGTTTTCATTAATTTAGGCAAATTGTTTTAAAATAATAAACATACGTATATCTCTCCGCAACCCCCTTGTGGGTGGAATTTCATAAAATCCGTTCTTGGCTAATTTCTACTAGGCAAAAGGAATATTCCTACTAAATTTCAAGTCTCTACGCCTTATGGTTCCAGAGATATCGCGATGAGTCAATAATTAACACCCCCGCAACCCTCCTTGCAGGTGGATATTCGTAAAATCCCTTTTTAGCTGACCTTTACTCAGCAAAAGGAATATTCCTACCAAATTTCAAGTCTCTACGCCTTATGGTTCCAGGGATATCGTGATGAGTCAATAGATACCTGGATATCTCTTATATACGAGTACGTATAGATAAGTCAAATGTTTTTAGACTCTGGTTTTAAGTTTAAAAATACTACTACATTATATTGTGCCTCGGAACTTTCACTAACTCAAAAGTTTTCGTTCTTTTAAGTACTCTTTATTTAAGTAATATTTATAAGCTTGGCAGCTTCAGAATTATAACATATGTATCGTGATTATTTCAAAGTAGTTGTAAGAAAAATATATATATTTAGATAGATAATCTTACGAAATATGGATTTGTTACTGCGGTAATTATAAACTCGTGTAGCACGTCCCTTTAGGCCCTTCTCTCCGCAGCGAATTTATATTAAATACCAAAGTTACAACATCAATTTGAGTCAATTCATATACTAATTAAATTTGATTTGCGCAACAGAGCACCATGTTATCATTTAAAGATACGATTTACAACTTTGTATGACAACAATTAATTTAAAAGGAAAAACTTAAAGTTTAATAACGATAAATGTATTAAAATTAACCAAATTACGTTACGTCTATGAAAACTGTGTAAAAAAAATTAAATTCTTTGTTGTTGTTGTTTTTCTTGCCCTTATCCCACTAGGTGGGGTCGGCACAGCATGTTTCCTTTCGCCACTTCACTCTATCCGCTGTCATTTCTACATTCACACCCTTTATACACATATCCTCATTCACACAATTCATCCACACTTGTTTTGGTCGCCCTCTCCCGGCCCTGCCGCTTACCATCATATTAAGGACCCTCTTGCATACATGGCTAACCTCCCTTCTCATTACATGTACATACCAGGCTAACCTTCCACTCCTTAACTTCTCGGTCACTGGTGCTACTTTCACACTTCCTCTAATATACTCATTCTTAATCTTATCTAATTTTGTCACTCCACACAACCATCTCAACATTCGCATCTCCGCTGCATGCAATTTCTTTTCATTCTCCCCTTTGGTGGCCCAGCACTCTGATCCATACAGGATGACAGGTCTTACGATTGTCTTATAAATTGTGCCCTTTAGTTTAAGGGGCATTTTTTCTTTGTAATTCTTTCTTTGTATCATTCTTTCTTTGTAATAAGTCTAAGTAACAATATGTCTGACTTAAGTAAAAAGTGAATGTGTAAAGGAAATTTCCAAAAGACTCACCTAACGAGTAACGAAAAGTTCTCCTTACCATGTTGTAAGAAGCTTCACGTCAAATATTCTTTATTAAAGTAAGCTCAAAAAGCACTTTTATCGTCAGTAGACTATCCGTTGGTAAGAAATCTACCACCGGTTTGGAATTTTGAATCCGTTGAAAAGAAACCGGCAAGAAAATCAGCGGTCACTCTTTTAAATATAATTTCGTATGTTACAATGTGTAATATATTGCTTTTGTGAGCAACTGAAATCAGGTCCAAACAATTCTATCGCTAAATAATCTTGAACATGATAATATGCCTTTTGTAAAAGGATGTTTTTAACATATTTCTTATAATTAGGTATAATACAAAACTGATTGCGGTATCTTATTAAAAATGAGTATGTTCAAACTGACAAATGACTTTTGAACCTTCTTCACCGGAAAATGTGATATCAATTTGTTTTGATGTCTTTATCTTTAATTGCAGATACGTAATAAGTAATTGTACATTTAGATGTAGAAGATCGTTTTCAAAAATAAAGATAGGTAATAGTACTAATGACACTTTTGATGATGGGACGGAAAAAAATCATTTCTGATTAAAAAATCGACTGACGGTCGGGTCAACGAAGGCACGGGCGCGGTGCGGCCGGTTTTCAAACATTCGTTCAATTTAGTCGTTTCTTTTACTCCCATACCGAAGCGAGCGACAGCTGCCTGTATTGTTGTTAAAGTGAAACTTTTTCAGGCGCATTAAGGTAAAATTTTTACTGATGAAACGCGTGTTTAATGTAACGAAGATGTGCAGCGTTTTTATGATAATTCGTTTGAAGGTTAGCTAGTTTTTATGTTTACAAATAACATGTGGCATTGTTTTTTGCCACTCGTCATAACAAAGTTTATTTTTTATAGAATATTAAAGAAAAATATTTCATAAATTCTCTTTTCTAAAATTTAAATTCGAACTAAATTTGATTAATAATTTCGAATATGGACAAAAACACGTGGCATTTATATTTACAATTCGTCATTTGAGATTTCAATAACCTTTTAATTTATTTTATTTTATTCCTTTTTCCCTCCCTCTAAGTCTCGGAAATCTAAAGTTGTACATTTGTTTTGATATAAACAAGACTATGCTCTATGACCTCTGCAGAGTATCTCAACAGGTGGGCCTTAAAATAAACATGGATAAGACAAAAATCATATCGTACATCCATATTTCACTCCACCCAGTCACTGTTGAGAACTCAGCACTCGAAGTTGGTGACGAGTACATCTACCTGGGACACACGATCCGATTAGGTAGGTCCAACTTTGAAAAAGAGATCAACCGCTGAATCTGACTCGGATGGGCAGTGTTCCGAAAACTACGGGACATCTTTTCATCCTCAATTCCTCAGTGCCTGAAGACTAAGCTCTTCGAACAGTGCGTGATGCTAGTGATTACATATGGTTCTGAGACATTGCCGCCGACTATATGATCAAATGACAGATGAGGAGATCCGTCGAGGAATTAAAGTCACATAGCTTACCGAATTGCAAAGCTGAAGTGGCAATGGGCAGGGCACATAGTTCGCAGAACCGATGGACTAGACTGCCTTGTACCGGAAAATACAGCGTCGGCAGACCCTCCACAAGGTGGATCGATGATATCAGGCGGGTCGCCGGCAGCCGCTGAATATTAGCGGTGCAAGATCTAGCCTAATGGAATTCATTTAAAAATACCTTTGTCTAGCAATAGACGACCATTGGTTGAGACGACGACGACGAAACAAGACTTGGTAATTAGTTTGCCAAAGAAGTTTTTACTTCTGACATGTGTACTTTGTACGCACACCCTTACTGCCTTAACACCTTGTATGATGGAAACAGTTCAAATTATCTCAAGTAACATTCGGTAGACGTGAAAGTGATCATTTATTCAGTCGTAAATTTTATGAAGGCAACCCTAACAAGGAGAGACGGTGTTGTCTACTCTACGTTATTATTTTGGCAATAATATAGGTAGTGCTTTTAGACGTCACCTCCCTCCCGCCGGCTGCTGGCAACGTCGAGTTACAGAAATAGTTTTAGAAATTCATCGTCTATTATTGAACATGTACTTTAGTATTTGGAGCGGCGACTTTTGTGATTAAAATACTGCTTTAGAAGCGATTACATTTATACAAACGGTACAAACCATAAACTCAGCAACCTGCAAATATAATTTGTTCACTAGAAGAGGCAAACATAAAAAAAACTAATAACTTCCCTTTTTACAGAGTAGTTTTAATTTTTCTATAACATGTTTATATTTCCTTTTACACAAATTAATTTTGGACGCATTAAGTTTGTTTTTTAAACAATATTTTGCGAGTCGCTAAGTTTATGATTTCTAGCGTCATGGTATTTATTCTAGTAGTTGCTTTTCACAGGTCCTTTTGTATTGAGAGCTTTGAACAGATCATTTTTATTGAGAGCTTTAAACAGGTCCATTTATATTGAGAGCTTTGTACATGTCCACTTATATAGAGAGCTTTGAACAGGTAGGTTTTATTAAGAACTTTGAACTGATCCTTTTTTATTAAAAGCTTTGAACAGGTCATATTTCTTGACAATTTTGAATAGGTCCTTTTTTAATAAGAGCTTTACACAGGTACTTTTATATTGACATCTTTGAACAGGTCCTTTTTTTGATTGAGAGCTTTGAACAGGTCCTTTTTTATTGACGACTTTGAACACGTCCTTTTTTTTGAGAGCTTTGAACAGGTCCTTTTTTATTGAGAGCTTTGAATAGGTTTTTTTATTCACAACTTTGCACAGGTACCTTTTTATTGAGAGCTTTGAACAGCTTTTTATTGGCAACTTTGATCAGATCCTTTTTAAGAAGCAACTTTGATGCTAATACACAATTCGGTACTTCGGTTAAACTTACACAATTGCACAAACAAACTTGTAATGGCATATTTTAGAGTGAAGAAGGTTCAGAAATCCTTTGTCAGGTTGAGCATACGCATTTTTGATACTCGACTCACTTTTGAGTTTAACATTACATAGTTTTAATAAATATGTCAAAAACATGCTTTTCTAAGAGGTATATTATAATGTTAAAGACTATTTAAGCGATAAAAATTTTTGCACATGATTCCAGTTGCACACAGAAGCAAAACATTACACAATGTGATGTAAAATACTATATTTAAAAGAGTAACTGCTGAGTTTCTCGTCGGTTTCTTCTCAGCGGAATCAACTTTCCTAACCGGTGGTAGATTTGTTATCAACGGACAGAATACTAAGAGATTTTCGAGCCTTATTGAATAAAGAATAGTTTTTTATTTGCAATATCAATAAATAATATTATGTTTACTGGACTAATGGTTTCGTACTATTGTATAAGCGATTATTATTGAAAGAGCGTGCAATTTTAAGAAAAATTGTTGTATTATAATAATTTTCAAACAAGCTATTGAATTCTGTAAGAATTTACTATTAAAGATGTTAATCTGCCAAAGATAATCCTTTTATCCACATATAGATATAAAAGCGAGTAAATCTATTCCTTGACTAAACGTTTCTACAAACAGTTATGACACTTGCTTTATTATGGACATTATTTTATGGATAATACAAATGTTGCCATTTGTAGTTGGCAGTGGTTGCTTCCAGTTTGACAGACTCGCTATCAGCTTACCTCCAGTGAGCCAGACGGGGATAACGTTAGGGGAGAAAATATGAACACTGTTATGCAGAAACAAACAATCCAACTTGTTATTTGATTTGAGGTTTAAATTATTGTCTTAAATTTTTTAATTGAAGTTGAAATTTGAATTTGAAATAATATTACGGCTAATTTCGCATAATTCATGGCCATAATATAGCAATTAGACTTTAGACCAATTTCAGATATTTTGTGGCCATAATATAGCAAAATATATTTAATACACTCTTACTATTATTTAACTTCGGCAATAATTATTTGAGTGAAGGTCTCTATTTAAACGTAGCCTAAATAATCTTAATAATGAAAGAATCTTAAATTTTAAATGTATTTAAGTTACGACTAATTTCCGATAATTCATGGCCGTAATATAGTAAAACATACATACATACATAGCATCACGCCTCATTCCCATAGGGGTAGGCAGAGACAACATCCTTCCACTTGCCACGATCCTTGCATATCTCCTTCGCTTCTTTCATTCTCATTAAACCTTTCATACAAGTTCGTCGGTTTAGAGTACTCTTGACCTGGCCGTTATTTAAAATGTCCTGGATTTGGTCCAGGAACGTTCGCCTTGGTCTTCCCCTTCCAACTTTCGCATTCACTCTTGACTCATAAATCCTTTTTGTCAGTCTCCTTTCATTCATTCTCTCTACATGCCCAAACCATCTAAAGCATAAATAATATATATATATATATATATATATATATATATATATAAGATGGTGTGATCCACCCCCGTGCCTCGGAGAGCACGTAAAGCCATCGGTCCTGCGACTGACCTCTCTCCGGTTGTGTCGGATTCCAGTCACATCGGACGGAGTGAAGGAATAGAGAGTGCACTTGTGTATTATACCTGCCAATCCGCAGTGGAGCAGCGTGGTGGGTCTATGCTCTAAAAACACTCGCTCCTCGGAGTGAGGAGGCCTGTGCCCAGCAGTGGGACGTTAAAGGGCTGCTACTTACTTACTATATATATTTAAAACATTAGAAAATATTTTTTTAAATAAGTAATTAAAAGCAGTGACAGAAAAAAAGCAATAACAAAATACCTGTAAAAGAAAAATACAACCTTTTCTTGGGAGTTTAAAGTCCTTTCACCGGGTTTCAAAACCACGGTTATATCCCGCTTTCTGAACTTTTAGAGTCGCTCACAAATTTGCAAGTTAAATAATACTCTTCTCATATTCTTCATTATTATATTACATACTTTGAATGACTTAAAACACAATACTATCGTTGATACAAACTAAGAACTGTCACTAGGCGAATATTGCTTCATTGCCCTGTGGGTAGCTCTTATACCAAACGCCCCACTCAAAATAATCGCCAGTCGTCTTGAAAACGACGACTTCTTAAATTTGAGAATTTCTGGACCGTGTTAAAACGGGTGTAGTGCATGTGAACGTTTCACTGATATAAAAAACTACAAATAACAATCATAATCGCTAACACTAGATACAGTTCTTTGTGTTAGCGATAATTATTATTTTATTTGTGGATTGCTATTAAATTACTTTATTTGTTTATTATGCTGATGTCTTTGTAATTATATCAGTGAAACGTTTACATGCACTATATCCGGTTTAACGCTATTCCGGAAATTCTCAAATTTAATCAAAACTTCTGTTTGGTCATCGTATTCACGACGACCGTGATTGGTGGACTTATTATTTTTTGAGTAGGGCGTTTGTTATATGAAATGTAGCACATGAGAATGAAGCAAAACTCGCCTAGTGACAGTTTTTAGATTGTATCATTAAACCAATGAAGAGTTTGAGAATAATAACCTACAAATTAGTGAGCGACTTAAAAAATTGTTAGTAATTTAAGCACATAGTGAAGCAAAGTCATTTGGTTCATTTGTTACTTTACTATAATTTGAAAATAATAGTGCAAGTTATATTTAGTGGGTTGGTTCCTATTGGCATGATGCTATCCGTATTAAAATGCAAATTTAATCTCATTCAACAATTTGTATGTACTCAACATTGAAACAAAACTTTCTCTTGAAATGGTAATCTTCAAGTCAACTGTTGGTTTATGGTATTTATGAAAGTTTCTTGAAAATAATTTATAAAGAAATGTACTATATATTTGTAATGTATCTCATATCCTTATATAACTAAACGAAGTCTCAAACCGCATCTGTCTCTCTGTTCACGATAATTCTAAATCGACTGAATTTTCACTAAGTATATAGTGTGATTACTAAGAAAAATGTTTTTATATTTTCAAGATTTTGTATAAACTGGGAAGCTTTTGTTTAGGCTGAAAGCTTTTTTCGAAATGTCTAAATATACAATGTCATTCCTGAGGGATTTTTTTATATAAGTTGGAAAGGATTTATTTAAACTGATAACAATAAATGTTGTATGTGTCGGAAAAAATCAACTGGGAGCGTTTATTGAAAGAGCATTTATCTACACTAATATTATAAAGAGGAAAGATTTGTATTTATGTATGTAACGAATAAACTCAAAATTACTGGACCGATTTTAATAATTCATTTTTCATTAGAAAGCTACATTATCACTGAGTAATATAGGCTATATTTAGTACTAGATTACTATAGAAATCTTTAAAAATTCCTATTAAAACCGAAGGCGTAAAAAAATTAGCCATAAAATGTCTTTCATCGCATACTCTGTAAAGAGTATTGATGATAGGAGAAAAAAATCCTCGACAATATTATAGAATATACCAATAGCTACAAAAAACTTCGCGAGACCATATGTCTAACTATTTTAGTTACGTCACTATAACTACTTTATTACATTTAACAAATTGAGAGAAATGTCGATCAAAATCAGACCGTGGTATCCATACAATTTATAAATTTTTATCCAAATAAATAATTTAATATTCAAGACTGCCTCTATACCTGATGATTACTTTTTGATTATTGAAATCGGATATTCCATTCAAAAGATATCATGAAATTAAAATAAAACAACATGCCGGCGGCGGCCGCTACGCAGCGCATCGAGAACTAACTCGACGAGAGAGGTGCTCCTCTCTGCGGGAGAAGGGGGTGCACCATTATGAACTAGGTAGCCGGTCGGCTTCTTACGCAGTGGACGCAAGCGACGTTGAATATTTCGAGTTTTTTTAATACATGTCTATGCTTCACTTAAGAATTTCTTTTCAGAGCTACTTAGTTTTAGTATTAGGAATCACACTTGTTCATAATATTTGTCAATTCGTGGTCGATTTAATTATCATGCTTATAACTTAAATATCTGTACCTATTTATGTCTACCCGCGCGAAGCCGGGATAGGCCGCTAGTACTAAATATACAGTGATTTCTTCGACAGTTTTTTTTTTATATATATTATTTGTCAACGATTTATCTAAATTAGTTGAAATATAACGACAAATGTTGCAAGTGTCGGAAAACGTCAAGCCGACTTGGAGCTTATATCGAAAGGCATTTACACTAAATAATGACATACCCGATTGACTTCTGAGTTTGTCTCCACATATTTTTAAGAAATATGTTAAAAACGTCTTATTGCAAAAGGCATAATATAATGTTGATTATTTAAGCGACAAAGAAGCTAGCAGAAGTCCTGAGTTCGATCCTCGGCAGGAAAAATTTAGGAAATTGTTGTAGGATTTGGCCGTGGCTAGTTACCACCCTGCCAGCAAAAACGTGCTGCCAAACATAGAGATTTGTGTTCCGGTACAATGCTGTGTAGAAACCATAAGGTATATCGCCTCTTACCAGATTAACGCGTTTCCATCTTAGATCATATAATCACTTACCATCAGGTGAGGACACAGTCTAGTGCTAAACTGTCAGCAATAAAAAAAGTGTGATTCCTAAGAGTTTTTTTTAAATATAATTTCACGAGGTTTTGTTTAGATTGGTTGAAATATAACAGTAAATGTTGGAGGTGTCGTTAAAATCAAGCCGACTGGGAGCTTTTGGCAAATAGGTATTTTTATTAAATATGGTGTCATTCCTAAGAGTTCTTTTTCTATGTAATTGGTCAAGGATTAGTTTAAATTTGTTGAAATATAACGATCAGTGTCGGAAAAATCAAGCAAACTGGGAGCTTTCGTCGAAAACATTACCTAATCTCGAAGAGACGCAGCTATTAATTGAGCAATATTTTTATATATCTCCAAAAAAGTCCTGTAAATGCTACTTGAATAAATAATTTATGAATTTGAGCTGTTACAATATATAATCCTGGATTGCCTGGATTCGAACTAGCGACTAATACTCATGCATGTTCTATTAAGTAATGGACGAAGAATCTTATATCACTATTATCCTACAAAAAGGACTTATTAGAGATATCCTTATTGAATTAAAGCAGCGATATGAAGCTTACAATAATATTAAAGAAGTACAGATAGCGAAAAGATCAATAGATCTCAGAGAATACCGTCTCAAACGAAATAACAGACCAAACAAAACTCAACAACAGGGGTTAGTCTTTCTATTAAAAGCTTTTGTCTCCTTAAATACGTGTTATTAAATACAATAGAGGGATTTGTGGAGAAAGTTTTTATTTAGGTTCAAAATGAAATTATAAAATAAGAGAAGTAAAACTTAGAATTTATAAGAGAAACAAACGTACCGTTTGCAGAATTAAAAAAGTTGTTAAGCTCGTACGATTTATCATTTAAGTTCAGTTTCTACATCTCTCTAAACATTTGTTATAAAGTTTTTGAAATAAAAAGATTATTATGTCGTTTATTTATTTACCTTACCTCTCTTACCTTAAATACATGTTTCAGCTGTAAAGATCCTATATTCAATTAGGCACGAATGGTAACTGTGAGGACGTGATGTCGCAGAAGGAGGCGGCGGAGCGCATCAGAGAGATGGACGGAAATGCTCCAGCCAGCCATACGGCGGCGGAGGGTTGGGCGCAGACGATTAGTGCACGACCGTCGTTTGCCCCCCTAGGGGTAGCCTCTGGGCAATGGCTGCGGGGCCTATTGCCCCTTTAGAGGAATTCCGATGGAGGACAGGTGGCATGCCAGCAGAATAAGAGGAATACAAAGAGAGGAGTCCTGTTGGCGTATCATCGACGAGAGTGCGGATGTATTCCGATCCCGTGCCTTCACCAAAGAACGTAGGAAGGAGCATAGTCGGGTTTTAGCCGGTAAGAGTCCGGCATAACCCGTAAAGCCTTTCCCCCCCCCCCCCGGCGTTGCGGGTATCCATGAGGATTTCCCGTCAAGAAAAAAAAGGCACCAATGATAACAAATCTACCACCTGTACCAAATATGATTCCTCTGAGGAGAAACCGGTAAGAAACTCAGCGGTTACTCCTTCAAATATAGTTTTGTATGTTACAAGGTGTATTATTTTGCTTCTGTGTGCAACTGGAGTGAACTCGAAACATTTTATTGCTTAAATAATCTTTGATACTATGATTTATTTTTTTGTAAAAGGACGTTTTCAATATATCTCTTAAAAATATGTAGAGGAAAATCCAAAACTGGTTGCGGTATCTTAGTAAAAATGCGTATGCTCAACCTGACAAATGATTTCTTAACCTATATCACACTAAATTGTGTGTTTCGCTCTTTTTGGTGTATAAGTGAATATTATTACGGATATATAAAATGTTATTCAGTATACTGTGGTACTGTGAGAATTGATTTTCCTTTGAATTTATTTCTTAGAGAATCCTGTGATTCTAATTGACTTCTATAGCTTGGTTATGTAGGGGGCACGGATCTCTTACAGGCTGGTGCAGGTGCTGACCGGACATGGTTGTTTCTGCAAGTACCTGCATCAGATTGTTCGCAAGGAGGAAACGCCTGTCTGCCATGAGTGTGATGCATTTGTGGATTCAGTGCAACACACTCTGGCCGAATGCCCGGCATGGGAACCGCAACGGCATCTATTGACATCGTTGGTCGGACGAAACTTTTCGCTGGAGGGCATAGTTGGCACAATCGGCGTCGTCGCTTCAACCGATGGACGTTCACTGCTGGACATAGGTCCCACGTAATGACTTCCACAAGGCCCGAATTTACGCCGCCTGGCTCCAGCGGCTACCAGCGATCTTCTTTATGTCGTCGGTTCACCTACTTACAGGTAATTGGGAGTGCAGAGCAATGGCCTCCTTTTCTGAAACTGTTATTTTGCTCAAGGTTACACATGATAGGCAGAGGGAGGGCGCTGTGGACGCTTCTTTACTACGAGGCAGGAGGTTGGGAGGTAGGAGGCGTAGGTCTCCTTCCTCTTTCTTAAGTTTACCAGAGGAATCTTCCGGAATGCGTCTTCCGATCCTCTGGTGCTCCACAAAAGGATGTGGAGGGTAACGCTGGGTTTTAGTTGTTATTCTGGCTTGCTAACCAGTCCAACATTTCCGACAAGATTTTAGGTCTGATCAGGGTGCGTAAAGGCATCAGCGTGAAAGAAAGAGGTCCCGAATTCTACACCTGGCAGGACAAACTTAGAAAACTGCATTGTCTAATTTATATGGACCACTGTACCAGTAATGATATGCCAGTGTAGAATCTTAGTCGTCGTCTCAACTGATGGACGTCGACTGCTGGACAAAGGTATCTCTTAATGAATTCCAATGGGCCCGATCTTGCGCCACTTGTATCCAGCGGCTGCCAGCTACCCGCCTGACGTTATCGGTCCACCTGGTGCGGGGTCCGCCGACGCTGCGTTTTCCAGTGCGAGGCCCTCACTCTAGCAACTTCGGGCCCCAACGTCCATCGGTTCTGCGAACTATGAGCCGTGCCCATTGCCACTTCAGCTTTGCAAATTGTTAGGCTACGTCGGTGGCTTTAGTTCTCCTACGGATCTCCTCATTTCTGATTTGATCACATAGGGAAACCCCAAGCATAGCCCTCTCCATTGCACGCTGAGTGACTCTGAGTCTTCTTACGAGCCCCTTAGTCAACGTAGAATCCATTAGGTAAATTATCTCATACCAGGTTAGTGCGCTACTATCTTAGACTGTATCATTGGTGCACCTCTTATATTACCTTCCGCAATAAATGGGCTATCTAATGCTAAGATATTTTATGTCGGACCAGTAGATCCTGAGATAAGTTTGTCAAGTAATCAAACTCTTCTGCTATATAATTTAAGTGCAAATTATGGATATTTGAGATGGATATTCATAAATTTATTTAATAGATATCAAAATGATATATATATACAATTCAATACAGTTTCTGCCTTGTCATTTTATATTCAGCGATAGGCTTTAATCCACAGAGGCGGAAATGGAAGCACTCATACAAGCGGGTATTTTAAACTTTTGCGAGATGCAACTAATTAACAAATGCAGGCATTCAGCATTTCGTGTTTCATTTTCAACTTCATCTGGTATTGATCTGATATTTTACTCGTGTATATTTTATTTTAGTACTATGAGATGCCCTGGAATTGTCTGGATTAGAGGCTTTAGCTGTTGCTATTTACAACCCTAAAAGCTTTAAAATGTGCTATATCCAAACAGTGAGTCCCGTAGTTCGGCGTGCCTATTGACAAAGACTTCCTTAAATATTTTCCATTTAGTGTCTACCTTGGACCCTCAAGCAAGTTATTCCTCCCATCTCATGTGTTATCTTCCTCAATGTCTTTTACAATCTTTTGAATACTATTTAATAGTCTTCTTGCTCTAATTTCCTAATTTATCGCGTCTCATATTGACTGACCATCTCCATTGCCCCGCGGGTCTAAAGTGGTTCTTGGAATTTAAATGTTTATGAAAGATTGTCAAATGTTATAATTACCTTATTTGCTAATAGTTAAACTATACATTGTGACATTTGTTTATTAAATTAAGACTTTGGTGTAGCGTCATGTTGCGCTAAACTTTGGGATAGTGAAAAAAGTCCGTCTTGTATTTATAGGCTCATATCTTAAAAATTAAAACTTACCTCTAGGGTTTTCAGTGTTACTCACATCACTTGAAAACACAAATAATAACTGACCACAAACAACTTAACGACCATCGACGCAACACACACTTTTAGTAACGGTCACTTTGTAACTGATTTATTTCCTGTTTTTCTATTATTACGACATATCTCTACGAATATTTTGTCACGACAGTTACAAAATACACATAAGGACTTAAAAAGAAAAAGATGCTTATATTTCTGATTGCCCGAGTTGAGACAAAATTATCGTATCATGTCAAACTAACGGATAAAGAGGAAAACATTTAACACATGTATCGCTTGTCATATGACTGCGAAACTTGGGCTCTTACAAAAGCAATTAGTGAAAATTTAGCAGCAACACACAGGTGAATGGAAAGAAGCATAACTATAAGGAGAGGTAAATTAATTTATACTAAATATATCCAAAAACGTTTATAATAATCTGTCAAGCAGTTTCGGATGAGTTCGATAAGATACACTTTATGTACTACATTTAACCGTTCTATTAAATGATAACCTTACACAGCTTTATATTTAATAGAATATATATACAGAGACACTCAATATGGATTTCCCCATATTCCCACAAGATCGGGATATATAAACGAAAAAGAGAATTAACGCTAAAGTTTTTTTAACACAAAAGATAACAGATCATCAAAAGTGCCCACTGACGATCACAGTGATCAGGTAACACCAAATTTCTTCATTGATTTGTGTATCAAATTAATTAATAAATATATTTCGAGATAAGGTGTAAAATAGACCTATTCAAAAACCATATTGACAATATGCGTAGCTATTAACAAAAACAAAACTGTTACGATAATAAAGGTGATCGAGAACGACGCAGGTAACGCCGCGTGGGGTAGACAGTATATGTATTGCATATTTTAAAACAATCAGGTATCTCGTTAAAGCCATGTCAATCACTCATTTTGTATTGTTATTAGCGGGAGTTAATGTTTGACGTCTCTAATATCCGTTATGAACGCGCTCTGTCACAAAGCTGTCACATCAAGATACCGCTTTGATGTGGTTCCATCGCTTTGTGATTCCCGTTTGCGGATAATGTTCGATTATTACTTTAACGTAAGGTAACTAGCAGCCTATTTAGATCCCACTGCTGGGCACAGGCCTCCTCAGTCATAAGAGAGAGGCACTTTAAAGCATAGACCCACTTCGCTGCTCCACTGTGCTACAATATATCCGGTATAATTCCTTTGATATACAGGAATCTTTATGACAATTTTCTTCATTGATAAAGGCAATGATCAACTGGAACGATGAATCAAACTTGTAAGTATCATTTTACAATGTATAACTTGAAATTGTTGTACGTGATACGAATTCACAACTTCTCTGACCGGGAATCCACACGTTTCACGTTTCATCACTAGGCCTTCGAGGTTTCTTCTTCATCAAAATTCATTCTTAATCTATACTTAATTATCATAAAGAACTCATATGTTGTCAAATTCTAAGTCTTGTTATAAAAAGTATTAAATGCTTAGTTGTGATTTCTAATCTATCATTGCGCTTTTCAGTGAAAGACAATATCGTGAGGAAATCTTCATATTACAGAACTGGGATATATGTCGCCTGCCAACCTGGAACAGAGCAGTATGGAGGGTGGCTCTACAAAGTCTCTTTTCTATAGCAAGTCTGGTGAGGAAGTATTTGGGCTGCAGTGGGACTATTACATACGGAAGCACTGAGCCTTGCCTATCGCCGGCGGTAACAAATTCTGATTGGCCAAACGCCAGCGACACCCCTCTCGCCCACTCTCCGGCTCGTCACGCTCTATGTGTGTGCCGAGTAGGAGAGTTGTATAAAATGCCTCTCCCAGAGTTTATATGCCTTACCGCCTAGAAAGAGGTCCACATCCTTGACGACCCAGACGACCAGATTAAATTTGACAACATCCCCTACAAACATGTCACACAAACACAGCGTCTTCGCCGGCAAAGACGAGGTCCCCGCTAGCTGACGCATCCCGGCCGCAGCCCTATGGGCATCAAGACTAACTACCTCTCCGATTGTCTCTTTTCAGCAGCAGCAACGTTGCTCTAAGCCTAGGTCCGAGCCCCGCAGGAGGCGCCATTAGAGCAACGTTTCCCTCACGACGCAGCAGAGCCCCTTCTACGGGACAACCCTTGACGCAGCTTCTGCGCTCGCCACCCACATCTGTTACGCTGTAAAAGCCAGTAGGGCTAACAGCAACTACAATTCTGTAAAATTCGAAAATAAAAATTACGAGCACATTTCGTCTTAGCATCCCGATCCCGATGGATTTACACAATTTAGCGTGACTTGTGAACATTAGACCAGAACTCTGCAGAACCGAAGACTTAAGCCCGAACATCTGAACCTACGAGAATTACAAGAAGAAGACCCGAAAACGTGAACCCTCAATATTCGAAGATCTAAGCCCTAAGAATCCGATACAGTCTAGTGAACCTGGAGGTACTCGTTTAATCCTGAATCCCTCCCCCAACTGGGACGATTATAGGCAGTTAACTAGCAGCCTTTTCACTTCATCAAACTGTAATGCGACGTATATATCATTTCGAAATTTGTTTCATTATTGCTGGTAATTGATGATACAGTTCACGATGAAAGCGCGCTACTCCAGTAAAAGGCAACTTACCTATTATGGTTTCTCCACAGCATCTTAACGGAACACTAATCTCTTTGCTTGGAGGTATGTCTTTGCTGGTAAGATGGTAAGTAGCCATGGCGGATACCCACCAGACCAGATTCAGATCGGGATCAAACCATGGACCTCTCCTGGCAAAGCGAATACTCGTTCCATTGCGACAGCGGGGCCTTCGCCTTAGCTTAAGTAAAATAACAGATTTGAATATCGTAAATAAACTTCATGTATATTGTATAAAGAATACTGAATTGAATTCATTTACATATACAGGTGCAAGAACTCGTACTTAAGAGAATTAATGTTGCACACTTATCGGTGTTTATTTGAATATTTATCTCGTGAACAAGATTTGTTTATATTCTGTGTCTCTAGTAAATGTTTTATATTTAAACTAGTTTCGACAACTTTATTCGGTTTTAACTTTGGAAATTTAATTATAATAAATTAAAAGTAGTCCCACTGCTGAGCACAGGCCTCCTCACTCATAGGATACATAGAAAACAAGTGCACTCTCCATTTCTTCACTCTCAAAGTCCGATGTGACATCAATCTGACAATCGCGGAGAGAAAGCAGGACTGACGGTTTAACGTGCCCTCTGAGGCACAGAGGTAGAGCACACCGTCAACTTCCCAGATTTTCCCACTCAATATCAATTCTTGAATTGGTCTAACCCAGGATCTCATGTCTACATCCATACATGCTGACCACAAGCTCAACAAGGCAGTTAAAATATGGTGTTGTGAAATTGCGTATACTAATTTATCGGAGTCTGAACTGCTTGGGGGGCTTCGGCCATTGCTAGTTACTACCCTACTTGACACTTTGTTTGAAGGCATAAAATTGCATTAGATACGATGCTGTTTTGAAACCATGAGAGATAAATTACCTCTTACCAAGTTAGCGAGATTCTACATTATAAAATGTAAAATATGTGCCTGTTGGATTTTTATTATACTCGAGTACACTTTAATTAGAAAAAAACATATAATTTAATTATAAATGTTATGTCTTATTTTAAAATAAAGAAGGTTCAGAAACCATTTGTCGGATTAAGCATACGTCTTTTTAATAAGTGCCCGACATCAGTTTTGGATTTGCTTCCATATAATTAAATATGATAAAAACACCCTTTTACATGTTCAGACTAGATTTCAGTTGCACAAAGAAGCAAAATGTTAAGTTACCGCTGAGTTTTAGCCGGTTTCTTCTCAATGGAATCGATTTTCTGAATCAGTGGTCCGAATCATTACCAACTAACAGACTACTGACGATTTAAAGCGCTTTTTGAGCCTACTTGAGTAAAGAAATTATAGTTACAGGATATAATACAATATAAGCCAAAGAAGCTTCACTTCCCTCAAGTATATATACACGCAGCCTTTTTATTATGAAAACATCTAATACACTAACTATATATTCCTTATAAACAAGAGGGTAAGAGGGAATTTAAATGAAACGAGTGAGCTTTCATATTACAAAGAGAGTGAGTGAGGCGAATCAAATGGAAGCTTATTTTCTTTGAGGAATACGATACTGGAAATAGAATGAAATATATACATTTAATACTGTTGGTAACGTTATTAATAAACTGCTTTTAGGTAAGAATATATTAGCGTTTAAAGTAAATATATATGGAACAAATAAGATTAAAGTATCTGTTTGTGCTTTCAAAATAAAAGCTTCCTAAAAAATGCATATTATTGTTAACATGATAGAATAATCATTTTAAAATGTTTCTTTGTATGTTTAAGTGTTATTTATTAATGTGAACAAGAAATTTGTCGTTAATTACTGTTGATATATCAGGAAATAGTTGATTTAACTATATTTCCACTCGGTTTTGGTCTGTTAATATTTTTAAAAAATTTGGTTCGTTAAACTTTACACAAGTTTAACGCACCAAATTTTTCATTATATTAAAAATGTGTTTAAATGTCAATGACCTCGCCATAGATTTCACCTTCTAGAAACGAACACAGCTTGCTTAAACCACAAAAATAATCTGATGTTAAAAAAAAAACTATAAAACTACAATAAAATGAAAAGAAAAAAATAACTCATATCTTAAGGTATTAGTTCGAAAGGACTGCGAAGTTACTTTTGGTTCCTCACAGTTTTATAGTCCAACTGTGTAAATTTGCTAACTTAATAGAAGTCTGAAGTTCAATTCCTTGTTGAAGGAATATGGAAAATACATTAAATTAGCTATTTTATTAGCGGCTCGTAAAATCGCTGATGTTTCCCATATTCTTGTACGACGCCGAAAAATGGACCCTTTTTTTGCGCAGCGAAATGTATTTACGCACCCCGGCTGAAAGTTATACTTTTAACCAGGAGTGTGGGACTCGCTGAGGAACAGAATACCCACTAAAACCCAGCGGGACCCTCAGTGTCCTGATCAGAAGTACCAGAGCTTCAGTGGGGACATTGCGGTCTGGGACTCCGGACATCGTCTGATACGACTATTTAAAATGGAAGGAGACTCGCAAAGCCACGTCTCCTACGTATAGAGGTGGCCTCAGCTGCAGCNCAAAAGTGCTTTTTGAGCCTACTTGAATAAAGAATATTTTGATTTTGATTTGATTTTGATTTTTAGGAAGATACCATCCGCCAACCACTTTCACTGCTGAGCATATAGCCGACTATGCTCATCAGGGAGAGCTTACCGCCAACGGGAGCTATCAGGGGGTGCCGTTGAGGCCCCCAAGCCGGGCATTCTGCCACAGTATGATGAGATATATCCATGAGGGCTCCACACTCCTGACAGGGGGGTGTAACCTCATGCCCAACTATCTGGTACACGTTCTTACCAGAGCATCCGAGCCCATTCAGTACCTGCACCAGTCTAAACTAGAGGGATCCGTGCTTCATACTGCTCGAAGTGGAGTAGGATTGCTTCCACCGTAACAATACCCGCAGATGGAGACTCATGGTCCTCTTTCCATTGCTGTATCAAATTCCTGTCAGCTAGAGCCCGGATTTTTCAATTATCGTCCGCGTATAGATTACCATTAAGAAACATGGACCCTGCAACAAACCGAAAGCCACAACGTATACGCCCTGGAGACATACGAGTACGTGGTGTTGGTAGAAAAAGCTTGGAATCTCGGATCTCGGACTGAGTTTCGAACAAACGCATCCATGCTAGATGAGCTTGGCATTAAAGAGCGCTTATCCACTCAATGCGCAATCGGATCTTAAAATTTTTTGGGCATGTTAGTCGGAGTAGAAATGACTCCATAGAACGTCGTGTCGTTCAAGGGAGGGTAGAAGGCACAAGACCCCGAGGGAGATCCCCGATGAGATGGACAGACCAAGTAAAGGCTGTGGTTGGAGCACCCGTGCACTAATGCACCCGACTAACGGCGAATAGGCAGAGGTGGCGCGGCGTCGTGAAGCGAGTATAAGGCGGACTTTTTTCACCATCTTAAAGTTTAGCGCAACATGACAACAGTCTCAATTAAAATTTTTATTAATATTTATATTTAAAAGAAAAGATGGCATTGTATAGTTCAACCTATTAGCAACCATAAAAAATCATAACATTTGGAAGTCTTTTTTGCCCATTACAAGTGCCAAAAGCCGCTTTCCACCGAGTCATTTCACCCGCGGGGCAATCGATTCAAAAAACGTCCGTGCTGGGCGGGGCAGGTGACTGTATTTAACTTGATTTAAGTAGGAATGATTATTCAATATTTTTTTCCTTTTTTGGGACATGTTACTTGGAAAAAAGTCATCGTCAGCATCAATATACATGGCTTATAAAGAATTATTACACACCTTGTTTTTTTATACAAGCAGACAAGTTGTGTTCGTACAATGTCAATTAGTAGAGTAATACGCCTCCTAAATTTGTATTTACAATTATAATAGAAAGCGACAGTTTCAATATTTGAGTTATTGACACTGTTTGGTGTGTCTATTCAAGCCGAATGTTTGTGAGGTTAATTGTAAAGATTTATAGCGATAAATGTGGTCTATTATTGTGTACCGAGAGCTTGTGCCAAACTATTGTGGACCGGCCGATGACATTTGTCTACAAATTGGCAACAGTTACAAATCACCTGTATTTTTTATTAATTTCCAATGGAGTAATTATTTATAATGCATATTATTTACATTATTCACCTTGCCTTATTTGCCTAGAAAAAAGATGGAACATGTGAAAGTGATATTGAGAGGAGAGTGAATGCAGGGAATATGGTAAATGGTGCTCTGCACGCCTTTATGAATAGCCAGACGGTGTCTCAAAGGGCCAGACAGGCTTTGCATGGCGGAGTGTTGGTACCAACACTTATGTATGGTAGTGAAAGTTCGGTATGGCAGAAGAATCACAAAAGTAATTTAAATGCAGTAGAGATGAGAGCGTTGAGAAGTATGGGATGGTTGTAAACTGAGCGACATAGAAAGAAATAGTGTGATAAAAGAACATTGTAGTATGAAAGATGATGTAGTGACTAACATTGAGAAAGGTATGCTTAGATGGTTTGGGCACGTAGAGATAATGAATGGAAAGAGACTGACAAAAAGTATTTATGAGTCAAGAGTGAATGGGAAAATTGGAAGTGGAAGACCAAGGCGAATGTTGCTGGAACAAATCCAGGACATTTTAAACAAGGGCCAGGTCAAGAGTACTCTAAACGGAATAACTTGTATGAAAGGTTTAATGACAATGAAACAAGCGAATGAGATATACAGGGATCTTGGCAAATGGAAGGACGTGATCTCTGCCTACCCCTATGGGAATGAGGCGTGATACTATGTATGAATGTATGTTATTTGACTAGTCAGCTTGTTCGGCTACAGACATGAGGTCCTGGTTTCTAGTCCCGGATAGGGCAAATTCAAATGAGATATTGAGTTTTCTATTAAGATTTTCTCAATATTTGCTCGAAGTTGTGTTGTATATGGTGTGTTCTACTCCCGTAACTCGGAGAGCACGTTAGGCCGTCGATCCTGCGCCTAATCTCTCTCTGGTTATGTGGAATTCCCGTCACATCCCGCTAGATTGAAGGAAAGAAGTTCAGCAGCGTTGTGGGTACTATGCTCTAAAATGCCTCTCTCCTTCGAGGGAGGAAGTCTGTGCCAAGCAAGAGCTGCTACAGATATTAATATTATTTAAAATTTTGGAACACTAATGTTTTTATAATTCATTCGAATGAAAATAGATCAGTTATTTCTATTTAAAATCATTAGGAATGTTACTCATTCTTCTTACAATATTCATGACATTAATCTTTTTTTATGTATATACCTTTATTATTATGTAAATACTTTATCAAGGGTGAAAGACATTGCCAATACTTTTGTGTTACGTTCTTGTAATAATTAGAATACGTGGCTTACAAGCATTTTCTTAAAATACACCTTTTAATTGAGCAGATCTAAGCTATTGTAGTTGATAACGAGTACTTTTATATTCGTTCGTTGTAGTTCTCCTTTTTGTTTGTTATATTTTTCAGTGGAAACTTAATTGTTTGATGTTTTGTTTATAGATATGTATAAAACAACTCTTTGTTTCCCAAGTAAAACTAAATAAATAAAGTAAACGTTTTTTTTAAAGTTATAAAAGCCACTTTATACGATCACATTGAACATTATTTGATTGTGCTGGTTGGTTAGTAAACTACGGTCACCTGTGACTAATTTAAATTTTTATAAATAGAACCATTTAACGGATTTCAAATCATTAGTGTCCGAACTTTCTTACTGTTCGGACGTAAACAAAATACTGTTTGAAAGAAGTAAGTCACTATCTTTATACTTCGAATTTTTTTTGAAGATAATGTCATCGCTCCTTTTAAAAACCTTCTTCGATATTTCGATGTGTGTAAACGGTCAACTAGCATTTTACCCATTTTTAGGGTCTTGTATTTTGATTGAATTATGCTTTAAAATTAAATTTTCCATTAAAGTAAGTAAGTAGCAGTCCATTAACGCCCCACTGCTGGACACAGGCGTCCTCACTATAGGAAAGAGGGTTTTAGAGCATAAACCCACCTTGCTGCTCCACATACAATTTCCTAAGTGGATTTGCTACTTATGAAGACCAAGTAGTATTATTAAACCTAGATAAGTTAATCTAGAACTAGCAAGCTTAATTTTCCTCATTGTTCCGAGGATGTAAAGTTTCACTAACTTACGTGTGCGCTTCGAAGTTTTTAAGATATACCCATAGTTTAATGTGTAATATAATTTTATAATAATTAAGAAAATCTCGGCTTACTTTGGTGTACAGATTCATAATTGAAACTGGCTTTGAAAGTGTAAATATGTATCTATGTTTATAACGTTTCCGCACAAAAACTACTGCATCGATTTAAAAAAATTTCACATCATTAGAAAGCTGCATTTTCTCTAAGCGACATATGCTTTTATTATTTCAGGAAAAAAATTGGGATCCCTAATAAAAATACTGTAATGTAACCGAAGGTGTGCTAAAATTTGTCACAAAAAATCTATCATCGCGTGTCCTGCGTAAACTATTGATAATAGAACAATAAAATGTTCTACAGTATTATAGAACGTATTTAATATCTATAAAAAAGACTGGGACACCATTTGTCAAACTATTGTAGTTATGCCACTTAGTAGTTACACTTTTTCACATTTTGAAAGTGAATAAAAGTGTTATTAAAAATATCTACGATTAATAAAAATGATTTATTGAAATCTGAAATGTGAAAGAAGAGGTGAAAGAATTTGTATACTTGGGATCTAAATTTGCAAAAGATGGAACATGTGAAAGTGATATTGAAAGGAGAGTGAATGCAGGGAATATGGTAAATGGGACTCTGCACGCCTTTTTGAATAGCCAGATGGTGTCTCAAAGGGCCAGACTTATGTATGGTAGTGAAATTTGGGTATGGCAGATGAATTACAAAAGTAAAATAAATGCGGTAGAGATGAGAGCGTTGAGAAGTATGAGTGAATTAAAACTGAGTGAAAGAGTAAGAAATAGTTTGATAAGAGAACCTTGTGGTATAAAAGAAGATGTAGTGACTAAAATTTAGAAAGGTATGCTTAGATGGTTTGGGCACGTAGAGAGAATGAATGAAAAGAGACTGACAAAAAGGATTTACGAGTCAAGAGTGAATGCGAAAGTTAGATGGGGTAGACCAAGGCGAACGTTTCTGGACCAAATCCAGGACATTTTAAACAAGGGCCAGATCAAGAGTACTCTAAACTGACGAACTTGTATGAAAGGTTTAATGAGAATGAAAGAAGCGAAGGAGATATGCAAGGATCGTGGCAAGTGGAAGGACGTCGTCTCTGTCTACCCCTATGGGAATGAGGCGTGATGCTATGTATGTATGTATACAAGACTTTGTGTGCGTCACATAAAAGGCAAAGACAAAGAGATTAAAAGATAGAGATACGAAGTTTTAGACTATTTTTTGAAATTTTAAATGTGATGATATATAGCCTATAGCTTCTTTCAATAAATTGTCTATATATCCACTAAAATAATATTTGAAATCCAACTAGTAGATTTCTTGAATATAGAGCGTTCAAGCAAATAAACTATTTGACTTTGTAACATTAGTATTGATTCGATTTCTATCGATACGTGCAATACTATCAGAATGGCGTTATATTCTTTCATAAAACGTATATATTCATTTTATACAAACGAAATTATAGTTTCCAATTCCATTACAACAGAATCTCGAGCCAGTTATAAATCAGTTCTGAAGTTTCCTTACGAAGAATCGAGATTTATACGTTCGCTTTGTAGTCGAACAAAACAATCGAACTCTATCCCGCTATTTGATTATGTGTGGTTTCTAACTTTTGGGGTTGTAAATTCAATATTGATTCAATTGCCATTGGAGCCATATTACTTTTACAAGTTTGTTTTGTACTTCTCCATCACTTTCCTTTTTAAATTCCCATTTTAAGTGCTCACTTTCCGAACATACATCTTGTGCAGATTTTAAATCATCAATATCCATTGTTTTCATTTATGTAAGATATTTTGATCTAATTGCTGGCCGAAACTCAGTTAATTTGGACAAGTTACTAGCGGTAGGCAAGATCGAAAGTAGGAGACCCCACAAGCAATCATCTACTCGCTGGTGTGATCAGGTTTCGCCAATTACAGGCTTGTCGATAGCAACAGCTTTTAAAGAAGTGGAAAACTACAAAAGAAGGAGCGTACCAAAACAAGGAAATTGGATTTTCTAATGTGACAAGTTACCACCTTACCAGCAAAGACGTACCACTAAGCAAAACGATTCGTGTTCTGGTTCTAGACATCTGTCTAGAATCCATTAGAGGTAAATTTCCAATTACCAAAAAAGCACGCTTCCATGTTAGATTATATCATCACTTACCACCAGGTGTAATTAATTACATTTAAGCGGTAACCTGTCCGTATTAAGAAAAAAAGAACTACATCCACCACACTGAAGAAGGTCTTTCAAAGGCATTATCTTTGGCAATGAGGAAAGTGACACAGCAGAAGAAGAGAAAGTCTCTAAATCTTAATAGTAAGCAGCATAATTATGTCCCACTGATGGGCACAGGACTTCCCACTCTTATCCCAATGCTCCCAATTAACAGCTTTCTTCATTATGTTTTTCTTTACTATAAAGCCATTTTTGGATTTGAAACACGAAATTTCCCTAGGATTCGAACTCGTGACTTCTCTGTATACGAATACAAGAGTTTCACTACACCACTACAGCTATTAATTTCAATGTACGTACTTGTAAGTAAACATGGGCAACAACTATTGTGTAGCTATTCAAGAATTAATGGTTAGATTGTATTAAGCCCACCAATACTCAGTGGCAACAAATATTAGCTTGTCATATAAACGTGTTTGTTACGGGTACACTGTTTGTTTTGTTATGATGTCAACTTCCATGATACTAGGTTTTCCTCGTGGCATTACCCCTTTAGTTCACGATGCCGTGTGAATATGGTAGGTAGTCAATAAACTATTTTGCCACTGCTTCTAGATCCAATCGTGATGTTGGCCAGCATACTTTCAAGAGAGCAGGCGATGTCGCCTAAAAAAACGAATAAATCACAAAAACAGCTTGATGGATCGAATTGAAACTTTGTAGAGATTTTAGGAATTTAATTATCATAAAAAAGCACGGAAGAAATTATTACTAATCCCAATATTTACAATATGGCATGTGATTTTCCAGGATACCCCAAAAATCCTTATTTTTTATGATTTTTGAAAGTCATGTTAAGTATTAAAAGAATTGTGTTCTAAAAAACCATCATGAGACCTTGTTAAGAATTTATTCTAGTTTAAAAAACCTCCGTCGATCTTCTTTGCGACCTTTAGTTTCGGAGTTATGCTTGAACAAAGAGAAAATGATCCATTTTTATTCAAAATCCGATAGCTTAGCGAGAAATGGTTTTATCGTGACCAAGAAATAACCAAATTGAAGATGAATATAGCCATCAACAATAAAAGCGAAAAAACTTCCGATTTTTTTTCCGTCATTCATTAAGTTTGCGTGTTACTCGGAAAATATTTTTTATAAGATCCTATAATCAGAAACTTGAAGCTTCAAATTGCTTTTAATTTTATTTCGATGCAACCATTTTTATAAAAGACACAACCATTTGAAAAATCGTTAAATTGATAGGTACATTTTTTAATCCTTTAATTTTTTCCGACTTTATTATTCCGATTTACATTCAAGTCAAAGAGTATTAGTGAAAGAATGAGTGAGGTTAGGAAATACAAGCTATGCGTCAACTGTCTTCGTCAAGGTCACATTGCCGAAAATTGCCGCCTGCGTGCTTGTCAGTGTGGGGTCCGTCATAACGGTTTACTCCATCCGCCGCACCAGGCTCATAGTAACCACGTCGAGGTGGATAACAGCAATGGTGATGATGATGAATTAGTGGTCACTTTCTCTAAGCAAAACTCAGAGCAAATTCTGTTTTCAACAGCTATTGTAGAAGTCGTTAACCCATTGAACCAGCTTAAGGTCAAGGTTAGAGCACTTTTAGATTGTGGCAGCCAAATGTCATTTATTTCAAAAAATCTACAAAATATACTTCAATTACAATCTAATCCTGTTGGCTCGCTTAAAGTCATAGGAATAGGCAACAATTCATCTGATGTAGTGACAGAGAGTTGCAATCTACGAATCAATTCTTTGAATAATAAATTTAGCTTAAATATTTCATGTCTTGTACTTAAGGAATTAACAGGTGAGATGCCTAAACACCCTGTTAATATAAATGCCTTAAACTTACCCAAGGATATTTTATTGGCGGATCCTAAACTTAAAAAATCATTGCCGATCGATATATTATTAGGAGCGGATTTGTTCTGGGACATTTTAGGAACCGAACAGATCTCGCTTGGACCTGGGAAACCAAACCTGAGAAATTCTCACTTAGGCTGGCTTCTAGTAGGTCCCATAGGTTCTGTGGTTGTCAATAAAGCCACAACCGTGAATCACGCGTCGAGCTCTAAATTATCTAATGAAACCAAAATTGAAGATTCACTTGCCAAGTTCCGGGATCTTAAACAGGTGCCTACCAGACGCATTATGAGTGAAAGGGATAGGCTTTGTGAATCACATTTTATTAAGCAAACCCGTAGAGGTAATTCAGGTAGATTTTGCGGCAAACTTCCATTAAATGATACGCCTGATTGTCTTGGGGATACTTATAATTTAACTAGAGAACGCCTTCGCTATATGGAAGGGCGTTTCAAAGGAAATCCAAATTCTACTTGTAATTTTAATTGTAAAAATCCCTATCGATTGCGATTTGCTTGTAAGAGAAAGGTATCTCAGTAGCCGAAGCAAAATTTTATACTTTCTCTCTTTCTGGACAAGGACAATGTAATGCAGGTAGGTGAACGGTTAGACGCGTCAAATTGCACTTTTGAAAGAAAACATTCAATTCTTATTGCACGTCAGCCAACAACTGTACCAGATGTAGACTTTTGAGAGTTAAAACGTTGATTCCAAAAATGGGTAATTTACCATCTCAACGTATCAATCCCGACTTTCCATTTTTGTCCGTTGGTATAGACTTCGCTGACCCTTCGTTTATCATAAATCGTAAAGGTAGTGGAAGTCGTGTAATTAAATGCTATTGTATTTATCTCTTTTTATTTGCCTTCGCTACAAGTGTATTCACTTAGAGGCAGTTAGCGAATTAACAAAGGATGCCGTTATTATGAAACTAAGGCGATACATCGCTCGTCGCGGAAAACCCATTGAATTTGGAGTGACAATGCTTGTAATTTTACCGCTGCCGCTAAGGAAATTGGGGAATTTATCACACAAAATCAGGTATCATTGTTAGATTTTGCAAGTCAGCAAGGTATCAAATTTCATTTCATACCAACTTATGCTCCTCATTTTGGCGGCATATGGGAGGCCGGTGTGAAGTCCGCAAAGCACCACCTTAAACGCGTTATAGGAAACAGTAATTTAACGTTCGTAATTTACTTTGTTTGCACAAATGGAGGCCATACTTAATAGCAGACCCTTGTGTCCCTTATCATCATGTCCTTATGACCTCCTGTCCCTTACTCCCGGACACTTCATCATTGGAAGGCCGTGGGCTGCGCTACCTTCGCATACACCTGAAGCATGCATCGACAATCAACGAAAACGTTATGAGCGCCTTCAGAGTATAAGACAGCTGTGTTTTGGCTTTGTACTCTATAAACTCGAAAGGCAAACGTATCTATTTTGAATTGTAATGTCTTTTTATATCGAAAATTATTCGAAATACATCTTAAAAATGATTAGACCTTTTGGCAACAGTGAGAAAGGATTTCAAACGATGACGCTTTTGAAGAAGAGACCGACGAAACCTTAAAAGTATAGGGCAAGAATGGAGGCGATTACCTTTCTAGCAAAACCTAAAAATGTACAGAGGATGCAACATCAAGGAAGTCAGACTCTTATTCATGAATATGTAGAAGCCTCCCAATCCTTGTGTTGTTGGAACCATCCCAAAGTTCGAGAGAATTCAAAAACAGTCTGCGAAGCTGTAATACTACTTCTAGTCGGTGTAGGACTTATTGGGATGGGAGTCTATGCTGTTGCTGAACCAAATAATGGTCTACAGAGTGCTATGTTTTTTGTTGCGGGCTTGATTTGTTTTGTACCGGGTGCATATCATTGGTTATAAATGGCTCGCTGCTCGAGGACAAAATGGCGAAGCAACAGTTGAAATTACCAATTTCAACGGGCGGGAATATGTTCCGGCGCAAACGCCTAGTTCGTGTACAGTTCGTAATTGCTCCTGTGATTTGGCAGGAGTTCGTCGCGTTTTTGATTATTCTACGTCACATACAAATTGTCACCAGTCGCTTGTAACGCGCCCTTGACGCAACATTATATCATTAATAATCAGATACAAGTGTCTCATTTTTGCCCCATTGTGTGCCTAAACATACATACGGTTCTACGGTTCTTGTCTATTTCTGATTTGATGGAGTAGAGACACTCATAGTCCTCTCCATCGCTCGCTCTGTGACTTTGATCTTTCGAATGACGCCCATAGTCAGCGACCACGTTTCCGATCCGTAGGTGATCACTGGCAACTCGTACTGTTCGAAGACTTTGGTCTACTGGCACTGAGGTATAGAAAGAAAGAAAGAAAAGAAAGAAAGAAAACGTTATTCAGAGCAGTGTCATACATTGTAGAAATAGTTAAAATACTCGGAATTAATTTTGATTGATTGCACAGTAATTAAGCCATAGCAAGTGATCGAAATGCTGTGCAACCCCCACACGGCCCCAAAATGGCAGGACAGCTCGGCATATTGGAGGAAATTTATAATTACCTTCCTTTTTGTAAAATTTAAACTGAGAAAATTATCAGCTAATTATGTAACTGTACCGGATACATTTCTAAGTATGGCGGTCTCTTGTTCTTCATTAGTTTCAAAGGGTGAGTAAATATTGGAAAATATGCTTGGAATATAGTAAAAACAACAATTAAACTTTTCCTTAGAATCTATTTCTACCTGTCAAACATTTGATGTTACTCCCTTCGTTTGAAAATCAATTCAATGAAAAAGTCGTTTAGCAATCGTTTTTGATATTTTGACAAACAACAATTTCTGATCGCAACTATAATATTTGGCGGACTTTTGTGGGAATCTAGGCGGTATTTTGCTCTGGTTAAGTTTTGCCCACATTTCTTACGAATGTTAAAACGTCCAGCAATTATAAATCAGCTTTTATTGATCCTCAGGCGCTACGAAGTTTGCCGGGTCAGCTAGTTCTATATATAGTTTAATCTACTAAAAAGAAATTTATATGAAAATAATAAATGTTTTCTTTACGAAGGTAAAAGTCTCAGATACAATTATCGTACCGAATTTTTCCCTCATAAATACGGATTAAAATCATCAAGTCTGTTGACACAATCGGGCCCCTTAATAAACGGTTCCCCACCCCGCAGTATACGAGGCAGGTAATTGAAAATGCCGGCTTATACTTCGTAAATACTGCTTAGTTATAAAATGCGTAGGCAAACATTTCCAAGAAATCTTACAGAGTGGTCTTTGATCTCCATTTTGTATATTTTATAAGAGATATCCGTGGATCTGTTTCATGATTTCCACGAGAAATAAAGCAAATCTTACGTAAGAAATTAAATAGCTTGTCGATGTTGTTGTACATTTTTCCCAACTTTTTTGGTAATATTTGGCTATATTATTTTAATTTTATATACCAGACTATCCTTTGGTTCACTATAGTTATCTGAATGCTTGAATATGGGACTTTCTGCATAAAAATCGTCTCTCCCTCCTTCTCTGACGAAATAGGTAACATATTCATTAAGATAATAGCTAAAGTTAATTGCCTTTTGATGTAAGAAACTATAATTATACCTCGATTTTTAAAGCCTAGTTTTTTGCTTTTTTTTAGCAAGTGGGGTTGAAACCTTCCAATAGTCCAGGACTAGACGAATTAGAAGATACTTGTTCCTATAATTGCTTTACTGGGAATATGATTATTGCTTGGGAATAGGGTACTAGCACCATTAGCCATCGAATACCTTGTAAGAAAGTAAAGCTAAGGTCTATCAAGGTACTTGTGCTAGGCACATAGGATACAGGGCTTTTAGAGTATAGACACAACAAGTTGCTTTACTACGGATTGTCAGGCTTCTTATTTCCCGGAGCTACACGAAGAATATGCAAATTCCCTTTTAAAGTTTAAAGTAAGTAGCAGCCTATTAACGTCCCATACTTAAGCACATACCTCCTATCTCTTAATAGACAGGGTTTTCAGAGCAATGATCGTTGTTTCACTGTGGATTGGCAGCCTACACATAGCCAAAACTACACCCAAGATATATAGGTTCTTATTCAATATTTAAGGTTTTTAGAGCATAGAACCAACACGCTGTACGAAAATGATGGTTTGGAAAGAACAAAGATTGATTTTGTTTGAATGATTATATTTAGTTGTTCCTGACAGGCATTTGAAGCCACGGCTTCTCTGAACGAGTTTCCATGCATCTACTAGGATAGGTTTTTTGCTATCCATGTTTACTTTCAACGAAAAGTAAAATGATGAACTTTAAACAATAATTAGGCACATGCGTTTAGAGAACTTAGTTATACCTGCCCTGGACATGAATCTATGTGGCTAAGCCCTTGTATTGATTATTAATATTACCAACCACGTAGAGTGCGCAATCTGATTTTATTAATGGTGTTAGGGTAAGGGTCGCTGCGGAACTTCATTTTATTAAAGCAAACGTCGTTGTTAATGGATTATTTACGAAACCTGAATTTTAGATTGACTGAATATATATTTTTACAACCAGTGCTCTAGTTAAATACGTAAGTTTAGTAGTTAACTTGCATGTTTTGCGGAATAAGACTGGGTCAATCGCTTCAACTCCGTGCCGTGGCTTAAAAATCCCCTGGACGTGGTTAAATCTAATCACCAAATCTGTGTTATTCGTGGTTGTAACGAAAGTTCAAATTGCTCTTATATCAATAGCCAACCTCTGGTAGGAGATAAGTCTTTGTTAGGCTATAGATAGTTGGGTGACTGCTCTGAAATGTTGGGAGTTACTGAGTAATATAATAGCAATACTTAAAAACACTGAAAACTTTGTGTAATATTACGAATGTTATGCAATACGAGGTCATTTTTACGAAAGGAACGATTGAAAAATTACTTCACTATTTGAATTTATACAATTTAACACTAATTCTCTTTAAAACAATTACTCCACAAGGTCGCTAGATAGATTATCCTCACAAAATTGTTCCGTTCGTTAAAATTACCTAGTATAACATAATATTTCGTAATATAGTACAATGTTTTCTGGTATTTTTAAGTGTTGCTACTATATTAATATCTATAATCTAACATCTTCTTCAGATTTCATCTCCTACCTCTTTAAGAAGAAATAGTCAACTTGTTCAGCCTAGTATAATTTATTTGAGAGTCTCAAGTTGGACTTGTAAATGTAACAATATAGATTTATTACCAAGCATTTCTCAGTTGGTATTGAGAAGTAGATAACGTCATACAGCCTTGTGCCTTAGGAAGGAGTAAATTAGTTAGTTTATAAACATCTAACATGGTCTTCTATAAATCTTACATAGAAAACTTTAGACATAAACATCAAGTGTCATCCTCTATCTAGTATCTATCAAGTATCATCCTCTATCCTCATGTTAGTGCATGAATAACTTCGGGAAGTTCTTGCACTAAATCGGCTGGGAGAAGGAACGTGCTCTCCATCAGTGTGAGGCAGCTATTGATTCAATGCATCACATTGTGGCAGATTGTGCAACAGATCAGAGGTGACTTCTCGCTAAGAAGTGTTGTAGGCGCGATACTCTCCAGTGAGAAATGGGGGTGGAAGGGGTCTTGTTATGCGAGATAGTGGTATCGCTGATGGAAGCCCATAAAAGAGAGTGAGGATGAGTGAATACTACTTTTCACTCCTGAAGGAGTCGGGGTACTAGGCGGCACGTGTTTACGCACCTCCTACGTGAATCCTTAGTGGAACTCATCCGGGACACCAGAAAGAATGCGAAAGCGTAACCCCTGATGCCTCCCTCTTGAATAAAGAGGTTCAGCTGGGTTTTATTGGGTATCGCGAAGTCTCCTCTATAGAAGAGTCTCACATTCATGACAGATCGTCGCTAATTTGCGACAAAAATGAAAGATGGTTGTAAAAAGAGTATTTTATTAACGACTGAAATTTTTATCACACATAAGTATATAGGGAGAGTGTGAACTAATTCAAGAAGTTGTAATACTATCTACAATCTTTTAATGAGAATTTTATCCCCATTAAATTTGGCCCTCTTTGTAAATTGTACACGTTCATTGTGTTTATATTTTGTTATGACGATGAAATTGCTTAGAATAAAGTGGAGTCTTTTATTCGCATTTCGCTTTCATAAATAATCTACATAAAAGCTCGAGCTATTTTATTTTCACTTATGCCACTGACAATGTGCTTAATCACGATGGTATTATGAACTAGCTTTGAGAAAATCAAAGCAAAATATGTGGAAGATATAGGATAATACAATGCATATAATATAGTTGTTTCCGTTGTTTGTTCCCTGAAATCTATTAAACTATTGAACGAACTTTAATATAGTTTTTAGTAATAAATTGAGTGACCTAAGATGAAGGTTTATATTAATTATACATATATATTATAGTATTGAAAAGCGGAGAAATTCAAATATTTATAATTTGATGTCATAACAAACCTTACGAGATAGATTAAATTAATGTGTATTTTAAAAAGGTCTGTAATAGTAAATATTTATCTATAAAGAGTAACTTTTAGTGACCATTTTTGTCTTTTACTTATAACAAAAAAGTTGCGTTATTTACTAAGCTATTATATACAGTAAATTATAATTCCTGATCTAATTAAATATATCACATACGTTGTAAATTACATGTAGATCAAAACTGTCTTCGACAGCTTTTCATTTAATTGGATATCTTTGAAGATATCAAAGATTTTGAAAGCATTGATATAGCAGCTGCCACACCGTGTGATAAAGTTACATAAGCATCGAATAGATGTAACCATACTTTGACACCCTTGTCAAAGTGAACGCAGACGCAGTCAGGGGTAAGCAGAGACCACTTCTTTCCATTTGCCTCTATCCTTGCATACCTACTTCGCTTCTTTCATTCTCATTAAACCTTTACTTACCTTACATACAAGTTCGTCGGTATAGAGGACTCTTGACGGGACCCTTATTTCAAATGTCCTAGATTTGGTCCAGGAACGTTCACCTTGTTCTTCCCCTTCCAACTTTCCCATTCACTCTTGACTCATAAATACTTTTTGGCAGTCTCCTTTAATTCATTCTCTCTACGTGCCCAAACCATCTAGGCATACCCTTCTCAATTTTAGTAACTTCATCTTCTTTTCTACCACAGCGTTCTCTTATCATACTCTTTCTTACTATGTCACTCAGTTTCAATCCACTTATACTTCTCAACGCTCTCATCTCTACCGCATTTATGTAACTTTTATGCTTTCACTACAATAGAAAATCGGGCCCTTTGAGACACCATCTGGCTATTCATAAAGGCGTGCAGAGCACCATTTACCATATTCCCTGCATTCACTCTACTTTCAAAATCACTTTCACTTGTTCCATCTTTTTTATATTTAGATCCCAAGTATACAACATCTTCCACTTGTTTCCCATCTATCAAAATATTAGCATTCATCATAGATTCATCTCTTTCAAAATGAATAACATTCGTTTTGTTTACATTCACTTTCATTACTTTCCTTTTCAAAGCTTCATTCATAATATTTACCATCTCATGTAGCTCATTAGCAAATGATGCAAGTATAATTTGATCATCAGCGTAGAGTAAACATTTGATGAGTAATTCATTCATTCTTAACCCATAAATACTTTCTTTTAAAGCTAGTATTAAATTTTAAAGGTTAAAATTCCTTTCGTTGAAGTGTTAGGCGTCTGCTCCTTAGTTAATACCTTCGAAGCTAATAAATGGCCAAGCGTCGTTCCGCTCGTTCCGGTACCAGTCGTTCATTACTTCGGGCAATAAGTAATTACAGCAATATATAATCTTATACAATACTGTTACGCGAATTCCATCCGTAGATTATAATTTATTTTCTCATATTTATAAGAAACAAATGCCACTTAAAAAGNTAAATTAGTTAGTTTATAGACATCTAACACGGTCTTCTACAAATCTTACATAGAAAACTTTAGACATAAACATCAAGTGTCATCCTCTATCTAGTATCTATCAAGTATCATCCTCTCTCCTCATGTTAGTGCATGAATAACTTCGGGAAGTTCTTGCACTAAATCGGCTGGGAGAAGGAACGTGCTCTCCATCATTGTGAGGTAGCTATTGATTCAATGCATCACATTGTGGCAGATTGTGCAACAAGGGGATCTCAGGGTTACCACCTGGTAGCGCAGATCAGAGGTGAATTCTCGTTAGGAAGTGTTGTAGGCGCGATACTCTCCAGTGAGAAATGGCGGTGGAAGGGGTCTTGTTATGCGAGATGGTGGTATCGCTGATGGAAGCCCATAAAAAAGAGTGAGGATAAATGCAGTGAATACTACTTTTCACTCCTGAAGGAGGCGGGGTACTAGGCGGCACGTGTTTACGCACCTCCTACGTGAATCCTTAGTGGAACTCATCCGGGACACCAGAAAGAATGCGAAAGCTAAACCCCTAGTGCCTCCCACATGAATGAAGAGGGTTCAGCTGAGTATTATTGGATATTGCGAATTCTCCTGCATAGCAGAGTCCCATATTCCTGACAGGTCGTCGCTAAATTGCGTCGAAAATAAAAGATGAAAAAAGAGTATTTTATTGACTGAATATTTTTATCACACTAAGTAGATAGGGAGAGTGTGAACTAATTCAAGAAGTTGTAATACTATCTACAATCTTTTAATGAGAATTTTATCCCCATTAAATTTGGCCCTCTTTGTAAATTGTACACGTTCATTGTGTTTATATTTTGTTATGACGATGAAATTGCTTAGAATAAAGTGGAGTCTTTTATTCGCATTTCGCTTTCATAAATAATCTACATAAAAGCTCGAGCTATTTTATTTTCACTTATGCCACTGACAATGTGCTTAATCACGATGGTATTATGAACTAGCTTTGAGAAAATCAAAGAAAAATATGTGGAAGATATAGGATAATACAATGCGTATAATATAGTTGTTTCCGTTGTTTGTTCCCTTAAATCTTTTAAACTGTTGAACGGACTTTAGAATAGTTTTAAGAAATATAGAGTAATCTAAGAGGAAGATTAGTAACCATTTTTATCTTTTACATATTATAAAAAATATGCGTCATTTACTAAGCTATTTTATACAGTAAATTATAATTCCTGATCTAATTAAATATATTACATAAGTTGTAAATTACATGTACATCAAAACTGCCTTCGACAGCTTTTCATTTAATTGGATTGAAGATATCAAAGATTTTGAAAGCGTAGATATAGCAGCTGGCACAGCGTGTGATAAAGATACATAAACATCGAATAGATGTAACCATACTTTTAAACCCTTATCAAAGCGAACGCAGACGCAGTCAGGAGTAGGCAAAGACCACTTCTTTCCATTTACCTCAATCCTTGCATACCTCCTTCGCTTCTTTCATTCTCATTAAACCTTTACTTACCTTACATACAATATCGTCGGTATAGAGGACTCTTGACGTGACCCTTATTTCAAATGTCCTAGATTTGGTCCAGGAACGTTCACCTTGTTCTTCCCCTTCCAACTTTCCCATTCACTCTTGACTCATAAATACTTTTTGTCAGTCTCCTTTTATTCATTCTCTCTACGTGTCCAAACCATCTAGGCATACTCTTCTCAATTTTAGTCACTAAACCTTCTTTTCTACCACAACGGTCTCTTACCACACTCTTTCTTACTTTGTCACTCAGTTTTAATCCAGTCATACTTCTCAATCTCTCATCTCTACCGCATTTATGTTACTTTTATGCTTCTTCTGCCGTACCCAACTTTCACTACCATACAAAATCTGGCCCATCTGGCTATTTACAAAGGCGTCCAGAACACCATTTACCATATTCCCTGCATTCACTCTACTTTCAAAATCACTTTCACTTGTTCCATCTGTTGTAAATTTAGATTCCAAGTATACAAATTCTTTTACCTCTTGATCCCCATCTATCAAAATATTGTCATTCATCTCTTTCAAAAAGAATAACTTTCGTTTTGTTCACATTCACTTTCATTACTTTCCTTTTCAAAGCTTCATTCATAATATTTACCATCTCATGTAGCTCATTAGCAAATGATGCAAGTATAATTTGATCATCAGCGTAGAGTAAACATTTGATGAGTAATTCAATCATTCTTAACCCATAAATACTTTCTTTTAAAGCTAGTATTAAATTTTAAAGGTTAAAATTCCTTTCGTTGAAGTGTTAGGCGTCTGCTCCTTAGTTAATACCTTCGAAGCTAATAAATGGCCAAGCGTCGTTCCGCTCGTTCCGGTGCCAGTCGTTCATTACTTCGGGCAATAAGTAATTACAGCAATATATAATCTTATACAATACTGTTACGCGAATTCCATCCGTAGATTATAATTTATTTTCTCATATTTATAAGAAACAAATGCCACTTAAAAAGGTATCAATATAAAGGGCCTTATTATAAAAAGTGGTCTAAACCAATACTACATAGACCTTCGCTTTTATATTGATTTCGTTATCAAAATCACATCAAATCATAACTACATGGGTCAGCAACCTTTTCATATAGAAAAGCCAGAAATGGTGCGGCCATATTTAATAAAAGAAACACATATTTTTTTAGATAAAACAAAATTTTACTTTTTAAACATATAAATGTCGGAGAATAAGAGAGAAACGAGCATAAGGCATAGGGTTTCTCCGCCGACATCGTCGTTAATGACATCCATAATTTCCATACTGTGGGCGTTGGTGGGTAATGTTGGTGCAATCAAACACTACTAATTAACTGAGATTACAATGTTCAATCAGTTAATGTTCCCGATATCAATTTACACAAACTCATTTATAATAATAGCTAGGAACGCGACAGTTTCAAAAGTCGACCGCACCGCAGGGCCGTCACACGAGAACTGGAGAGAAGCGCGCCAGATTGTCACTTATTGACTTAGCCCCACACCGATAGACAGATGGTACTAGCGTTCCACAGACTATAGCAAAAATTAGTTTTACCTTATATTCTATCTTCTTATAAAAGAGGTTGCTGACCCATATATCAGATTAACGGCTCAAAGTCAAGTCGAAAATGACATTAATGTTTCTAAAATTTTAGACTAGCGATAAACTAGGGCACACACAGGTTTAATATTATTCCCGCAAACAAGTTGAGATTGAGTGCAATTGCTCAATTCATCATAAGAAAAACCTAAGGCTTTGGTTTAAAGGTAAAAAAGGTAAGTAGTAGCCCATAACCGTCTCACTGCTGGGCACAGGCCTTCTCACTCACATGAGAGAGGGTTTTTAGAACATAGACCCATCTGGATGCTCCACTGCGGATTGGGAGGCATAGTACGCAAGTACACTCTCCGTTCCTTCATTCTCATAGTCCGATGTGGAGGAGAGAGAAAAGGCGCAGGACCGACGGCTTAACGTGCTCTTTGAGGCACGGTGGCGGAACACACTGACAGCTTCCCAACTTCGGGAAAATATTAATAAAATCTTAATAGAAACCTTAATACCGATTTTTGAAATGGCCCGACCAGAGACTAGAGCCCAGGACCACATGTATGTATTTGAACATGCCACTAGACCAATGAGGCAGTCCTTGGTTTAGAATATACGAAATTCACTACAGTTTGTTCGCGTTAAGAATGCAGTGAATTAACATTCTAGCCCTGCCCCCTAACCAATCAAATTACAAAGTCAAGTACCCAGCGACCAGTTAACTGGTGAATTGGTTAGGGGGCGAGGCTACATTGGTGACTCACGGCATTCTTAACGGGAACAAACCGTAAATTTAGACTTTGCTTTATAATAAATTGTCCATTCACTAATAAAATGGATATAAACTTTGATTGGATGAACGGAAAGGTGTTTTTTAAAGGCTTATTGTTTTCATGATATTGGATAGGTGAAAATGACATCAAATCATTAATTACTAATAATAAGATCTTTATTCGCATAAAAGGTCTCGTTTACAGAATTAACAAGAAAATCTAGGAAACATGTCCACGAAAAGGCGTAAAGTTCAGATATAACGCTGCATTTCAGTTCACATCTCAATACTTCTGCTGCCTACAGTAGCTTTGAGATTATTTGGAACAGAAAGATGTTAGGATATATAATGTATTGGTTGTATAATTCCATTTAACTCTATAATGCTAAGCACAACGTCTTCACTTGCAAGAAAAATGTTTTATAAGATAAAAATTTTCAGAATCGATTCCACAAGAAATTCTTAAAACTGGAGAGAATAACGATGAAGAGAAAATATTAACAAAATGAAACATTAGACTAACAAATTGATATCTGAAAGGGTACTGAAGGTTGTATTGATTATAATAAAACGACTTCATTGAAGTCAACGGAATATTTTTGTGTACGTAATTTATCTAAATTCTTTCTATTGCATCCATTTCGCTTCGTTTTAATATTTGATTCGTTTTGTTTGTTTATTCCCAAATCTCCGGGGCGCATTGCATAAATATTTATATAGGGAAAGTGCGGACCATGGATCACAGACAGGTCAAATTTTGAAGCAACTCTGAATATAGTTGACTTGGCAGATTCAGTGTATTGATACGTGACTTAAAATTTAATAAGAAGGATAGATTTCTATTAAATTATGATCCCTAGGCTTTGCCGCAGTAAAACTAACAATTTGAAGAAAGGAGTCTATAGGTATTTTTCTACTGTAATATGATCCCTAGGCCCTTGTTGTTAGGGAGGGATTCAAGTTCAGACGAATCCTTCAGGGTTCAGTGAACTGTATGTGTTCTTAGGGCTTCGGGTCTTTGCTTCTTCGCTGTTTGGAGCTTCAATGTTCGGCGTCAGTTGTTCAAGTTCAGTCTTCAGTTCTTAGAGGATCGGTTTGTCCGTGTTCAAGCATGGGTCATCAGGTTTAAGTGCTTCTACGTTCGGTTCTTCAGAGTTCGCGTTTCGGTTCTTCGGGTTCAGGCTCGGCTGAGTTCTTGATGTTCACAAGTCGCGCTTAGTAGAGGACCTACTCCGCTTGGGAGTCAAAGGCGAAATGTGACGTACAACTCTGGGAGAGGCCTTTTATACAACTCTCCTACTCGGTATATACATACGGCGGCACGAGCAGGAGAGAGGGTGATCGCGGGTGCTGAGGTAGGAGAGGGAGGGTGGTCGCCGACGGTTGACCAATCAGAATTAGTCACCGCCGGCAATGTGCTAGGCTCGCAGCTCCCGTCCGCAACAATATTATAAACAACTGATTCAGCATAAGAAGTGTGTGAAAAGTTATTTTTCTATTCCATTGTGATCTCTAGATCTCGGCACATTATAAACAACTAATTTCCAATATTAATATATGTTTTTCTAGTAAATTGTGATCCCTAGTCCTAAACAAAGTAGAAACATTTAAATCAAGATGTTAAGAAGTGGGCAAAACGGTATTTCTCTATTACATTGCGATTCGATTACCTTAGCACATAATAAAAAAAGAAATTCAAAATAATTAGAAGCATATAGAAAAGTGTTTTTCTACTCCATTGCGATCCCTAGATCTTAGCATATTATAAACAACTAATTTCAGATAATAAAAATTGTATAAAAACATATTTTTCTATAACATTGTGAACCCTACACATTAACCCATTGCTAACAAGAAATTCAAGATATTCAGAAAGTTATTTTTCTATTCCATTTCGATCCCTAGATCTTAGCACATTATAAACAACTAATTTCAGATATTAAACATACATACATACATAACATCACGCCTCATTCCCATAGGGGTAGGCAGAGACAACATCCTTCCACTTGCCACGATCCTTGCATATATCCTTCGCTTCTTTCATTCTCATTAAACCTTTCATACAAGTTCGTCGGTTTAGAGTACTCTTGACCTGGCCTTTATTAAAATGTCCTGGATTTGGTCCAGGAACGTTCGCCTTGGTCTTCCCCTTCCAATTTTCGCATTCACTCTTGACTCATAAATCCTTTTTGTCAGTCTCCTTTCATTCATTCTCTCTACATGCCCAAACCATCTAAGCATACCTTTCTCAATTTTAGTCACTACGTCTTCTTTTATACCACAACGTTCTCTTATCACACTATTTCTCACTCTGTCACTCAGTTTTAATCCACTCATGCTTCTCAACGCTCTCATCTCTACCGCATTTATTTTACTTTTGTGATTCTTCTGCCATACCCAACTTTCACTACCATACATAAGTGTTGGCACCAACACTCCAGCATGCACTGCCAGTCTAGCCCTTTGAGACACCATCTGGCTATTCATAAAAGCATGCAGAGCACCATTTACCATATTCCCTGCATTCACTCTCCTTTCGATATCACTTTCACATGTTCCATCTTTTGTAAATTTAGATCCCAAGTATACAAATTCTTTCACCTCTTCCACTTGTTCCCCATCTATCAAAATATTGCCATTCATCATAGATTCATCTCGTTCAAAAAGCATAACTTTCGTTTTGTTTACATTCACTTTCATTCCTTTCCCTTTCAAAGCTTCATTCATAATATTTAGCATCTCCTGAAGCTCGTTAGCGGATGACGCAAGTATTACTTGATCATCAGCGTAGAGTAAACATTTGATGAGTAATTCATTCATTCTTAACCCATACATACATTCTTTTAAATCTGTCAAACATTTATCCATGAAAAGGTTGAACAGCCATGGTGACGCAACACATCCCTGTCGAACACCTCTTTCGACAGGAAACCACTCCGTGTACGCTCCGTTTATTCTGACACAGGCACTAGAACCCTCATAGAGAGACTTCAATGCTTGGATCAGACAACCGCTCACCCCATACGTAGATAACGTTGACCACAGCTCATTCCTCACCACTCGATCATAGGCCTTTTCTAAATCTACGAACGCGCAATAAACTTTTTGGTGTTTAGCCAAACATTTTTCAGTTATGCACCGTAAAGAAAAGACCTGATCCGTACATCCCATTCCTCTTCTAAATCCCGCTTGCACGTCCCATATTTTCTCATCAGTTTCATTATTATTAAAAAGTGTATAAAAGATATTTTTCTATAACATTGTGATCTCTAGACCCTGACAAAATATAAACAACTGAATTAAGATTTTGTGAAACGAATAAGAGGGTATTTTTCTAAAAAATTGTGATTCCTAGACCTAGTCACACTATAATCATTAATTCATGAACTTTTTATACATTAAATTGTTATTAAATGAACTTATGGCTTACAACTCTTTGATAGGAGGTGAATATAAAGCGGAATGGTGTAATTCAAATGTAACGAATGTCTAAAATCGTATTTTAACCCTGTGAAGCCTTGCGGCGTTTCCATCCCTTTACTTTGAAACGACCCATCGACATTAACCTGGCATTTGGTGAAACATTTAGTAAAGTAATTATCATGCTCATTTCGGTTGAGAATGTACACGAAACAAGGATTTACTATTATCACATATTACTATGTGATAATAGGAAATCTTTGTTTTGAAATGACATGAAAATATACGCTATGGAAATATTTCGTGATGCATTACGGGAGGTATGTATTTGTTTTATTTTTTCATTTATTGAACACCAACAAAACACATTACATACATTATCAGATATTCACAGCTTTTTGTTTAATGGTATCTTAATTAAAGGTGAAAACTACATGGACAAAACTTTAACAACACCGTAATTTACTTATACTATATATAAATTATAAACTAATAATTAAAAAAAAAGTTAACAAAAAAAATTAAAAGAAAAATGGGCTTAATAGACTATATAACAAAGATAGCTTTTTTTAAATACAGCTTTGGAGTCACGAAAAACATCTATTTCATTGTTTTTTTTTTTACAAGTTCGCTGTATGACCTCATAATCCTAATCCTATTCCTATTTGTAAGCATGTTCAAGTGATGTTAGCGATCATGATTGATATTTGTAGTTTTTATATCAGTAAAACGTTCACATGCACTACAGCCGATTTAACACAGTCCGGAAATTCTCAAATTTGAGAAATCATCGTTTTCATGACGACTGGCGATTATTTTGAGTGGGGCGTTTGGTATAAGAGGGGTAGCACAGGGGAATGAAGCAATATTCGCCTAGTGACAGTTCTTAGTTTGTATCAGCGTTAGTATTGTGTTTTAAGTCATTCAAAGTATGTAATACAATAATGAAGAATGTGGGTATAGTATTACTTAACCTGCAAATTAGTGAGTGACTCAAAGTGATTGTTGGATCCTACTTTACTCAGTTAAATTTAATAAAATTTACGACTAAATACTTATATCTAAGAAGGCAAAGAAGTTTGACATTGCTAGAATAAAGAGGCATTCAGTGATTTAAATAAGATACATTATTATAAATACTTTAATGTGATATCTGCAGTGTCTCACTGAAAAGAATTTATTGTCTAGGCATGTGAGAATAATTCCAACTTATTAATTATTCGTTCCGAATCGAATGTATTTCTTAATATTCGATTCGACACACGAATCTACTAATTCGAATTATTCGAAACTGTTCGAATAAATCGATATTTTTTAGAATTGTTCGATTTATTTGCGAATTATTCGTACACTATTAAATTATTACAGTTTTTATTTATTTAAAAGAGAATGAAATAACATATAATATGTTTTAAACGCATAGTTTTTTATTCTTAAGTCGAATAATTCGATACACGATTTAAATTATTTGAATTGAAATAAAAAATCCAGAGATATATAATTAATTCGCGAATTATTCGTAAATTTTTTAATCATAAAATTGTTAAGAATTCCTCTACTTTTTAGAATTATTCGACATATTTCAAATTTTTCGTTTATTTGATTGGATAATTCGAATTATTTAACTCGAATTGAATATTCATTTCGAACGATATTCCCACATCTCTATTATTGTCCTTTCTGAGGCTCTATCTTCTTCTTTGTACTAAATATCATTTAAATCGGTTCAGTAGTCTTGCGTGACAGACAGCCATAGTTATTTTCCCTTTTATAATATTAGTAAGGATTATTATTTTACACCCTTGAGGGTAAAACTTTTACAAACTTTCAATGTCTTATTTATATATGTCGGAGTGCAACAGTCTGTGGAACGTTGGCGCCATTTGTATATCGGCGTGGGGCAGAGTCAATAAGTGGCAGCCCGGCGCGCGTCTCTCGGCAGTTCTCGGGTGACGGCCCGCCGGTGTGGTCGACTTTTCAAACTGTCACGTTCCTAGCTATTATTATTAATGGGTTTGTGTAAATTACACCAACATTACCCAACAAACGACCACAGCGTGGAAGTTATGGATGCCATTAATGACGATGTCGATGGAGAACTCTACGCCCCCATGCTTTATGCTTCCATCTTATATGTCCTTTATCAGGCTCTAGACTATCTGTGTACAATTCATTTAAATCGGTTCAGTAGTTTTGGTATGAAATTTCGCCAGAGCTACATTCGCATTTATAATTAATAGGAAAGATTTCCAACGAAACCAGCTTGGAGCAAATAGATTGAATCATTTTGAAGTCTATAAAAGACATTAAAGCTAAGCCTTTTTTAACGTACTATGCTATCTACCGAACGTAATTTTAATGTTGTAAATATACAATTAACCACGCGAACATTATATCGAACCTTAACATTAATACAGAAAAAATAAAATTAATTAAAATGCGCCGTCATAAGCAAATGGCAGCGTTACCTCTTTGAATAGCGATACTTATTCGCTGTCCAAAGTACCGGTCTTAGGGTCACGGATGACATCAACTAAGTGAGATGAAATTTCATTAAAAAAGCTTTTAGCCTCAGGACCAACGGTCCCAATTTCTCCACGCCAAAAGGCAAAAATACGCCACTCCCGCTGATTTGGAGGTAGCGTCAATATGAGATGGTGCAAGCGTATCTACACATGTAGCATCCTACACCAATGACCTTCCTTTTTTCCAAGGCATCAACGAAATACCAACAGGTCTCTTATCATCATCACGTGCAATTCTATTCGGCTCGAGAATAGCCAGGACGTTAATGGTGACAAGAGTCCTTCTGATGATGTCGTTGATGCCAACGTGTCTTGGGAGATGGTTGATTTACCCACTCACCACATTTACAGCGATGTAGCTCTGTTGTTATCATACCCAGACGCAGACACGTAGATAAAGATAACGTAGTCTTGTCTAACAAGGTACCTACGGATGCAGATGGAAGCCCATGTAGCCAGAAACCTGACTCACGTTCAGAAACAGCAAGCAGGCGAGCCCGCTCTGTTAGATCTTTAGTTGTTTGTAATAAATTAAAAGATACATTTTTACGGAGGGGTTCTTCCCCAGATTTTTGGGAAGATAAAATATTTGGTAAATTTTGACTTCGAGATGCTAAAAACCAAGCATTTTTGGCATCTTCTTGATAAATGTTATTAATTATATTATATAAATCATTGCCAACGATATTATAAAAGACATATATTGAATTCAAAACAAATTTATATGATTCTTATGGTACCTCTTTCATAGACTTTCCAAAATTGTAATAATAAATGAGCCTGGTAGCTAAGATTAGCGATCTACGGCAAATATCTTGCATAACATTCTCACTGCAGCAGTTTGATTCATTTCACCTGTCTATTTAACAATTACTTGGCAAGCATTGCCTTTAGAGAATAGCTACATTGACACAGTATATTAGGACGTACAATTATTTGGATAAGTTATAATATTAACACATGTGTATAGTGTTTATATTTCTATTAAAAAATCCTTTATCGAAAGAAACTTCATTGAGGAATCGTTCTATACTTTGAAGGATTTAGACCAGGGCTGGGCAACCTTTTTTATAGAAGAGCCACGAATTTGGTGAGAATATTGCTGTAGGTCACTTTTTGTTCAAGAAATACTATTTTCTATATCTTGCAGTATTTTTGAATCGTCAAACATATTTTTTTCCACACACTAATTCTATATTATTAAAGAACGACTTAAAATCTAAAGACACGAGGGTTCCCTCGCGCCCTGTCCTGAGAAGAGTCCACAACCAACTCAATCGGGTATTTTAGATTGTTTTTTTTTTATTTATCATTACAATATTAGTTTAATATATTTCAGTTCAAATTACAGCAAATTTTGCAACTTATACGAGTAGTATGATTTTTTAATCAGCTTTCTGTTAAGAAAGACTTTGAATTTAATAATTGACATCTTTAGAACGTCTTGTGCGAGTTTTTTATAGAAACGTATACAGTTACCCTTTCTTTAGAGAAATGTATTTCTTTTGCATATTTCTTGTTTCTCTGGTGCGCGGGTCGCTGGTTTCCAATCCCTGACTTTGTCTTCGGTAATAGCTATTTATCTCCCTTCCATCAGATAAAACATTTGTATTCCTATACGATTATGTGTAGAAATCATGAGAGAGTAATTACCTCTTATCAAGTCAGCACGCTACCATCTTGTAGATTGTATGTTACATCAGGTGAGATTTTAGCAAAGCGCTCAACCTTTCAACAATAAATTCATAACAATTCTTTATTCAAGCAAGCCTTTACAATACATTTGAATCGTCAAAAACAGTTTCAACCATACATTTCAATAAATGATTGATAATGATATTACAGAACAACTTAAAATCTAAAGTTACGAGGGTTCCTTTGTGTCTAATCCTGAAAATAGCCCACAACAAACTATCCTTTTTTACCATCATCATTACAATAAATATAAAAAGGCAAGTAGCAACCTATTAGAGTCCTACTCCTGGGCACAGATTGACGAGTTTTATTATAATATAGTATTTATTTTATGTACGTTACAGCAATTCGATAATTCTCACGCTTTTTATCGTCTAAGGAATCCTTCAAATAATAGTACAACCTCTCAATTAATATACTTTTAATTTGTTTTGTGACGTCTCTTGAAGGTTTTCTGGGATTTTGTTATAGAAACGTATACAGTTACTTGCAAATGTAAACTTGTATTTCAACATATTGTTTCGGTGTTATCCATCTACGCCCACTCGAAAATACTCTTAATACCGGTCTCGTTTCATAATTTACTTCGTGAGCTTTGGAAAGCGTTAAATTTTCATGAAATTACTTCGTAACTTTCCCACTCCCAATAAAGTCCAACTCGATTTCCGAAGGCATAGTTCGAAACACATCCTCGTTCGCGTTTTAATAACCGATACGTTAAGCTCTTTATGAATTCATAAACAATGCTGTATCAATATATTGCTTCCTTTTGAAACATTTGTCTGTTGTTGTTCAGATAAATGGAAAAATTGATTCAATATTCACTCCCCTGTAAAGGTTCTAACACAAGGGGAATAGACAATGGATTGAAAAAAGTAGACGATGTTTTAAGAACTAAATTTTATATCTAGTTATTCTTTATAGGCTTTAATGTCTAACTGAGGGCTGATTAATGTCATAAAAAAGACTAATTAATGTAAAAAAGTTTAATGTAATCAAAGAGAGTAAGCACCAAAAAGAGTAATTACTGAGTTCTTTATCGATATCTATTTGGTAAATTATTTTGATAGAACTTAACACGTTACCTCGATCTTGTATCCGAGAGTCGGAATTCAAAATGAACCGTATCCGTAAAGGGTGTATTATGTATATTTATGTATAAAGCCTCAAAGCTCAATGTTTTACAATGTAATCATAAAAAAGGGTAATTACAAAGTTTATTGTTAATGTCTATAGTAGATTACTTTGATAGGAGTTAATGCGTTACCTCGATCTTGTATCCGAGAGTCGTAATTCAAAATGAACCGTATCCGTAAAGGGTGTATTATGTATATTTATGTATAAAGCCTCAAAGCTCAATGTTTTACAATGTAATCATAAAAAAGGGTAATTACAAAGTTTATTGTTAATGTCTATAGTAGATTACTTTGATAGGAGTTAATGCGTTACCTCGATCTTGTATCCGAGAGTCGTAATTCAAAATGAACCGTATCCGTAAAGGGTGTATTATGTATATTTATGTATAAAGCCTCAAAGCTCAATGTTTTACAATGTAATCATAAAAAAGGGTAATTACAAAGTTTATTGTTAATGTCTATAGTAGATTACTTTGATAGAAGTTAATACGTTACGTCGCTCTTTTATCTGAGCATCAGAATCTAAAATGAGTTGTATCCGTGAAGAGATAATAAGCAATATTTATAAATAAATCCTGAAAGCTCATTATCATAAAATGTTAACTAATAGTAACTGTTGAGTTTTTAGTCCACAGCTATGGTAGATTTAATTCGATAGAACTTAATACGTAACCTCGCTCCATTATCCCAGAGTCGGAATTCAAAATGAGCCATATCTGTGTAGGGACTATTAGTTATGTTTTTAAAGAAAGCCTGAAAGTTTAAGGTTATATAATGTAAATATAAAAAAAGAGTAGCCACGGAGTTTCTTGTCAATATCTATAGTAGATTACTACGATAGAACAATATCCGTTACGGCGCTTCTTTATCCGAGAATCAGAATTCAAAACGAGATGTATCCGTCAAGAGATTTCTAGCAAAAATAGAGTTTCTTGCCGATATATACAATCAATGAGGCAGTTTTATTGCCTCATTAGTCTAGTGGTTAGCATTTTCGACTACAGACAAGAGGTCCTGGGTTCGAATCCCGGGTCGGGCGAATTCAAAAATCAATTTAGAGTTTTCTATTAGGATTTTCTCAATATTTACTCGAAGTTGGGAAGTTGCCGTGTGATCCACCCTCGTGCCTCGGAGAGCACGTTAATCCGGCGGTCCTGCGCATGATCTCTCTTCGGTCGTGTCGGATTCCCGTCACATCGGACTGTGAGAGTGAAGGAATAGAGAGTGCACTTGTGTACTATGCCTGCCAATCCGCAGTGGAGCAGCGTGGTGAGTCTATGCTCTAGAAACCCTCGCTCCTCGGAGTGAGGAGGCCTTTTGGCCAAGTGCACAGGTGTGCACGCATGTCCAAGGCGCAGCCGAGAGATGGTACTGGTGATCCTGCGACTGGCATATCTATGAAGAAAGAACCAGGGTCGCCTTGGTATGTCCGGTAGGATGGAGGCATAATATTTATCTTTGACCAATTTTGATGAAGACTACAATGAATTCCAGGATTTTTCCAGGAATGTTTTGGAGAGTGAGGTTATGTCTTGTAATTTTGGAAATGTTCAAGCGTTCCATATCGGACTGCTACTTTCGCACATGAATAAGCTGTCCCATTTCCAGGGATAACAGAATGGCTGGGAACCCAAACAAGTAACACAGACAGATCCCTTTGACAACACGAAAAAAGAGCCTCTCTAATTCTAAAAACAATGGGAAACCTTGTTTTACTTTGGAAGGGGTTTTCTTTAAGATAACTTAATGAGTGGGTCACAATGAGAATCAGGCATACAGGATTGCTTCTAATATAGCAATGGCCTCTCCTGTAAACATTGAAGACTCGGGTGGACATTTGAATTTTAAAACAATTTTATATTTGGGGATCCAACAGGCAGCACCAACGCAGCTGTTGGACGATAACTTTGACGCATCCGTGTATATGAGAAGATGATTAGACCAATTTTGATTAATAATACCCTGAAATTTCTGTTTAGTATCAGGAGATCCTTTGAGTATCCCAAGATCTATGATAGGGGGCTTGTAAACTAGAGCTTTATATGGAGTAGAATAAAGAGGATTAGAGGGAGCAGTTGTTAACCTGTCAGCACGTCATACAGTGTTCGTATTTAAAAATACCCTTGTAGACTAATTTAAATCACTGCAGTTACTAACAATAGCACATTGCCAGTATTTAAATCGTCCGCGCCAACGTAATACGTTACCTCGCTCCTTTATCCGAGTGTCAGAATTCGAAATGAGCCGTATCCGTAAATGGACTATTAGGTATATTTGTGTACAGTCCAACTGCCAGACCTCCGAATATAGCGCGGCAAAATCACTTAATAATTCAACTGTGCAATGCTTTTACAAAACCTGTCGGCGTCAATCTTAATTTAGAGGCAGCTATCGAATCGCTTCTGGGAAGTGCCGCTAGACAAACGTAATGGAACTCTCCTGTTGCGAATATCACGAATTTGTATCAGCCATTTTGTAATTATAAAGGTTCTAGTGGAAAGCGTTTGTCTTCATTTGTATATTTATAAGCTGCTGCACGTGACTTTGTCCGCTTAGAAATGTATACGCAATGGAAATTGTATCAGACGTTTTGTAATTGTTAAGATTTTAATGGCTTATTCTATCAATAAATTTAGCCTGTTGACGTCCCACTGCTGGACACAGGCCTCCTCACTCATATAAGAGAGGGTTTTAGAGCATAGACCATCCACGCTGCTCCACTGCGGATTGGCAGGCATAGTATACGAGTGTACTCTTTATTCCTTCACTCTCATAGACGTGACGGCAATCCGACACGACCGGAGAGTGAACAGGCGCAGGACCGATGGATTAACTTAACTTTCCGAGGACGAAGGTGGACACACCGCCAAATTTTCCCAAGTTCGGGCAAATATTGAGAAAATCTTAAAAGAAAACTCAATATCTATTTCGAATTGGCCCAACCCGGGACTCGAACCCAGGACCATATGTCTGTAGTCGAACATGCTAACCATTGGGCCAATGAGGCAGTGTTTTTTCTGATATTTTTGAACTGTGACGTTTTATGCCATGGTAGGAAAAAAAGAAGACTGTAGACCACCCCAAAGAAGTAAAAGACATTATTAACTGGCTGTACCCGCGATTTCATCCGCGTGAAATAGTGTTTTTGGGTAGCATTTTTAATAACTTAGGCTAATTAGTTATACCAATAAGACACACGTGCAAACATTTTTGTGGTCTATTTGCAATGCTTAACTACAAAAAGATTATCCTTACCAAAACTCTAGTTATGGCTTCTAAATAGCATCATGTCCTTATACGTCAGCTGTATTGACTGAGCTGCTTCTATTTCTGTCTATACTCGACTTCTTTTAGGGCTGTTGGAAGCTCAAGTCTCGTTGTGTTATTTATTTCAAAACACCAATGGGAAGATAAGCCACCCCTTGGCTTTTATCTTTCGACCTTACCAACGACAATTAGTTTTTCCAAATTATCTGGCTGTTTCCGTCCGATATGATTATAAAAGTGGAGTACTCCTTGATATTATCACACATCACCGTAGTGGCGGTTAGTAGTACGTCTTATTTTATTGTTAGGAAGTCCTCTTGGACACCCACAACATTACGGACGAGACGCTGCGAGTTACTCAGGACTTCTACCGACTAAAACCTGACAGTAATGCAAGACCATTCATGCCATGAAATCATTAATGGCACGCTGCCATAGTTCCGTCAGAAATCGATGTCGTCAACGACCCAAAGTTTCATAGGTGGCATTCTGGGCCCCCTCGTGAAACCTCTCTATCTGATAGCAGGCCCCGTACCTGCCGTCCTAAGTTGTCACTGACAGTGGAAGGTGGCGGTTATTCCCAATCTTGCTGGGTCTAATGCTGCCGCCGTCAGGCGATCTGGTAAGAGGCGATTTACCTCTTATGGTCTCTACACAGCATCGTACTGGAACACAAATCTTTTTGTTTGGCGATACGTTTTGTCTGGTAGGGTAGTAACTAGCCACCAGCTTATTACCTAGAAAAGCTAGTTGCACCATTTAAGCATATCTAGGGAGCTTTTTTTTAACCAAAGGTAATTACTATATTGTGTCTATTACGTTATAGTTAGTGACTATCAAATCAAAGATGCTAAAAGCAACAAAACCCCGTTCAATAATCGATTTATTGTTTATAAATTCATCGTGTTGAAATAAAATAAAACGGCCGAGCCAATATTGAAAGCTCTTTGATTTAGAGACCCCATAGCCTTTCATCCCTAGTTTCATGCCTCCGGGGTAAGGCTATATTTAATTAATATGAAAACCCGATTGAGTTTAAATCTTTTGCCAATATTCGATTACCTACTATTATATCAAAGGCTTCGTTGCTCTATTCGTGTTATGTACACATAACTTTTTATTAAAAAATACTACATTTTTTGAAAGAAAATTAAAAATTTGACTTGGTCACTTTAGGGAAACGAAAGTAGTAGTAAGTAGTCATGAATTTTGACGTTCAAATTTTTTTATTGCTTTCTGCTATTACATTTGATGGTAAGTGATGATACAGTCTAAGATGGAAGTGTGTTAATCTGGTAAGAGGCAATGTACTTATGGTTTCTATACAGCATTGTACTGGAAAACAAATCTCTTTGCTTAAAGGTATGTCTTTACTGTAAGTAAAGTAAGTAAGCAGCGCATTAATGTCCCACTACTGGGCACAGGCCTCCCCACTGATATGGGAGAGGGTTTTTAGAGCATAGACCTACCACGCTGCTCTACTGCAGATTGGCAAGCATAGTGCACATGTGCACTCTCGATTCCTTCACTCTCATTGTCCAATGTGACGGGAATCTGACACGATAGGAGAGAGATCAGACGCAGAACCGACGGCTTAACGTGCTCTCCGAGGCACGGGGGTGTAGCACACCGCCAACTTTGGGGAAATATTGAGAAAATCTGAATAGAAAACTCAATATTGATTTTGAATAGGATTGAAGTTGAACTCGAACCCAGGACCTCATGTCTGTAGTAGGGTGGTAACTAGCAACTGTCGAAGCCTTCCACTAGCCCAAATTAAGGACATTTAGCAATAGTCCCAAGATACATTTTTTCTTTAATAGCTAAGTAAACTTTAGGTAGGCATGCAATTCTTTCAATATTTAGCTCTTCTCATAATAATTCATATTTTAACTATAAACTATATAATTGTTAAGAAAATTAAGTACATTCTTCGTATTTAGTATTTACTTAACAGTTACTCGTTATTTGACTTCATTTGCATGCTCTCATTTATATTATTACTTTTTCTTCACATCACATTTAAAAAGGTAAAATAACAGCTTCTGAACGTCCCACTGCTGGGGCTAGGCCTCCTCACTCATAGGAGTGTGGGTTTTTAGAGCATAGACCCACCACATTGGTCCACTTACGTGTTTTTTAAATTGCACTTACCAATAGCTTAAAAATTAAATTTCTACGCAATCTAAAATGTTTTTTTTTATGTCACTATATAAAAAAAGGAACCTTAAAACCTTTTACAAAAGTTCTTAGTAAATACTGTGGTAAACTTTTCGCAAAATATATTCTTTTTAATAACGAAATGTATTCAAATGTCATTACAAGTTAAGAAATATATTTCAACGTCAATTGATGTATAAAAAGTATTCCATTACGGTTGAAACTTAACTAAAGTAAACTTAACGAGTGAACTAATAGTAGGAATTGAAAAAGGTTTCTCTTCTGTAAAGTGTTTGTTAGTTTAGTCTTGAGAAAAGGTGTAACCGGCACTATCTACTTCCGTAAGATAGAACAAACTAATTAAACGTTTAGTGTATTTACTGAGCGCCTTGATTGCTACGTAGATTAGGATTCCTTCACACTTAATATAAAATACGCTTTTTTACTTTTATAATATTATAAATGTTAAAGTAGTTTTGTCTGTATGTCGCTTTCACGGCAAGGCTAATCCATATTCCCACAGGATCCGGATATATAAGCCAAATACTGCGAGATCTTCAAAAATATTCACCAGATTGACTTGAAATTCGGCATATATTATCCTCTTGCCACGTAGTCTCTTACTAAGAACGGGTTTCCCCCTATCCTCACGGGTTTCAGATAAAAGTGAAATTTAATGCTAGATTTCCTTTACTATTCAACCTTTCATTTTATGTTCATCATACATATTGCTTTGGCAACGTAAACTTGCACTAATAACGGGATGATGGAATCAAGAACTACGTTGGAAACAGCTAGTATATAAACATATATAAACCAATAACAGAAATGAAGGAATGATGAACAATTACATAAAAAAAACACACGCGGATTGAAGTAAAACGTAACTCTCTCTCTATCTTTACTAACTTATGTCTTCCTCTCAACTTCGCTTCGCCCGATCACGTTTTTCGTAACTCAGAGACAAGTGTGCGAGAAGAATTTGTCCTTCAAAAACGATAAATTTTTAGGCAACGCGGCTGAAGTAAAACGCAATGTCCTCTCTTTCTATCTTCATCAAATGATGTCTTCGACTCTACTTCCTTTCACGTCATCCGGTCACAGTTTTCGTAACTCTCTAGTCTTGCATTCGCCAGCTTAATCTTTAGACAACATATCTTCACTAATTTTACGTCTTCCTTTCAATTTCCCTTCCCCATTCATAGTTAACTCCCCAAATAGATTCAGACTCCAAAACAGTATACACGAAACGGCACAGCACATCACTGTCTCAAACAGGAAAAGAGCTGCGCCTTGCAAACGAGGATTTTTAATTAATTTTTAATAAATACACCATATCAATATAAGAGTGATGCGGGGTCGCTCATCTCTGTTGCTCTGACGTAGTTTTGATTAAGTGAAAGAGGGTAGGCATAAATCCAACCGCCATGAATCAATAACCTGTTCCACTCACACAGGTGTATGTTTAGTGGGGCCAAGTCACACAGGCTTAGTGTTCGCAGACGATATTTTGACGGGGCACGAGCTTACTGTTTTGAAATTATACGACGGGCGAGTAGCAAATGTGAACAAGTCAGTATGTACATATTAATGTGTTCCCGATTTCACTCTTGGATTATTGAAAGCTCCCACAATAAACCCTCCATGAATTATTTAGGCGCTACATGTGTTTGTTCTTTATTAATATTCAGTTTTAAATTGTTTTCGGAGCTTTTGTAATATCGTCCGGGCGGCGTTAAAATGATTTCTCTATTTGTGTAATTATTTCTATATGAATACGTAATTCGCTCATAGGTCTTATAGGACCAATCTTGGCTACTATTCGGTCATACCAAAAAAAAGCTTTTTTATAGTGAATCTTTCTTAGAAACTTTTACGGATGAAACGCGTGATTAGATTTGCAGCGATTTAATGCAAATTCGTTTCCTTCAAATTCAGAAACAAAATTTAATTAATAATTTGTAATATTGACAAAAAACACGTGACATTTTTATTTACAATTCGCCGTTTGAGTTTCCAGTAAATTACATACATACATAGCATCACGCCTTATTCCCATAGGGGTAGGCAGAGACAACATCCTTCCACTTGCCACGATCCTTGCATATCTCCTTCGCTTCTTTCATTCTCATTAAACCTTTCATACAAGTTCGTCGGTTTAGAGTACTCTTGACCTGGCCGTTATTTAAAATGTCCTGGATTTGGTCCAGGAACGTTCGCCTCGGTCTTCCCCTTCCAACTTTCGCATTCACTCTTGACTCATAAATCCTTTTTGTCAGTCTCCTTTCATTCATTCTCTCTACATGCCCAAACCATCTAAGCATACCTTTTTCAATTTTAGTCACTACGTCTTCTTTTATACCACAACGTTCTCTTATCACACTATTTCTCACTCTGTCACTCAGTTTTAATCCACTCATGCTTCTCAACGCTCTCATCTCTACCGCATTTATTTTACTTTTGTGATTCTTCTGCCATACCCAACTTTCACTACCATACATAAGTGTTGGCACCAACACTCCAGCATGCACTGCCAGTCTAGCCCTTTGAGACACCATCTGGCTATTCATAAAAGCATGCAGAGCACCATTTACCATATTCCCTGCATTCACTCTCCTTTCGATATCACTGTCACATGTTCCATCTTTTGTAAATTTAGATCCCAAGTATACAAATTCTTTCACCTCTTCCACTTGTTCCCCATCTATCAAAATATTGCCATTCATCATAGATTCATCTCGTTCAAAAAGCATAACTTTCGTTTTGTTTACATTCACTTTCATTCCTTTCCCTTTCAAAGCTTCATTCATAATATTTAGCATCTCCTGAAGCTCGTTAGCGGATGACGCAAGTATTACTTGATCATCAGCGTAGAGTAAACATTTGATGACTAATTCATTCATTCTTAACCCATACATACATTCTTTTAAATCTGTCAAACATTTATCCATGAAAAGGTTGAACAGCCATGGTGACGCAACACATCCCTGTCGAACACCTCTTTCGACAGGAAACCACTCCGTGTACGCTCCGTTTATTCTGACACAGGCACTAGAACCCTCATAGAGAGACTTCAATGCTTGGATCAGACAACCGCTCACCCCATACGTAGATAACGTTGACCACAGCTCATTCCTCACCACTCGATCATAGGCCTTTTCTAAATCTACGAACGCGCAATAAACTTTTTGGTGTTTAGCCAAACATTTTTCAGTTATGCACCGTAAAGAAAAGACCTGATCCGTACATCCCATTCCTCTTCTAAATCCCGCTTGCACGTCCCATATTTTCCCATCAGTTTCATTAATCACCCTTTCAATTAATATCTTTGCATACAATTTGCCGACGACACTAAGAAGGCTGATACCGCGGTAATTTTTGCACTCCTGCTGTGACCCTTTTCCTTTATATAGAGGGACAATTACGGCCTTGCTCCAATCTCTTGGGACTTGACCTTTCTCCCAGCATATATTGAAAAGGCAGTACAGCTGAGCTACCACAATCCCGCGGCCAGCCTTCAGCATCTCGACTGACACTCTGTCATACCCAGCAGCCTTACCTGATTTCATACCTTTTATCGCTTTCATGATGTCATCCATACTAATCTCGCTATCACTTGTCTTACATTCATTGCTATCCGCAGAGGCCATATTTACCTCTGCTTCATTTCTTTCAAACAAACTTTCAAAATGATCCTTCCATCTCTTCAATATCCATTCTTCTCCTTTTATTAAACTTCCATCTAAACTTCTGATTTTACAAAGCTCCGAGGAAGTAGATCTCCCTCGGGCAAATTGTATTGATTTCCAGAAAAACTTTTTGTTTGACTGAAAATCATCAGAAAGTCTCCTATCATACATATCACTGTATTCTTCTTTTTTCTTTCTTACAGCTTCTTTCACGATTACTTTCACCCTTTTGTATTCCATTCTTGCCTTTTTTACGTCATCATTCGTTGCCTTTTGCATTCGTTGGTTCGCTTTTGTAGCCAACCAATCGGACCAAGCTTTCTTCTTTTCACACACAGCTGCTTGAACATTTTTGTCCATCCACAAATTCTTCACTTCCTTACCTTTCCTCCTTTTAGACACGCCACATACATCAATAGCAGCACCAACCACTCCATCTTTAAATTTATTCCATAAACTTTCAATCTCATTTCCTTCGTCTTCACTCTTGAATCGCCCACTCAAATTTTTCAGATATTCTTCTCTAACATCCTCTTCTTGCAATCTCTCCACTTTTATTCGTTCAAGAATGCTCGAAGTTTCCTTCTTTCTATGGCGCCACCGATTAAAAAGACCACCGATTCGGGCAACAACCAGGTAGTGGTCAGTATCGATGTCGACCCCGCGGTATACTCGAGCATCTAGAACTTTCTTCTTCAGTTTTTCGTCCACAATTACAAAATCAATCATACTTCTAGCATTCCCTTCTTCCCTTGTATACACATGAATCCCCTTGTGCTCAAACATAGTGTTTGCCACAAAAAGACTATGTTCCACACATATTCCAAGCAGACTTCGTCCATTTTCATTCACCCGTTTGTCACCAAACATACCAAGAGTCCTTTCATATCCATCACGTTTCACACCTACCCATCCATTAAAATCTCCTAACATAATTATTCGCTCATTCGGCTCACATTCATTCAACGTATCACTCACACTTTCCCAATACTCATCTATTTCTTTTTGGGCTTTATTGGTAAATTATTTGTATTAATTTCCGACAGTTTTAATATTTAAATTACAATTTAATTCATTAAACCTCCGTATAAGTCTCTGATATTTAAAGTTCTAGATTTCTTTAAATATAATCAAGACTTCTGGCGTGTGTAATTTGTTCGCATGCACTTTTAATTTTTGTTTTATAACTAGAGTATATTAAGGACTTTTTACGTTAGTCCCATCGAAACTTCGCTTTAATATACATTTCTATAGTATTATAAAATTCAACATCTATTTCTAACGCTGGACTACTCAGAATGCTCTGAAATAGGCCAACATCAAAACAATTAAGACTATTAACAAGTTATCCGAAAAACTTGATGTTTTCCATAAAAATGCAGCCCACTTTAGGATTGGGTCGGTGCCTTGCCGACTCATAATAAAACCCTTTTGCGTAGGGCGCAAAGGGTTATAGCAATCAGGGCGATACAGGGCTATCGTACAGTTTCTTGGACAGCGGCGACCCTTCTAGGGGGTGATCCCCATGGTAGTGCGGGCAGAGGTCGTTGCGGCCACCTACCATTACAGGGCGACTGCGAAAACAAATAGAGAATGGCCGGAGGGAGATGAGATTCGAAGGATCGGGGTTCTAACCGACAAAGCCTTGATCCAGAGATGGAAAGGCGACCTTGGTATCCCAGTATCTGGCGGGGCTATAGTGGAGGCAATCCGACCTCCCATAGAGGAGTGCTTAAGCAGGAGACATGGGTTGGTGGAGGTGCTTACTGGCCACGGTTGCTTTGGTAAATACCTGCACCAAATTGCTAGATGTGAAGAAACAGCCGCCTGCCAACAATGTGGAGCTCCAGTTCATACCGCGTACCACACGGTAGCAGTATGCCCAGCATGGTTAGTGGAGAGACAGCATTTGAAGTCATTGGTGGGTGGGAATTTCTAAAAAAAATAAATTGTATGCTCGCCAGCGATACAAACTGGAGGGCAATGGCCACCTCCTGTGAATCGATCATTTTGCAGAAGGAGATACAGGGGACGGAAAAGGAGGACGCCACGGATGCCAATTCTCGCCGACGAAGAACGCCTGGAGGACGAAGACGGGGTTTTGCCCGCCTCCTGCCCTCAAATAATACTTTTCTGAAATCAAACAAATACGGGGCGCCACAGTAGAATGGTTTCTCTGGGAGTCTCTGGCCCTTCACTTAACGATTTCACTGGGTTTTAGTGAGTATTCTGGTTTTGTCTAGTGAGTCCCACACTCCACACCGATTGGGGTGGGGTGTGTAAATGCATTTGTCAGACTAAAAAAAGGCCACTTTAGGAGGCTAGTGCGGAATTCCATTGGAGAAACTTTTTTTTTAACGAAGGGGAAATCTTCAAAATATACCCAACCTTTGAGGAATAGGTCGGTTGATGTGGGATTGTACCCACTAAAACCCCTCCGGTGGCCTTCCTCTGCACCTAACAAATAACTCCGGGTTCTCCGTAGAACGACTACACCAAAGCCACTCTTGTGCGATGTCGCAACGACTCCTCCCTGAGGAAAATGCCGTATCGCATTTGCGCAAACATCCCGTCTTAGGTACCCTCTAAGGATTGCTTCTTAAGTAACAGCGGTGGAAGCCCCCACTAACACCGCGTGCAATCCGAAAGTCCTTTATGGGGTCTAATTGGGGAAACCCTAGTGATCTAACTCATAGATAAGAAGGAATCTCCTGGATTTAGTGGGTATTCTGGATGTCATCTTGAGTCTCATATTACCGATTCCTGAGATTGTTTGTCCTGTTGTATATTGTGTTTTGTATTAGTATTTATTATGTGTTATTTAATAACCCCAAGCTTAATTTTAATTATTGTTTTAACATCTAATGTTGCTAGTTCATTAGTTATAAATAAATCAAATTGAGTAATCTAAAAAAATCTTTATGCACGAAAAGCACTTGTGAATCATCAGTAATCTGTCTGTTGGTAATAAAACTACAACCGGTTCGAAAAGTTGATTTCGCTGTGAAGAATCCGGCAAAGAAAGAAACTCAGCAGTAACTCTTTTCAAAATAGTTTTTTAGGATAATCAGGTCAAAGCATTTATGTCTTTTCTCAAAGGATTTTATGGACATATTTCTTGAAATTGTGTAGAGGCAAATCCAAAACAGATTGCTGGTCCTATTCGGAAGTCAATCGCACTCAATAATAGACGGATCATTCCCCTTTTAGAAAATTTAATGGTAAAGAATTTGTGTACAAAGTGAGCAGATAATCGAAGCTGTTGAATATTTCAGTCAGGCGGAACGTGACAGAAATAACGCCGTGTAAAATATGCCACGGTTTAGCACTCGTATTGTTTGCATTTTAATATGATATGAGCAAAAGTGATAGGGGTTAATATTTGATTTTAGGGTGTGAATTACTTATATTGCTTTAAAATTTTTATACATTGCTACTTGAAAAGAGTGTAATAATTTTGAGCTTTACATGTGCGTGCCTATGTATAATCAAAAAATCGATATTGAGATTTCTGATAAGAAATTCTCAGTATTTACCCAAAGTTGTGTAGTTGGCGGTGTGTTCCACCCTTGTGCTTCGTAGAGCAAGTTCAGCAAATCAAATCGAAACATTTATTCGCTGAATATAATATACATATACACACCGGCATATTTAGCGGAACACAAAAAAAACGTCCATAATTTAAACAATATGGCATTATTTTAAAATCTATTTACTACACTTCTTTTGTTATTTAAAGTTTCATTTCTTTTAATTAAAAGGAGATCACATTAAGAAAACATTTTGCGAGTAAAGGCTATTTGTGAAAAATGGTACATTTTTGAACTATTTTGGAACCGGGCAAAGAGGAAATTAATATTAAAATAACAACTAATTAGCTTAGAAAAATGGCGTATTTCCTCCACGTGCTCTTATTAAAAGTTCAACCCGTCTAGGCATACTGAGAATGATGTTATCGATGATCTCCTGGGATAGTCTCCGCCATTCCTCTACTACGGCGATTCGCAGTTCACCCACGTTGGCATGAGCTGGAATTAGGACTTAACTTTTCTTTTCAGCAAGTCCCAAACGTGCTCTATTGGGTTCATATCCGGTGATCTCGCTGGCAACTCCATAGCAGTGGTAACCCTGTCATTAAGATATGCTTGAGTTACCCGAGCGGTATGCGTTTTATATTACCTCTTATTAAATACAGTTACGTATTATTACTTATTGCTAGATTCCCTTTAAATAGTCGTCAAAGGAGTAGAAGATTTTATTGATAAGAAAATATTCAACAGAATTTTAAAATTGTGAGGCATTACCTTATATTTTTTGTTAATTTATTAAAAATTTTAATAGCCATCACGCAAACACTTTTGTTAAAAAAGAACTTTTATGATCGGGATATCGGAATCAGACATTTCAGCGTTCTTCCTTAGGCCTTTCAAAAAGGTTTTCATTATTGTTTAATTCCAAATATCGCTCTCATAATTTTTTCTGTGCAACAAATACGCTATTAATATGATTAGAGTTTCCCCAAAAGATAATAAAAAGTAAGTAAGTAAGTAGCAGCCCATTAACGTCCCACTGCTGGGCACAGGCCTACTCACTCCGAAGAGACAGGGTTTTTAGAGCATAGACCCACCACGCTGCTCCACTACGGATTGGCAGGCATAGCACACAACAAGTGCACTCTCTATTCCTTCAATCTCATAGTCCGATGTGACGGTAATCCGACAAAACCGGAGAGAGATCGGGCGCAGGACCGACGGCTTAACGTGGTCTCCGAGGCACGGGGGTGGATGACACCGCCAACTTCCCAACTTCAAGCAAATATTGAGAAAATCTTAATAGAAAACTCAATATTGACAAAAAAAAAAAAAAGATAATACCGTCTCTAATTATGGATGCTGCCTTGGCGTAATATGCTACTAATAATGTTTTTTGGTCTACTTTTCTAGATAGCACACGCAATGCAAAAGAAAGCTGACTTAATCTTGAGCATACTTGGTCTGTGTGAGATTTCCAGGTAATAAATTCATATATTTGCAGGCCTATTTAGTTTCCCTTGTAACCTCAATTGTTTAATCGAAGTAGCTAATATTAAGGTTATAATTCTTTTTATTCCTTATGTTTTGAAATGTTATTACTTTTATTAAAATTAATAAAAGCTGTTGGGCTATCGTCTCATTTTTCAGCTGGGAAATGCTTTTACGCAGTCAATATCTAACTAGAAGTGTGGGACTCGCTGGAAATTGGACATCCTGTAAAACCCAGAGATATACTCTCATTTTTTTGTGGAGCACTAGAGGTAAACCCAATTTAACCTGGTGTTCCGTTAGACTCCCGTTGGAAACCTTAGGAAGGAGTCAAAAGAATTGCATATTTACGCCTTCTACTTCCCAACCCCCCACACCGTAGAAGAGGAGCATCTATATTGTCGTCGTTGGACCAACGTCTGATCTCTCTTCGGTCATATTCAATTGCCATCTCATCGGACTATGAGAGTAAAGGAATAAAGATTGCCTTCCAGCCTGCAGTAGAGCAGCGTGATGAGTCTATACTTTAAAAACCCTCTTTCCTGTGAGTGAGAAGGATAGCAGTTTATTAATGGGCTGCTATTAACCTTTTTTGATATTCTAACGAAAATTATGTCTAATATCCATGTATCGCCACACCCAGTCATCGATGAGAACTTAGCTCTCGAAATTGGCGACGAGAACACCTGGGACATATAGTCCAGCTAGGTAGGTCCAATTTCGAGAAGGAGGTCAAGCGCCGAATCCAAATTTCGTTGGGCAGCGTTCGGAAAACTACGCCAGATATTTTCGTCCGATATATCTCAGTGCCTGAAGACCATTCTGAGACGTGGTCGNCCCCCCACAAGTTGGACCAATGATATTAAGAGGGTCGCCGGTAGCCGCTGGAGCCAGGCGGCGCAAGATCGGGCCTTGTGGACGTCATTACTTGAGACCTATATCCAACAGTGGACGTCGATCGGTTTTTATATTACTTAAACTTAATTCTAAAGCCTTAGTGATAGCTAAATTCAACGGTTTGCTGTTCTAATATAAGCCTTGTTTTGTATCGCTGTATATTAGTGACTGTTATCAGCTTTACCCCGGGAAGTTAAATCCCTGGATCTTCGGTGAGATCAAATTTCTTGGGAATACCGCCAAATCTCGTATTATTTGCCGTTACAAACTAAGAACCAATATATTACGTATTTGTATTTAATAACATTTTCTATAATATGTTTCTGTAGTCGTGATTTCGTCTATACTTTCAGTATGCTATATAAGGAACATATCATTATAACATTTTTAAATCTACATCGCCTTCCTTTTTGTTTAATGTCTTTCTTTGCTTTTAAGAATGTCTGGAAGAGATCGTTATATCGATATCATAGGGACAAAAATAAGGATCTCTAAGAAAAATGCATTAATGTAACCCAAGGTGTGAGACAAAAAAATCTGTTATCGCATGTGCTGTGGAAATTATTCATGATAGAACAAAAAAATGTTCTACAGTATTATAAAACGTATTCATATGTATAAAAAATACATAGAAATCCATAGATACCGTTTCAATACCAGTAAAATAATGATTGAATTATAAAAATCTGATATTCCATTCAGAAGTTATGACGAATTTTAAAATATCATACTTAGAAAATTTGTCTGATTTTCCACTGCCACGAGATCGGTATGCGTACGTGAAACTACAGGTCATTACTAGTATATTATAAAACGACGAGTACTAATATATTGATAACTAGCTCAACCCGCAACTTTGTCTGGGTGGAATGTTTTTTGGGTAGCATTTTCTTTAATTTAGGCAAGTTGTTTTACAAGTAAGAAACACACGTATAACAACCCCGCAACCCCCCTTCCGGGTAGAATGTCGTAAAATCCGTTTTTAACTGACTTATACTCGGCAAAAGGAATATTCCTACCAAATTTCAACTCTCCACACCTAATGGGTCCAGAGATATTATGATTAGTCAATAGAGACCTGGATATCTCTCTTAAATATATAGATAAGAGATATCGAGGTATCTATTGACTCAACACGATATCACTGAAATCATATTAAAGCGTATAGACTAGAAGTTTGGTAGGAATATTCCTTTGGCCGAGTAGAAGTCAGCTAAGAAAGGATATATTAATGAAAATGCTACTCAAAAACATTCCACGCAGACGAAGTCGCGGGTTCAGCTAGTACATTGATAATGGGATACGAAGATAATTACAATAAAATAGAATTACTGAGATACCCCGTGATTTTATTCCGGGCTTCAAATTCAATTAGGATTTTAATTGAATTTTATGAAAGTAAAGAGAAGCCCAGAAATAATTGAAACTCAATAGTTACTTATTGGCAGTTGACGTCGACAAATAATGGCGGGGTTGCATCAAAATTAAAACATCAATTGTACTTTTGAAGTATTCTCAGCGGGATTGGATTAGAAATATAGTATTTTATTGAACTGTTCGTCTTCGTTAATTGAAATTCCATTGATTGGAAAACTCTATTATTCAATTTTCTCTTGTTTTAAATTGCGAAAGGTTTATTATTACGTTTAGAATAAACATTGAAAACTGTTCACTCTTTTATCAAATATGGTTCAAATTATATAATTACTTATCTATACAAACGATCTAAAAGGTAAGTAGCAACGCATTAACATCCCACTGCTGGGCACAGGCCTTTTTTGACGCTTGGAAATGCTTTTACGCACCCCGAAGGAAGAAGAATTTCTTACAATCAGGAGTGTGAGACTCGCTGAATAACCGAAATACCCATTAAAATCCAGCGTATCCCTCGTCATCCTTGGATGGAATCACTAGTGCGTCTCATTTCGCATTCCCCTATAGTGATCCGGATGATGCCGACTATAACAATCTACGGTTTACTGAGAAGAATAGTGGAGCGCATACCTGAGCTTATTGCCACCCAGCCTCCTTTGACAGAGAGAGTGAGATCACGGTCTCGCAAAAAAAGGCAACCGCCCTCCATCCAAACTCACCGGTGAGCATCACATCGACTATACTCTTCAGTGAGAGGCCCCCTCCAATCAGCGACAATAACATATGCCGCTGGGGTGCCCATGCCGGACACTCTGCCAACGTACGGTGCACTGGATCTACAGTGGCACCACACTCATGACAAACGGGCATTTCCTCACGACATATCCGGTGCAGATACTTCCGTGATCCATGCCGTCTAATCCAATCATCCAATTCTCCAGGTGAGGACGGATCGCTGGCACTGTGTTGAAGTTGCCACACCTGCAGTTGGAGACCCGAGGTCTTGGATCGACTTCTTAATCAGTGCTCTGTCGGCAAGAACCCTGATCCTCCGTACCTGGTCATCGCTAAATTCAGCGCTATCGGATGCACTTGCACTGGTAGGCAATCTCGAGAACTTCCGCCCGCAGTTCCCACGCTGGGTCACCCGCCAGGAGAGTCGCCGCCATCCAAGAAACTAAACGATACCCCCGTATAACTCTAACAGCTATAACCCTCTGCACCCTACGCAAGTGAGCTTTATTCGAAGCAGTTAGAGCATTGGCCTATCGGGTGCATAGCCATAGTGGCATCAAGTTTCCTGCAGGACGACTCTAGCGCTCTCACGTTAGACAACAACCTACCAAGCACGGAAGCAGCATTAATAAGTCATGGAGCAAGCATCCTTACTCAGAGGAGAGAGGGTTTTTAAAACATAGACCCATAATATATTAAGAATTGATTGCTTATGCAAAGACCAACACTTTATATTTATTAAAACATCATTGCATCCATTAAAAACCACTGTATTGTGTGGTATTCATATTGAAAACATTTTATATACTGCTGAATGATACCAGGACTTGGCAATTAAGCATGGTCAGCCACATCTCAGGATTTAACAGCACCAGACTTATTCTACTTACACAGAATAAGCCCCGAATCGAAAGTTGCATAGCAAATAACGGTCACGATTTAGCTGATATAATTTTCCAATCATAACGAAAAAAATGTAAAGATAAAAATAAACTTTTTATGAAAACCAAACCTACCTATCTTTTCTTTAAGCAAAGTTATAGGCAATCAAAATGATATACTATAAACGGTTACATACCACGATAATGTTTTTGTGAATTTGTCGATATTTCGGCCCAATTGGCATAAACGGTTACATACCACGATAATGTTTTTGTGAATTTGTCGATATTTCGGCCCAATTGATTGCAATTGGGCCGAAATATCGACAAATTCACAAAAACATTATCGTGGTATGTAACCGTTTATAGTATATTTTTCTTCAAATATGTCGATAAACCACGAAAGTTACAGTTTAAAATATTTAATCAAAATGATAGCGGGACTTTTGCCCTATAGAAATTATTGCTTGCACATTTCACAAGAAAATACATAAATAACATTGCCTCCATTCAGTTGTTATGTTGTTTCAAGCAACAAGTAACATAAAATAAACAATAATAACAATTTTAAATCCCAAACGACGAAAAACAACCTTCACTATTGGCATTTCCTCGAGAAACGTCCCGGAGTTACGCAACCGGAAATGTTTTTATTATATCCCGTTGCGAAAACGTTAAATTGCTTTATTATTTTCATAAGATCAAATGAAATAACTTCCTTGTATAAAGGAATTAATTAATATTAATTCCGGCGTGTTTTATATTTTATTCAATTATATATCTAACAAACTGCCTCATTGGTCTAGTGGTTAGCATGTTCGACTACAGACATGAGGTCCTGGGTTCGAATCCCGGGTCGGGTAAATTCAAAAAAATCAATATTGAGTTTTCTATTAAGATTTTCTCAATAATTGCCCAAAGTTGGGAAGTTGGCGGCGTGAGCACGTTAAGCCATCAGTCCTGCGCCTGATCTCTCTCCGGTCACACGGTCACAGAAGCAGTGTGTTGCACATTGTAGCATACAAAACTATCTTTAAAAGACTAACCGTTGAGTTTCTTGCCGGTTTCTTCTCAGCGGATTCAACTTTCCGAACCGGTGGTAGATTTGTTACCAGCGGACAGACTACTGACGATTCAAAAGTGCTTTTTCAGCCTACTTGAATAAAGAGTATTTTGATTTTGATTTTGATAAAAACCCTCGCTCCTCGGAGTGAGGAGGCATATGCCCAGCAGTGGCACGTTAAAGGGCTGCTACTTACTTTTACTTTTTTATATATCTAAGTTTTGATTTATCAAATATTTTTGCACACATTATTTCCAATTTACGACTAATGATCACATTAAAAAACGACTTACTAGGAAAAGAGCCCACAACAAACTTAATCTTATCACTTTTTTTTCATATCATCGTTACAATATATATTTTAAATTTATTCTATTTCGATTAGAGCAATTCATTCACTCCCATGCTTAATTTATCTTCTAAGTAGTCTTTCAAATTATAGAATGATTTCTCAATTAGTTTCTTTTAACAAAATACTTAAATCTACTGTGAGACATGTTTGTAAATTTTATTTATTTTATTTTACAAAACCCACAGCCCTCTTAAAACTAACATATAATCTAATTAAATTAACTTAAGGCCAATTACGGATTTTATTGATTTATTGGACTAATAAGCGCCAGAGAGATGGCGCGTGGGTTTGAGTCTGTCTCTGAATGTGTGTGTGTGTGTGTGTGTGTGTGTGTGTGTGTGTGTGTGTGTGTGTGTGTGTGTGTGTGTGTCTGGAGTAAAATACAAGCTAACTTGTCACTATTTAATTTTTCTGGGAGTTTATTAAAGAAACGTATACTATCCTTGAATGTATTGTCAATTTTATGCAACCTATTACAATTTATAACTATTTTATTGTGTTAGCATTATTATTTTATTTGTGGATTGCTATTAAATTACTATATTTTTTTATTAAGCTGAGGTCTTTATAATTATATCAGTGAAACGTTTACATGCACTACATCCGGTTCAACGCTATTTGTTTAGTCGTCGTTTTCACGACGACTGTGATTGGTCCACATATTATTTTTGAGTGGGGCGTTTGGTATAAGAAGGGTAGCATAGGAGATTGTAGGGATATTTGCCTAGTGACAGTTTTTAATTTGAATTGTGTTTTAAGTCATTCAAAGTATGTAATAATTGTTGTTACATGAGGTGCATTTACTTTCCTTCGTAAAAGTGTCGAAAAGTTTTCAAAAATATATACGCAGTGAACCGTCATTATTATCACTGTTCTAAACTTCTATCTGGGCGACTCTTTTGGACCCTTTTTATGGATCTCTCGAACAGCCATTTTCTGCAGTACAAATATTTTATCTACATCAGCATCTTTTAGTATAAAGTCCAAGTTTAGACACTGTTATCTACATCTTACATGTAGAATAAAAGTGTATTTTAAACATTAAAAGTGAACAGATGACAATAACATTTAAACTACCTCCACAATTAAAGAATTTGCAAAGCAAACACGAGTGGAAATGTTGTGCCCGAAATTGATAACTCTGGTCTCATTTGAAATACTTTTTCATCCACTCAATTTAGATTTTTTGAAGTGAAATTTTTACGCATGAAACGCCTGATTAGCGTCATGAATGTGCGCAGCGTTTTTATGCTAATTCGTTTCAAGGTTAGGTAGTTTTAATATTTACAAATAACATGTGGCATTTCACTATGCCATTCGTCATTTAATATAATATTTTTCATAAATTCTCTTTTCTAAATTTTAAATTCATTTAAGGCATTTCTATTTACTTTTCGTCATTTGAGATTTCAATAAATTATTTATATTAATTTTTGACACCTTAAATATTTCAATGACAATTAAATTCCTCATATATCTTTTATCTCAGAAATTTATAGTTTTTGATTTAAATAAACATAAACAAGACTTTAAAATTAATTTACCAAAGGACTTTTACTTCTGACATGTGTACTTTGCACGCACGCACTTTTAATTTTAAAATTGTAATGGATGATATTTGATGTTAATTCAGACTGTTAACTTTGATAACACTCAAGCGATTTTGATCGTTTCTTTTTATTTTACTGGATTTGTTTCGATTTCGGACACAATTTTCATTTTGATTTATAATACAAGAAGATTATATATTCTTTTTATTTGAAGTTATTAATTAGGAGTTACTTACAGAAATAGATTAGTAATACATCTGCCAACCAGTCAAGGAGCAGCGTGGTGAGTTTATGGTTTAAAACCCTCTCTCTTATGAGTATAGTGGCCTATGCCCAGCTGTGGGACGTTAAAGAGCTGTTACTTACCTTACATACTTTAAAGAAATAGATACATTAAACATATTGAGCTAGTATTAATATAAATACACTCGAATATCATTATTTCAATTTATAATTACAGATTTCATTTCAAAACAGTATCTAATTCGTTTCATTGATAATCAATCACCCGAAATAAATTGAATATGTCACATGGTCGCACCAAAAGAGATTATATTAACGAATGGAATAATTATATTTCAGAATCGTTGTCATATATTTCATTGTTCTATCAAATTCCGACTGTTTTATTAATAATATATCCAAAAGATTAAATAAGTCTTCAATTTAAGCTAAAAAACCTTTCAGCCTGATTCGGGACCAAAATCTCACACTACGAAAACAACAGCTCAACATAAGTCTTATCCATATAAATAAAGCTGAAAAGTTGGTTTGGTTGCACGAATCTCAGGAACTACTGAAAAGAATTGATATATATTTTGTTGTTGAATAGTCTATTTGTAGAGGATGGCTTGTGGAGTACGAGGTGTGTTCAAAAAGTATCGCGAATTTTGAATTTTCGCGGGTTACGTATATTCGAATTTCGAATTTTTTGTGGCGTTATGTTGGTACTCATGTCTCTCACTTATGCCGACAAGCTCGGCCATTTTGAATGTTCATTTAATTGTTGACAGCTGCTTTGCTTGCACGTGTTTTGGATCGTCTTCGATTTTTACCTATTCAAAAAAATGGATCAAAGAACCTGTATCAAATTTTGTGTGAAAAACGAAATTAAGTGCGCGGATGCATTCCGAATGTTGACTGTGGCATACGGAGAAGCTACCTTGGACCGAAGCAACGTTTATCGGTGGTACAAAATGTTCTCAGAAGGCCGAGAAGATGTGAACGACGAAGAGCGTGCCGGACGCCCGAGCACTTCAACAACAGACGAAAAAATTAATGAAGTGGAGAAAATGGTATTGGCCAATCGTCGAATCACCGTTAGAGAAGTTGCTGAGGACCTAAACATATCGATTGGCTCGTGCCATTCGATTTTTATCAATGATTTGGGCATGAGACGGGTCGCCGCGAAATTCGTACCAAAATTGCTCAATTGTGACCAAAAACAGCATCGCATGAACATTGCTAATGAGATGTTAAACTCTGTCCGCGACGACCCAAATTTGCTCCAGAGGGTCATAACTGGTGACGAATCGTGGGTTTATGGTTATGACGTGGAAACCAAAGCTCAATCATCTCAATGGAAGCTGCCGCACGAACCAAGACCGAAAAAAGCGCGCCAAGTTCGATCGAATGTGAAAGTTTTGCTGACAGTTTTCTTTGATTGCAGGGGCGTGGTGCATCATGAGTTCTTGCCACAGGGAAGAACGGTCAATAAGGAATATTACCTGCAAGTTATGCGCAATTTGCGCGAAGCAATCCGCCAGAAACGCCCGGATTTGTGGAAGAACAAAAATTGGCTTTTGCACCACGATAACGCCCCTGCTCACACATCGTTGCTTGTGCGCGACTTTTTGGCCAAAAACAACACACTAATGATGCCGCAGCCACCGTATTCCCCAGATCTGGCCCCCTGTGACTTTTTCTTGTTCCCTAAACTGAAGAGGCCCATGAAAGGACGACGTTACTCTTCTCTTGACGAGATAAAGACGGCATCGAAGGAGGAGCTGAACAAGAAAAAAAAAAATGATTTTTTGAAGTGCTTCGAAGATTGGAAAAACCGTTGGCACAAGTGTATAATATCTCATGGGGATTACTTTGAAGGGGACAAAATAGATATTTATGAATAAATAAATAATTTTTGAAAAAACACAAAATTCGCGATACTTTTTGAACACACAGCGTATCAATGATAAATGTTGCAAAAATAGGGGACGATTTATTCATTTTAAGAGCATTAATTACGTGAACATTACCTTTTATATGGTTAAAAAGTATAATCTCTCTCTTGTGTTAAGAAACCAATAATAGCTATTATCTTTTACCAACTCATCAGGTTGTTAACTGAGACTGTCAGCATTTACTATCAGATTACATTCAAACGGTAATATGTAGCTAAAAAGAAACTTGGAAAAGGAAACTTCATTATAAAATAGTAAGGCATATTATGTTGAAAATGTTTGGACTTGATTCCAATGGCACCTAGAAGCAAAATATTACATTGTAATATTAGAACCACATACACCATCATATTAACTGTGAACTTTTATTCTCTTCACTATTTAAATATATACAACTTGCACTATTCTAGTAATTACTTCACTATTTTAATTTATACAATTTAGCACTGCTTCTCTTAAAACAACCACTTCACGAGCCACAACTCGAAAGACTTCCTTAACAAAATTGTCAATTCGTTAATGTTACCTCGCATTGCACAACTTTTCGTAATATTGCACAATGCCCCTGGTATTTCTAAGTATTGGCACTATACTACTCAATAACTCCTAACTTTCAGATCGTCCCAACTTGGCATAGCCTAACAGTAATCTACAAGACTATATTTAAAAGAGTAACCGCTGAGTTTTTCGCCGGTTTCTTCTCAGCGAAATCAACATTCCGAACCGGTGGTAAATGTGTTACCAACGGACAGACTACTGAGGTTTCAAGTCTATTTTGAGAAAACTTGTATTAAGAATATTTGGACATAAAACTTCTTTCTTTATTATTAATTAAATATTTCGTATAACTTCTTGCCAGTAATGTTATATTTATTAAGGAATTAAAATGACGACAACCGTAAGTTAATTTATATTAATAAAATGTTTTTATGTAATGTGCAGTATATATATTTTTAATATTGTTAACAAGTAGTTTATTTTAATTATATTCTCAGTTTACACTTACATTTGTCTGTTTACTGTCTGTTCGCGCCATCTGGTACTAAGCATTGGTATCTCGGAAGCGGCGTATTCGCGCCATCTGCAAGCTTTCCGACGTACTAATGCGTTAGTTATCGGGAAGCGGCGCATCTACCACTGGAGGGCGTCTCCTGCGCCGTTCCATAAGCATGGAGCAATATAGTTTTATATATAGTCTGTCGATGTAGTAGCTTCCAACCACGAGGCGTATTGGACGGGCTAAGGAAGCCCGCATCAGGTTTGTCTATTTGTCGTGAAAAGTGCAGTAATTTCACGCGGTTTTTTGGGTTTTGTGATGCTGTTGATGAAGTCGTTACGTTACAGACACAGGTTATTCGGCCCACGTGGCAGCCTCAGTTTAGAACATTTCTGTGCCTGGTGGTGCACCTGGACCGCCTTAGAGTTGATAAGAAGACCGGCTTCGCCGAAAGCAGCTACCACCGCGACGCCTTGGCAGGTCATGTTAGACATATTTTCACGCACCACATATACAAAATACACCAACACCCCCCAGACATCTGCCAGGGCCGATCGCCGACCGAGAAGAACGCCACCCGGGTCTCCAGGTAGGTGCCCCCTTTCACATCTGTTCGACCACTAGGTGGAATCTCTCATATAACTTCTCATCCTGCCGTCTACAGTGGTCGAAGCTCCCATTACCATTTATGGACCCCGGTGATCTTGGTAGTCTCCTTCGATCGGCCACGGACCGGCGTGAACACTGGCTTTCAATAAAACCGCCTTTTATACCTCAAATTATTTAATAAGTCTTGCTGTATTTAATATGTTATTTTGTGGTGATTAAATAAATAAAATATATATCAGTGACGCGTGACTAATACTACTGTTGTGATTCGATGTTTATTTAAAGAACTAATATAATGAAATACTTTTTTGGCTTATAGTTTTCGCAACTTTCGTTATACGATTTAAGAGTATTTTTTATTGACCATTACAATTTATTTATCAAAGTACAAAAAACTTGATTTACCAAGATTTTAATTAAATAATAAATGAGGTGTCCTAAAATATTTGAGTATGTGCAATGTATAACAAGTTAAAATATGTTTGCGTCATGATATTAGTTTTTGTATTGACTAAGTAAGCGGCGCGAATGATGACGTCGCGTTGGCAGACAGGCAGAGCTTGTTCGTAGAGTACGACAGTTGTAGTTTTGATATTAACTGTATTAGTAAAGCGTAAAGAGTTTAATAAAAATATGTGTATAATCAGGATTATTAGAATTATAATTATGAATAAAAGAATATGAGTTATCAATCTTTACACTACAAAGTCTAGTATTTCGGGTTAGTCTTATTCAAAACCACATAACAAAGAATTCCCTCTTAAATAAGTTAACAAATTTCACAATCGCATAATTACATAGCCTGTTGAAATACACGGTTTAATATTAATTAACCACGGAGGCTTAATTCGATGCTATCAATGCCATTCGTAATGCCCCGTGATAAATACGCGGACGCACTTAATTATGCGGCTATGAAAATTATTCAACAGCACTTTTGATATGAATGAGTTATATCCCATTTGATAATTCACATATTTGCAATCGAACAAGCACGGATATAGGTATGAACAGGAAACAGTAGAAAGTAGAGTCCTGGGCCATCTAGCTAGCCCCGGGTTAGATCCCTGTCAGAACAGATTTAGGAAATTGTATTTACTAATTTGTTTAAGTCTGGACTGATGGAAGGCTTCGGCGGTGACACTACTAATTGACATGGATTTTTTGCAGCAGATTGCATCTCTTACTTTTTAAGTCATAATGTGTAATATTTATCTCGCTTCTAGGTAACTGCCGTAACAAAATATGCGTAGGGATAAAACCAGATAATAGAAATAACAAAAATAAATCAGTTACAAAGTGACTGTTAGTAACGGTGCGTATATCCCGTCGAAATTCGTTAAATCAAATCAAAATCAAATCAAAATATCTTTATTCAAGTAGGCATATTACAGCACTTTTGAATCGTCATTTTTTTTTCTTTTCTTTTCCACACACTAATTTTAATGTACGTCTGATGATGATACTCCAGAACGACTTAAAATCTGAAGTTGCGAGGGTTCCTTCGCGCCCTGATCCGAAAAGAGCCCACAACAAACTCATTCGGGTATTTTGTTTTTTTCTTATCATCATCATCATTACAATATCATATTAGTTTAATATATTTCAATTCAAATTAGAGCAGTTAGTTACCACCCTACCAGCAAAAACGTACCGCCAAACAAAGAGATTTGTGTTCCGGTACGATGCTGTGTAGAAACCGTACGGGGTATATCGCCTCTTAACAGATTAGCGCGCTCCCATCTTAGACTGTATCATCACTTACCATCAGGTGAGATCACAGTCAAGCGCTATTCTGTCAGCAATAAAAAAAATCTAGCTAGCCCTGGGTTAGATCTCTGTCAGAATAGATTTAGGAAATTGTATTTTCTAATTTGTTTAAGTCTGGCCTGATGAACTACTAATTGACATGAATTTTTTGCAGCAGATTGCATCTCTTACTTTTTAAGTCATAATATGTAATATCTATTTCGCTCCTAGGTAACTGCCGTAACAAAATATGCGTAGAGATAACACCAGATAATAGAAATAACAAAAATAAATCAGTTACAAAGTGACTGTTAGTAACGGTGCGTGCGTTTTCGATTATATAAGTGCTGTGAATAACATTGAAAATCATTGAGGTAAGTTTTAATTCTTCAGATAAGAGCCTATAGATACAATACGGACTTTTTTCACTAGCTCAAAGTTTAGCGCAATATGACGCTGCACATGAGTCTTAATTTAATAAACAAAAGATAACGCGCAATAAACTTTCTGGTTTTTAATGTTTATAATATCTATATAATGCGATACATTAAAATACTTCAAGCTTTAAATTAAATCAACATGTTTGACTCGTCGTTCACGATGACATGACGTCTTAAAACCTGAGATTAACCAAAAATGAGGGCTCTTTGGCCCTCTGTTCCAAGTAGAAGAAGAAGAACCCTCAAAAAACTCAGATAACCATTTTTATGCTAATAAATTCAATATCAAATCTAGAACAATTCATTTACTTCCTAGATAAGCAATCCTTCAAATGCTTTCTTTTAATAAGACTGTGTTTCTTTCCACAAAGTTATCTGGGAGTTTATAATTGTTATAAAAGTGAGAAAAAAACGTGGAAGCCCTATTAAATGTTTTTCTACCTATTGTCCCTTATTTAACCGTCACGGGTATACCCGAAAACATAATAAAGGAGGGTGCTTGCTTTTACTTATATTAATCTGTCACGTCAATGGGAATTTACTTAATATCAAAGAGTAGTGTTCTGGCAACCTGAACTTTACCTTTCTGGGAGCTTTTGACGGTGATTAATGGCTAGTTTACTGTGGTGAATGTGAAATAAGCACCACTTTTATACAACTTTACGGTCTCACCCATATTTTGACATTCATGTGAGCCTTTATTCAGAACAAGCAATGCTCCGGAGCTTCACCCGCGTAGTTCCCGATCTCGTGCCAATTCAAAGTAAGTCGGACTTATTTTATTAGATTGACATTTAAAAAATCGTTATATCTTTTGAATGGAATATCCGATTTTAATAATTTAAAAACTATTTTACAGCTATTGAGACGGTCTTTAACAAAATATAATTTAATATGATATTCATTAATACAGAGGTGTGGATAATATGGTTTGATTATTGTCGGGACTTAAAATATAAAAATGTTTTTATAGTGGCATAACTACAGTAGTTGGACTTATGATATTGTAGACTTTTTTATAGATATTAATACGTTCTATAATATTGTAGAACATTTTTTTGTTCTATCATTAATAGTTTCCGTAGCGCACGCGATAACAGATTTTTTTTCACACTGAGTTACATCACTTCACTCAGTGAAAATGTAGCATTATAATTGTAAAATTGATCCAATAGTCAACATACAAAAACACAAATGTTTCCTATTTATAATATTATATACGTTAAAATCCAATCAATTTTGTTTTTAAAAACATGATAAAATATAAGAATTTGACATTACAAATGGGCAATTGACTATACATCATTTTAAAATAGTCAAATGTTATCATATTCACTAAAAATTTTAGGAAAGATAATTGACATCTAATTGGCATCCCATAGTTGGGCATGGATTAATTCACTGCCAGGAGTTGATTAGTGTAAAGACCCAACACGCTGTTACACTACGAATTGGAGGGCAATTAAACACTTATTATTATGAATAAAATACAGTTTCTTATCGATTTTATTGCTAATATTAATTACCTTTCTCTGATGATCTCCCTATAAGTTGTGTTATGGCTATAAGACCGCCCATTGTACACTAGAATTACTCGCGATAGTCATTGTATTATTCTTTCTTTTGTAGTGTTGAATAAGGCATACTATTTATCTATAATAAGTGTTATATTGTATATTTATTCACGATGGTATTACCTCTATATATAAATCTCTTAATAAATCAGTTCCAACGTAATTGGTTTGTAAAATCAGCTTACAAAATGAATAATTAAAGTTACCTTCCTTCCGAAGTTTCTGATAGAGTTCAACCGAAAGTTTTGTAAGGTGAGAATTGTTAGGAATTTGTAAGAAATACAATACCAGTCAAAAATACTACAATAACTTAGTGTGTAAGTAGTTCTAAGTTTAATTATACTAATATACTAGACACATGCCTCATTGGTTTAGTGGTTAGCATGTTCGACTACAGACATGAGGGTTCGAGTCCTGGGTCGGGCCAATTCGAAATCGATATTGAGTTTCTTATTAAGATTTCCTCAATATTTGCCCCAAGGTGGGAAGTTGGCGGAGTGATCCACCCCCATGTCTCGGAGAGCACGTTAAGCCGTCAGTCCTGCGCCTGATCTCTCTCTGATCTTCTCGGATTCCCGTCACATCGGACTACGAGAGTGAAGGAATAGAGAGTGCACTTGTATACTATGCCTGCCAATCCGCACAGGAGCAGTGTGGTGGGCTATGCTCTAAAAACCCTCGCCCCTCGGAGTGAGGAGGCCTGTGGCCAGCAGTGGGATGGCATTGGGCTGCTACTGCATTTACTTACATCATACATACGTCACACGTACGTGTAATAGTATAACGTAAATGTAACGTAAATTCTGACGTCACTGTGACGTATGTACTAATTGTCAATCGTTAATATATTTTAGGGTTGTAATTGAAATTTGAGATTAATACAGTTTTTGTAGTGAAACTTCTTTAGGCGAATGAGGAAAAATTTTTACTGATTCAACGTGTCATCAGCGACACGAAGACGTGCAGCGTTTTATATGCCAATTCGTTTGATTGTTAGGTAGTTTTAATATTTACAAACAATATATGGCATTTTTATTTGCCACTCGTCATTTAATGATTGAATATACTATTTTTCATAAAATATAAAATTTTAAATGCAAAAACAATTGACAATAAACACGTGGCTTTTTATTTACAATTTGAGATTTCAACAAATTATAAGTATTAATTTTTAACACTTTTAATATTTTAATGACAATTAAATTCATTAAATTCCTAACATGTCTTCGCTTTTCCTTCCCTCTTCATTTTTCTCTGAGTTTTGGAAATCTAAAGTCTTAGATTTAACTAGACTTAAAAATTAGTTTGCCAAAGAAGTTTCACTTCTGACATGTGTAGTTTGTACGCACGCGCTTTTATTTTTTTTAATATAAATCCATTAATCGAATTTCCTTTGCGATAATACATCGCTATGTACTCGTATAGAAAGCTCTTATAAAAGGTTAAAAGCTTTCTCTATATAATGAGTTTAAGAAGTCCGTAGATACGTAGAGGCTTGATTGTTTTAAAGTGTACACCGCCTCAGATTGTTTGCGTCCATCTCTCGCATGTCGCATTACAGCCGTCCACGAAGAAAAGGTATGGCATTCGGCAGAGAAGGCAAGGCTAATATGGCGACGCGCACGGCTCGCTTCAGCTGGCCTTGTAGCATTTAATTACTCACTCATTGTGTAAATACGTAAAAGTTTAACTGGCTTCGGAGAAGCTAAAGTCTAAGGTCCTTGCCTGAGCAGTGAAAGTCAAAATGGCGGCGCCTATGGCTCGCATCAGCTGGCCTTGTAGCATTTAATTACTCACTCATTGTGTAAATATACAAAAGTATAACTGACTTCGGAGAAGCTAAAGCGTAAAGTCCTTGCCTGGACAGCGNCAAAAATTTTACTGACTTCAGAGATACTAAAATCTAAGGTCCTTGTCTGGGCAACAAAGGTCAATATGGCGGCGCCCTTGGCTCGCATCAGCTGGCCTTGTAGTATTTAATTACTCAGTCATTGTGCAAATGCACAAAAGTTTCACTAGCTTCGAAGAAGCTAAAGCGTAAGACCTTCGGCTAATCAACGAATGTCAATAATGGCTACGCCCATGGCTCGCATCAGCTGGCCTTGTAGCATTTAATTACTCACTCATTATATAAATATGTAAAAGTTGAATTGGCTTCGAAGAAGCTAAAGTGTAATATTCTTGGCTCTGCAGCGAAGGCTAATAATGTATGCGCCCATGGCTCGCATCAGCTGGCCTTGCAGCATTTAATTACTCACTCATTGTGTAAATATACAAAAGTTTAACTGACTTCAGAGAAGCTAAAGTCTAAGGTCCTTGCCTGGGCAGCGCATGCTAATAATGACTGCGCCCATGGCTCGCTTTAGCTGGCCTTATAGCATTTAGTTATTCACTCATTGTGAAATTATACAAAAGTTTAACTGGCTTCGGAGGAGCTAAAGCGTAAGACCTTCGGCTAAGCAGCAAAGGTCAATATGAAGGCATCCATGGTTTGCATCAGCTAGTCTTGTAGCATTTAATTAGTCACTCATAATGTAAACATACAAAAGTTTCACTTGCATCGTGCATAAACCACACACTTTTTTAAAGAAGGAAGTAAGCTGGTGAATGCGTGACGAGAGCGTTACAAAAGGTGCTAACTGTAATTGAGAAGAAGATATAATAATGAAAGTACATGTATATATTACACATTTTAATTCAGTCGTGTGGCTTAAAGTTTTCTCGTTTCTTTTTCCTTTCACTTATTTTGATAATCATTACGTATTATTTAAAAAGGAAAGACAATCCTCAGGGATTTTCACAAAGAGTTTCCATATTCCGTCAGATCAATCTTAATTATCGTTTGCGAAAAGTTTCGGCCTCTTGAGCCATTATCTTAATTATACAACGACGATCCCAATTCTATGTTACTTCACTCATTACGTGTCTCAAAATGGGAGTTTATTTTGCCACGTAATTTATTGTAAAACAGAAAAAGTTTCTTTTAAATTCACATTGAAATTGAAAATAATTAATTCAAGAAGAGTTTTACAGCACTTATGAATCGTAGAATATAGTTATTCATTATTTCCAATATACGATTGATGATGTTATTAAGAACAACTTATAATCTAAAGTTACGAAGAGTCCTTCGCGCCCTATTTTCAGAAAAGACCACAACAAACTCAGTCATGAGTTCTTTCCTTTCAACATCATGACAATCTGTGTATGTACAAAAATCAATTAATATTCATTAGTTTCACTTAAACTCGTGAACGGCTGGACTGATTTGGCAAATTTTTGTTTTGAATTATTTGTGGAAGTCCAGGAAAAGTTTAAGAGTTGAGTAAATATTTAAAATTGTAGTAAAAATAACTATTATATATTATTAAATCCTTGATAATTATACGGAAAACTTCTTCATGGATTTATTTATTTATTTAATAGACACACCAACAGACCATTATGACAACATTAACAATATGAATATTTATATAAGTATGAGGCCAACACAATGCTCCTTTTACAGGTGTATACAACATTTATAAATTATGAAATAAAAATTACAAAATCAAAATCAAGATCATTCATGGATCACTCTATCTATTGGTGAAAACCGCATGAAAATCCGTTAAGTAGTTTTAGTGTTAAGAAGAAGTATAATTTGATTACTTCGTTCGCACGATACTTGCTTAACTAGTGGAGGCATTGGATTTGATTCGTGACAGGCCATATTGGCAAAATTATATAATCTCATTTGTCATGTTGTGGACTGGTGGGTGGTTTCGGCCGTGGCCATGCAAAAAGATACAGAAAGAAGCTGTATAGAAACCATAAGAAATAAATAATATTACCAGGCCACTGACCCCTTTTTTTATCGCTGGGAAATGCTTTTACGCACACCACCCAATCGGAATGTGGATAACAAGCACTCTGAGTAGTTGGGAGTGTGGGACTCACTGTCTAGTGGAAGACCCACTAAACCCAGCGAGCCCTCGTCATTTTGCGATAACGCCATGCCGAGAGCTCGTCGCTGGCAACCGCATCGCCGTGTCTACTAGTGGTCTGAGGAGCAAGCGGTTCTGCGATTGAGATGCTATCGAACGCGTAGGTCTTACATGAGACACTGCAGGGGGATTCAAAGACGTGAAATCCCAAATGGGGAGAAGGAGGAGGTCTGACTGCAAAACGAATATCGTACGACGAAGAAGCAGCTTCAGCTATTCATCTAGCAAAACCACGGTGCCGCAAAGAGATGCTCAAATATTTGACTTGTGCATAAGAGACGCCTCTGTCACAGGTTCACTACAGCCGGATCTCCTGCGTCGTCTGGTAGAGGACCTATTTCCGGAATCCCGGGAAAATTTCCCCCCTCTGAACATGAAATCTACTGTCGGAAATTGGGACGCTGACTTTCCCACACACATTTCAGCGGAGGAGATGGACGTGGCCATAAAGCGCCTAAAATCTAGAAAGACCGCACCGGGCTCTGACGGTATTCCCGGGAAAGTGTTGGCCCTTGCCCTGGAATTGTTAGGTGGGTGGCTCCGAGAACTGTTTAATGAGTGTCTCCTTCATGGACAATTTCCGAGAGCCTGGAAAGTGAGACGAATGAGCCTATTGCGGAAAGGGACTGAGTTTGCCAACATCTCGTCCGCATTTGGGCCAATAATACTACTAAACGAGGTCTGCAAGGTGTTTGAAAAAATCCTTTCCGACCGCCTTGTTAGGCCACTGACCCCTCCATCTTAGACTGTATCGTCACTTACCATCAGGTGAGATTACAGTCAAGCGCTAACCTATCAGCAATAAAAAATCTTTCTATTATTTTGACATAAATCTGGCATTGTAAAGTTCAATACAAATTTGATCTCTAATAATTGCTGGAAAGACTAACAAATGTTGAAGAAACCTCACATATTTTCGCATTTACCATATTAATAGTATATTTATTGTGTATTTTAAAGGCTAAGTATGCTTGTATAAAGCTTAGAACACTTCGCTTAAAATAAAACAACCAGGCAAACTAATAAAAGCGAAGAGTATACAATGTAAAAACTCGCAGCAAGCCGGTAATCGGCTCTGTTTTCACCCACCACTTTATTGGTTTTATTTTATTTTTATTTCAGAGTAAACTCTATCACGATTCGCTATAGCTCACTGTGATGTTAATTACGTGTTTTGAAGTTCTATTTACATAAAAATTCCTGATAAAAACAGCTTATAATTATTCCACACGAGAGACTAAACTATAGCGGAATTATTATCATTTCTAATATTATAAATTTGAAAGTAACTGTCTGTCGTGCTTTCACGCTAAAACTAATGAACAAATTTATATGAAATTTGGTATACACATAGTTCAGATTCTGAGAAAGGACATAGGCTACTTTTTATTACGAAGAAAGCTTGGCAAGTGATGGAAGTATCAGTCATCAAGAGGTCATCAAGAGGCAAAAGCTTGAAAATTATTTTTGTGGCTGTTGATTGGATATAAATATATATGATATTCAAAGTTTATTAAAGTTTTACCCATATGGCTGTAAAATAACAATCCTTACTAATATTATAAATGCGAAAGTAACTCTGTTTGTTTCTCGCGCTTTCAGTACCACAACTAAACAGATTTAAATTAAATTTGATACACAGATAGTCTACAGCCTCAGAAAGGAAAAAAGCCCTTAAAGTATGTCTTATTTGTGAAATCATTAGCGTAAAGTATTACTCAAAAACTTTTACACGCAAATACAGATAGTCTATCATATCTATACAAATAAAAGAGATATCCAGGTATCTATTGACTCATCACGATATCTCTGGAACCATAAGGCTTTGAGACTTGAAATTTGGTAGGAATATTCCTTTTGTCTAGTTGAGGTTAGATAAGAACGGATTTTACGAAATTCCACCCGCTGGGGGGGTTGTGGGGGTGTTAACTATTAACTCATCCCGATATCTCAGGAACCATAAGGCGTAGAGACTTGAAATTTGGTAGGTATATTCCTTTTGCCGAGTAGGGTTCAGCTAAGAACGGATTTTACGAAAAACCACCCGCAAGGGAGGTTGCGGGGGTGTTAACTATTGAACTATCACATAAGGCGCAGAGACTTTGAAATTGGTAGGGATATTCCTTTTGCCGAGTAGAGGACCTGTCCGATTCTCGTCTTTTTCAGCAGCAGCAAACGACCTGTCCGATTCTTGTCTTTTTCAGCAGCAGCAAACGTTGCTCTAAGCCTAGGTCCGAGCCTCGCAGGAGGCGCCCTTAGNAAAAAAAAAAAAAAAAAAAATGAGTAGAGGTCATCTAAGAACGGATTTTACAAAATTGATTGAAAATTGGTACAGCGATAATCTAGAGCGTGAAAAAGGACGATAAGCTCTTTGCAGTAATGCACAGCAAATAACTCATTGAAGTATTCATACGTATGTTTTTTATTTATAAAGTAATTTGCCTAAATTAATGAAAATAATACTCATACAGACCAACGACAAAAACATTCAACGCGTACGAAGTCGAAGGTTCAGCTTGTATAAGAAATATACAGGATTACTTCCTAATATAAAATATAATCTTGATTTATAGATTTTATAAATTTTACCAAATACTCTTAACACTTCCCGTAGAAGCTAATACAAATTACATTAAGAATACATTTATCAAAATTTTCTTTATAACGTATTTTTTTTATAAGCACTACAAAATATCTGTTAAAAGTATTATTACCTTCTATTTAAAGATACTCGTATATCAACAATTATGTCAATTCATCATTATTGACTGAGAAACACAATTGTTTTTATTAATATAACATGTATACTTTCATATTCATTCAGTGAAAACCTTTTAATTTAAAATAACAAACAGACGCTCCACTCTATTTGTATTGATACAGAACTTAATCGAGTAACGCCAAACTTTTCACTTTTGGGTTTGCCTCCACATAAGAGATATGTTAAAAAACGTAAAGCATATTATGATTTTGAAGATTATTTAAGCGATAAAATGTTAAAATTGATTCCAGTTGAACTCAGAAGCAAAATATTACACATTGTAACGTATAAACTAAAGAGTAAAGACTTTGTTTCTTGTCGGTTTCAACGGCATCAACTTTTTGAAACGGTGACAGATCTGTTACCAACGGACAGACTACAGACAAATCTAAGTTTGGTTATATAAACGGGAAAATAAGGAATAACATCTTCTTCTTCTCGGTCGTATTCTTCAAGTTTGAAGGTCGTGTTTGTATTTTGGTGCCTGCGTCAGTTTTTCTACCAGTGCTTTCCACGCTTTACTTGGTGAACCAGCGGCTAGGTGATCAGCTGCGTGGTCTTTTGCCCTCTACCTTACCAGTATCTATTAATTTGTCTAAGTTATTGGGCTGACGTCGGGCAATGTGACCAAAGTAGCCAAGAATATTTTGGAAGCACTTAGTCGAGAGTCTGGTGTCAATATGAAGCTGCTCCAAGACAGACTTATACATCCTCTTCGCGGTCCATGGTATACGCAACATTCTTCTCCAGCACCACATTTCAAATGCATCTATCTTTTTCCTCTCTGTTGCCCGGATCGTCCATACCTCTGCACCATAAAGAAAGATGGGGAAGATTATAGCTATAACAAGTCTCTTTTTGATGAGAATCGAGATTTTTCGACTTTGCCAGATTCTCGTCATTTTGGCCATGGCTTCTTTAGCTATTGAAATGCGTCTTCTAATATCTTGCTCACTTCCTCCGTGATCCGATAACAACGATCCAAGGTACACAAACTCGCTAACGAAATGTAACTCCGGTCCTACAGAGTTGCCCAGCTCTATCGATTAGCATAACTTTTGTTTTTTTTTATTGATGCCAAGTCCTGCCAGTCCACTCTCCAGCTCTACCCTTTGGAACAGTAGAGCGAGTTCGCTTTCGAATGATGTAAAAAGTTTGGTGTCGTCTGCGTATCTGGAGTAAAGAATAATATAGATAAAGTTGATTGCAATGGGTTTGTTCTCGCAGTCATTTAGATAATGGCTCGTGATGGTCCGAAACTTGGCACAAATCGCTTTTGATGGACATTTCATTCCTAACGTTAGGCCTTCACGCAATTTAATTGTCTAACGATGATTAATTTAATAGTTAGTTTTTTTTTAATACTCTATTAATAATGTACAATGTATTAGGTATGCCTTTGTGCATTACCGATCCTGTGGTGCTCCAAAAAGGATCAGGATGGCATCGCTGGGTCCCACCTTCCTGTTTATATTTTGCCTTAACGAGTTGCGTAAAAAAATTTCCCAGAGTGGTGAAAAAAGAATTCCCTCGTGCACTGTTCTGAAGATTGCCTCATTGTTCTAGTGGTTAGTTTGTTCGACTTCAGACATGAGGAGCTGGGTTCGAGTCCCGGGTTGGGCCAATTCAAATATCAATATTGAGTTTTCTATTAAGATTTTCTCAATATTTTCCCGAAGTTGGGAAGTTGGCGGTGTGATCCACCCCCGTGCCTTAGAGAGCACGTCAAGCCGTCGGTCCTGCGCCTGATCTCTCTACGGACGTGTCGATTTGCAGAGAGTGCACTTGTGGACTATGCCTGCCAATCCGCAGTGGAGCAGCGTGGTGGGTCTATGCTCGAAAAACCCTCTCTCCTATGAATGAGGAGGCCCGTGCCCAGCAGTAGGACGTTAATGGGCCGCTACTTACTTACTTACTTTACTGTTCTGAAAAGAACCCACTAAGATTGGGTAAATAAAGTAAGTGGCAATCATTTATCTTCCTACTGCTGGGCATAGGCACCCTCATAGGAGAGAGTTTTTAATAGCAAAGTCGCACCACGCTGCTTTACTGAAGGTTGGTATGCTACACATATCCCAGGATCTTCCGGGATCCAAGGATCTTGCAGGCTTTGCAGCTTTCACAATGTGTTCCTTTATCGAAAAGCATATTGATGAATATGAAAAATCCATTAAACACGTATGCTTCATTTTATAACAGATATATTATTATATATGTCGGAGAATAACAGAGAGGCGAAGAGCATAAAGCACAGGGGCGCAGGGTTCTCTATCATCCATAATTAAATTTCCCATACTGTGGGCGTCCGTGGGTAATGTGGGTGCAATCAAACACTTTATTAATTAACTCGCATTACAATGTTCAATCACTTAAACTCCCCGATATCAACTTAAACAAAATCATTAACAATATTAGCTAGAAACGCGACAGTTCCAACAGTCGACCGCTCCGGTCGAGCGCTACTCGAGAAATGCCGAGAGACCGCCGGAGCGCCACTTATTAATTCTGCCCCACGCCGATAGACAGATGGCGCCAGCGTTCCACAACCTATTGCACTTCGACATATAAAATAAAAATAAACTCTGTCTTCCATGGATGAGCAGGCCTGTGCCCAGCAGTGGGACATTAAAAGGCTGTTATTTACTTTTATTATTGCTGACAAATTAGCGCTTGATTTGACATATTTGTAGGGATAGCGTGAACTGACAGTAGGATTTCGAAATACCCTTTAAAGATATAAATAGACTAAAATGCAGAACAAACGTAAGAGTAAACCATATATAAAATAAAGACTAAAAAAGTTTTCAATAAAGCTAAAACAACTAGCACACTGCCGAAGTAACTATAAAATAAAGCAGAATTTTCACCGTAAGCTTTTCGCAGCATAATACATCAAGTTTTCCTTTTGCTTCTTATCTGGAGATCAGCTTACAGTTTGTTTTTTCACGTGAGTGGTGCATAAATAAAGTAAATCTGTTACTCTTTGTATAGAAAATATTCAGTAATCTCATTTTAAAGAATCGAAATTAAAAATGACAACCGCGCTGGCGAGTACCTCTTTTTTCATCTTTAGGAAATACTTTTGTCCACGCCTGTCGACTCAAGCAGGAAGTAGGGATCCAATGGCTGGACATAAATAAAACTAGAACCCAGTGGCATCTTCGTCAACCTGAGATGATGTCGTCAGGTCCGATCGCATATTCTTTCTGAAAAGCTAGGTTGAATCCAACAAAGCACTTCAAGAAGAAAGTATAAGGCGTTTGCCCAGCCTTCTCCTTCGAAAGGGAAGGGCATCAGCTGCTCTTTTTCTCTCGCTCTCTTTTCACAGCCACAGAAAAGCAACTGCATTCTACCCCAACTCACTGCCAATGCTAGCAGTTTTCCTAGATTCGTGTGCCTAATTTAATTAATTGCATTTACTAATTTGTTTAAGTCTGGATTGGTAGAATTCTTTGGCTGTGGCTAGTTACCATTCTAACAATAAAGTCATGCTGCTAAGGCAAATTTAATACACACTGAAATAATGTGATGCAATGATATTTGACGATTTAAAAGCTAACTTGATAGGATATTTTATCTGTTCCCAGCTTAATAACTGCGATTAAAAAAAAATAGGATATATCCGATAGAAACTGTGTCAAATACGGTATTGGTACAGGAACCTTGTAAAATATTTACGACGCGTGCCAAATGACTTCCGAATTGGATATCCGTTACAATCAACATCGGCATAGAATATTTTCATGACCCTAAGCCCGAATGAATAATAAAATATTAGTGAAAGGATACCCAAATTTAACAGCCGTATTCAGCATTTTTTATGGCTTGGATAATGGATTTCCAAATCTCTTTAGATATAATCTACTTCATCCAGGAGTATGGCAGGTAAAGGCTACATCCTCATTTTTTTAGGGAAGAGTCCGATAGTAACCTTTTAGTGAGAGTATTCTAAGACTATCTATATAAGACTATATACTCGTATATATATCTAAGACTATATATCTTACTATTTTCATCAGTTCATGTTTTACTGATCAATACATCGCAATAGCAAAAATATAATAAAACTACTATAGTTTCTAATACATATTTAAAAAATTAGTAATTTATCGTCATTATCGAGTGCCTTCTACAAAATGAAGGTTATTCAGTCGGTAGAAATGTCTTCTCTCATAAGCAATCCTCTTTAATTAAGCATAGTTGTCTGGAGTTGTCTGGTCATAACCAGACAACTCCCGTATATCATTCTTCGATTGCCGCTTCGGTCTTCCAGGCTCTTTTACCGGACATTCTGACCTTTAGGGTCAACCTTGAATACTCAAATAGGGATCGCCTTTAAAGATGTCTGAAAAATGCAACCAGGCGTCATACGGATAGTCATTTAAATACCTCAGCATCTGAGACGAACTGGTTCCAACAATATATAAACATTTTCCTGAGATCCCACATCTCCAATGCTTACAGCCTTTGACATATTTGCTTTTAATAAGTAATTGTATATATAAATACAATTGTAAATATAAACACATTGAGCATGATTGCTATGGGTAATTAAATACTAGTAAAGTGATTTGAATTACCGAAAGAAAGAGAGTCTTTTAAACTGAAGGTACCTGAAGATGAAGAAGAATAATCGTGGTTGCGGAAACTCGAAGCTCAGGAGGATTCGTTAACATTTTACACCTTTTCAATAGACGTTAATTCGGCAAGCTTCACGTAAGGTAGCCGCATATGTTATTCCGTGTGTATGGCGCAAGTTTACAGATAATTTTGAGTCGGGTCAAGCATCCCTTTACCTTTTGATAGCTTTAGGGTACACGTGACCTTAATACGTATCTCACCAGGAGATGACAGACGTGATTAATTTAAACACAACTACATTGAGTTATATGTACATGGACAAAAAAAGAGAGATAGAAACACATTTATAAAACAAGCAATCAAATTGTAACTTGAAATAGTTTGTTGACAATGGCGTTAATTAAAAAAACAAATTTTCAAATCAGGTGTTTTTCCATTGGGCCAATATACATACATAGTATTGTACTGAAACATAAATGCTTAGCATCATGTATTTGCCCCAACGTAGATAAATTAGATGATACGACTCTATAAACAAGTAAGTAGCAGCCCTTTAACGTCCCACTGCTGGGCGCAGGGCTCCTCACTCCTCACTCGAGCGAGGGTTTTTAGAGCATAGACCCACCACGCTGCTCCACTGCGGATTGGCAGGCATAGTACTCAAGTGCACTCTCTATTCCTTCACTCTCATAGTCCGATGTGTCGGGAATCCGACACAACCAGATCAGGCCCGACGGCTTAACGTGCTCTCCAAGGCACGGGGGTGGATCACACCGCCAACTTCCCAACTTCGGGCAAATATTGAGAAAATCTTAATAGAAAACTCAATATTGATTTTTGAATTGGCCCGACCCGGGACTCGAACCCAGGACCTCATGTCTGTAGTCGAACATCTATAAACAAGCCTTGCCTAAATTGAACCAGAATATATGTGAGCAAATTGTTCGCGCCATTACTTCAGTGAGACATAAAAATAAACGTAATATAGTATTGTTATCCACGACCCTTTTAAATTGTAAGAAGCTTAATCTGTTGCTAAGCTTCTCTGAGCACGACGACATAAGTAAACACTACAACTTTATAGCCTCGTTCAAGCTGAAGATGTTTTTCTAAGTTGTCTCTGAATTATTTGTAAGTATAACAATAAGAACTTATCAAGGCTCTTTAAATAACACTAGTCTGCAACTCCATCTACATCTTGTAAGAGAGGCAGAGATGGAACAATTTTTTTTGGCATGGAAAGGCATTATATTGAGCCAACTCTAAAGACAGAAGATTTAAAGGGAAACAATACTGTTACTTATGAGATTAACGCGTTCAAGCAAACTGGTCGAGACCTAACAAAATTAGAAAATGATATTTTCCCTGACGGAAATAGAACCTAGGTTCCCTGCTTATAAACGATCATAGCGTCAACGAAGCCTTTCCTCATAAGTACTATAGTTATACTAGTAGTTCGTAATAAATGTTTTTACCATTTTCTTTATATGTAATTTAACTAAGTCCTCATATTTTTCTAGAACCATTTGATTACTAATTCAAAAGGCTACAGCAGACGTAAAATATTATTGGGGCACTGCTGCTACTGGGAACATGTAAAAGTACTCACGGGATATTCTCCGCTTAAAATATTTATTAATATCAACTTTGGAGGTTATCATACAAGTGGAATGAATAACGTTAATAACTATTTTGTCTTACATATTCATAAATTAATCATAAATATGTTATTTAAGGCGGTAGTACAAATTGAATTAAAATTCAAAAATTCTTTAATAAAGTTGCCATTTAGGCTATCTGTATTTCCAATTTAGGATTGATAATGATATTAGTTCTTTTACATTTGGAATAGTCAATTCAATACATTTGAGAAGAATACAAGAAATCTTACAGGGTATTATTTACATCGATGCAAATTTCTTTAATTCTGTCTATTTTATACAAGGAAGTATCGTCGTATTCTTAATCATTTGTATATATTAAAAACAAAAAAGGGCCAAGTAGTGACCCCTGGCGTACACCCATTATAACAGGAGATCTTAGCTAATTTACACGATTTTTTGACGACGATGAACGGGTCTACGCATGCCGGCTGGAATATTTAATAACTGAATATTCATCCATCCAGGAACGCAGGACTCCCTGCTATATCAGAATGCCCTCAAAAACCCACCGGAACCCATTATATCTAAGTGGTGGCCGCCCGAAGTTCGTTAACAAATTTAGCCCTGATATAATATGCCAATGTCCATGTCCATGTTCCACTCTACCCAATCGTAGTTGGGAATTCTGCTCTCACAATTGTTGACGAATATACATATCTGGGACATACGAGTATAGTACAGCTAGGTGAGTCCAGTTTCGAGAAAGAGATCAACCGCCTGATTCAACTCGGATGGGCAGCGTTCGGAAAGCTACGTAAGAACTTAACGTCCAATATCCCTCTATGCCAGAAGACCAAAGACTTCGAACAGTGTTGCCAACGAACCTACGGACCGGAAACTTGGTCACTGACTATGGGCCCCATTCGAAAGCTCAAAGTCACACAGCGTGCGATGGATAGGGCTATGATTAAGAAGATCCGTTGAAGAACCAAAGTCACATAGCCATAAGAATCACGAAGCTGAAATGGCAATGGGCAAGACACATTGTCCGACGAACAGATGGACGTTGGGGTCCGAAGGTGCTGGAATGGCGACCCCGCGCGGGAAGCCGCAGTGCATGCAGACTCCCACAAGGTCGACGGACGACACAAGAAGGGTCACTGGTAGTCACTAGAGCCAGGCGGTACAAGATCGAGCACAGAGGGTATCTATTAGATTAGGTGAGATCTTTGTCCAGCAATGGACATCCAACAATTGAAATTAGTGAGTCAGAGCTTTGGATAAATCTGGCTCAAAGGGGAGCAAACGGACAAAATTACGACCAGAACCTTTCTAATGACTTTTTATTAGATACAGCCATTCAGAAGGACACTACTGCCCTTATCTTGGCCCACTATCAAGCATAAAAAAATGTATCTTCTGTTGAAACAAATTTCATATATACAGATAATAAAAGATCCATGTAAAATCAATGTGGCTCCGTTTGGGAATCGTATTTCTAATTCGGGACTCCATCCAACAAATAAGGAATCGGGGGGGAAGATTATGAGTCGTGACCGTACTAAAATACGTTATCGCAATCGAAATCCGAACAAGTATTTTTGCGAGAAATAAAACTGTTGAGACTAATTCTTTTTTTTTCTCGGGCATTTCACCTTCAATAGAATAAATATTTGATTATCTCCCAGTGATTTTAATAAGATCTTTTTATATAACTATCAATTCTAACTATCAATTTTCCTGTTGTTAATAGGTTGAATCAAATGTAACCTGATGATAAGTGTTGATGCAATGTAACATGGTACCATACTTCATTTAATGTCTAAGGGGATGTAAAAGTAGAAAATATAACGGTGTTTGATTGTGGTCGTGCTTAAATAACGACTATTCAAGAAAGGCTGCAGGCTTACAAGATAATCCTAAAGGTCTTGATAAAGTATGCAAAATTTCAAATAAATTCGAAGTTTTGAAGTGGTTAAAAAACGAGTTCATAGTTTCGATTTGATAATAGGTCAGCTGCCATCAATATTGTTATTTGCTGTATAAAGTATTTTTGTTATAATTTGATTTAAAACTTAAATCTATTAAGTTCGCATTCGTAAGCTACGTATGAGAGTCACGTCTGACCTAAAGCCATCAAAAGGTCAAGGGATGCTCACCCCGACTCGGAATTATTTGCACACGTATGCTGTTCTGTGCATACTGAATACCATATGTGATTACAGTGTTAGGTTACCTAAATTAATTATTTATGGGCCACCCAATAAGGAATGATGTTGTTAAAATTCACATTTACCTTTCACCAATAGCCTTTCAGTTTTTAACAAACAATTATAGCAGAGTAAAACTTCTTTATGAAGGCTTGACAGGAGAAAGCTGGTGAATGCGTGACTAGAGCGTTGCGGAATGTGTGATCAGGCAAGGTGAATAGAAGTTTACAGGGAGTATAAGTTAGTTAAGATAATAAGAGAGAGAGTTACGTTTTACGTCAGTAGGGTTGTCTAAAGCGCATTCGTTGTTGAAGTAAATTTTTTTACGCACACTGTACTTGGGAAGTAAGCTGGTGAATACGTGACGAAAGCGTTTCAAAAAGTGTGACTAGGATAGGCGAACAAAAGTTAAGAGGGAGTATTTTTTAGTTATTAAGATAATAAGAGAGAGAAAGTTACGTTTTACGTCTGTCGATGTCGTGTAGTCTAAAGCACACTCGATTTTGAAGTAAAATTTCTGTAAGCACACTTGACTAGGGAAGTAATTTGGTGAACGCATGACGAGAGCATTGCGAAAAGTGTGATCAGGTAAGGTGAACGGAAGTTGGAGATACAAGTTAGTTGAGATAGAAAGTGATAAAGCTATGTTTTACTTCAGTTGGGAGGAAGCTGAAGAATTGTCCATTCACGACAGCGTACCAAAATGTGTGATTAGCTGAGGAGAACGGAAGTTGAGAAGGAATATAAGTTAATTGTTGTGATAATAAGAGGGAGAGAGTTACGTTGTACTTCAGTCATGTTGTCTAAAGCACACTCGTTATGAAAGTAAATCTTCTTTATGCACACTTGACTTGGTGAGTAAGCTGATGAATGTATAACGAAAGCGTTACGAAAAGTGGGATTAGGACTGGCGAACAGACGTTGAGAGGGAAATCTATGTTAGTGAAGATAAAAAAGGATGAGTTACGTTTTACTTCACTCGTGTTGTCGAAAGCACACTCGTTATTGAAGTAAATCTTCCTTATTCACACTTGACTAGGAGAGTAATCTGATGAATGCATTTACGACGTTACGAAATGTGTAATTAGGACGTGCCTACAGACGTTGAGAGGGAAATATATGTTAGTCAAGATAATCAGTCATGTTGTCTAAAGCACACTCGTTATTGAACTAAATCTTCTTTCGGCACACTTGACTTGGAGAGTAATCTGATGAATGTATAACGAAAGCGTTACGAAAAGTATGATTAGGACTGGCGAACAGTCGTTGAGAGGGAAATATATGTTAGTGAAGATAAAAAGGATGAGTTACGTTTTACTTCTGTTGTGTAGTTTATAGCATACTCGTTATTGAAGTAAATCTTCTTTATGCACACTTGACTTGTAGAGTAAGTTGATAAATGCATAACGTGGTGTTGTGTTACGAAAAGTATGATTAGGACTGGCGAAAAGACGTTGTGAGGGAGCTGTAAGTTAGTTAAGATAGAAATAGTTATACAATTGTTAGTTACGATTGGTCGTGTAATTCAGAGCAATCTGTTCCCAATAAGCGCTAACCAGAAGGCAGAAGTAACTCTGCCAAATTTCAAATTAATCGCACCTATAGTTGCAGTGATTTCATGATCAGTTAATGATCAGTGGTATTTCGCTAATATGTCATGGAAATACAGCATGGAAATACAAAGTGGAAACATGAAGATACAAAAATTTATGAGAAGTATAAAATAATCAAAACCCATTTAAAGTTGGCGGAAGATTTTCACTTATAATACCAAATATTAACAGATATTACGTTTGGGAGTTTTTCAATATAATCCTAAAAAGGTAAATGTAAAAGTGAAATACCAAAGGAAATAAACAGCCTTTCATTAGGAAATAAACTTTTTACTTTTGTTGTTACTCTAAGGAATAAAGTAATAAATAAGCTCTCCAATGCAGTAAAGTTAATATTATAGATGATTTGCAACTGAAATGATAGTCAAATAGTTATTTAATAATATATACTAAGGGATAAGGCTGTGTTTTGTATGAAAGAGTCTAAGCAGTTTGATTATTTCTAACAAGTTCAACAATTCAAGGCAGTTAATATAATGACAGTTTCCTGCGTATATATATAAGAAAACTTGTTGTCCGTACATAAAAACATTGACTCTTTTAATAAAAAGAGCGAATGTATATCATATAACTTACGAAACCAAAACAAACGTGTTATAAATTCTAGTAGGCTGCATAAGATTAACAACTCACTTAAGGGTAACTGTATACGTTTCTATAATAAACTCCCACAAGACGTTTTAGAGATGTCAATTAATAAATTCTAGGTCTTTGTTAAAAGAAAGTTGATAGAAAAATCGTATTATAAGATGCAAAATAACTTAGACGATAGAAATGCGTGCGAGTGAACGAATTGCTCTAATTTGAATTGAAATATAGTAAACTAATAGGATATTGTAATGTATTGTAAAGTAAAAAAAAAATACCCAACCGAATTTGTTGTGGGTTCTTCTCGGATCAGAGCGCCGAGGAACCCTGGTAGCTTTAGATTTTAAGCCGTTCTTGAGTACCATCATCAGACGTATATTAGAATCAGAGTGTAAAAAAATATATATATAATTTGACGATTCAAAAGTGCTGTAATATGCCTACATGAATAAAGATATTTTTGATTTTGATTAAAACTATCATTGTACTTCAACAAATTTACACAAAACTTTGGATAAATTGTATACCTCATTGGTGTAGTGGTTAGCATGTTCGCCTACAGACATGAGGTCCTGGGTTCGAGTCCCGGGTCGGGTCGATTCGAAATCGATATTAAGTTTTTTATTAAGATCTTCTCAATATTTGCCCGAAGTTGGGAAGTTGGCGGTGTGCTCCACCCCCGTCCCATGGAGAGCACGTTAAACCGTCCGTCCTGCGCCTGATTTCCTAGTCTTGTCGGATTGCCTTCACATCGAAATAGAGAGTGCACTTGTGTACTATGCCTGCTATTCTGCACTGGAGCAGCGTGGTGGTTATATGCACTAAAACCCTCTCTCATATGAGCGAGGAGGCCGGTGCCCAGCAGCGGGACGTTAATGGGCAATAACTTACTTTTATTCTTTTTATAAGTACTATCGTCAAATTCTATGAGTCTAATCTTGTAGATGTTCTATTATGATTATTTTATTAAACATTACAAAAACTTTAAAATATTTAAAATGTAAGCTGTTCCTTTATACGTATAAGCTATCGATATGTAACACATATTGTAAAATATCCTTAGTTAATTTATACAGTTGCAGCAGAATTTTATAAAATCGGTACTTTATGACTCATAAGCAAGAAGGGGAAAGCGAGTGAGAGGAACTCAAGTATTCTTATCATTGAATAGTAAAATATGGAATCTTTTGCGGAATCAATAACCCCTAAAATATGTTTACAAAATCTGTATCACGAGAGTATTGAATATTTTACAAGATAACTTTACAAAATCGAAATATTATTTATTTAAGTAGGCTTAAAAATCACTTTTCAATCGTCAGTAGTTTAGTTCTGGAAAGTTGAATCCGCTGAGAAGAAACCGGCAAGAAACTCAACGGTTACTCTTTTAAAGATAGTTTTGTATGTTACAATGTGTAATATATTGCTTCTGTGAGCAATTGGAATCCAGTCCATTTCTATCGCTTAAATAATCTTCAATATTATAATATGCCTTCTTTAAAAGGATGTTTTTAACATATTTTACAAACTCATTAATAATAATAGCTAGGAACGTGACAGGTTCAATAGTCGACCGCTTTGGCGGACCGTCACCCGAGAACTACAGTGAGACGCGCGCCGGATTGTCACTATTGACTCTGCCTCACGCCCATAGACAAATGGCGCCAGCGTTACACAGACTATTGCACTCTGACAAATATATTTTACGATAGTACTGTGACAATTGATATTTCTTTGAATTTTTCTCTTAAGGAACCGCGTGATCCTAATTGATATACAGCACGTATTGTCCTTTTGTGTAAAATAAAAATAGTTTCAATGTCCGCCTTACCCCGTAACAGTATGCCATTAGACATAATGCTATGAAAATAAACAAAATACACCATTTTGTCAGTTTCAACATCAGTGTATTGTCTAGCTTTTCTAACAACAGATGCAACGGAACTAAGTTTACTCGCTAGAGTCTTAATATGGGCACCCCACTGAAGCCCTGAGTCTAAGGTTATTCCTTAGAACACTGTAGACGTAACTTTCTTTAGAGGACTATCATTAATTTGAATACTTGTACAAATTTCTCTGGCATTTGGCAAAGTAAATTCGACATACTTAGTTTTTGCCGAGTTTAATACTAAATTATTAACTGAAAACCATTGTGAGACAAGTGATAGGGTACTATTTACATCGTCAAAGTTTTCGTTATATATCTACACTAATATTATAAAGAGGAAAGATTTGTATTTTTGTATGTAACGAATAAACTCAAAAAGTATTGGACCGATTTTAATAAATTTTTTTTCATTAAAATGCTACATTATCATTGAGTAACATAGGCTATATTTAGTACTAGATTACTATAGAAATCTTTAGAAATTCCTATTAAAACCAACCGAAGGTGTAAACAAATTAGCCATAAAATGTAAAATGTCTTTCATCGCAAACGCTGTGAAGAGTATTAATGATAGGACAAAAAAATGTTGGACAATACTTTAGAATACATCAATATCTATAAAAAACTTCGCGAGGCCATATGTCTAACTATTGTAGTTACGTCACTATATCTACTTTTTTACATTTAACAAATTGTTAGAAATGCCGATCAAAATCAGACCGTATCCATACAATTTATAAATTTTTATCCAAATAAATAATTTAATGTTCAAGACTGTCTCAATACCTGATAATTACTTTTTGAATCATTGAAATCGGATATTCTATTCAAAAGATATCATGAAATGAGAATAAAAATACATGCCGGCGGCGGCCGCCACGCTGCGCATTGAGTAACTAACTCGACGAGAGAGGGGCAGTGCGGGAGAAGGGGGTGCACCATTATGAACTAGGTAGCCGGTCGGCTCCTTATGAAGTGAACGCAAGCGACATATTTCGAGGTTTTTTAACACATGGTTATGTTTCACTTAAAAAGTTCTTTTCAGAGCTACTTAGTTTTAGTATTCGGAATCACACTTTTTCATAAATTTGTCAATTCATGGTCGTTTTAATTATCATGCTTATAACTTAAATATCTGTACCTATTTATGTCTACTCGTGCGAAGTCGGGACGGGCCTCAATTGTACCAACATACAAATGCATATCCATTAAGTAATTGTAAAGTTGGTACCAACTATGACAATACATCACTTCGCGTATTGAAAATGACAATCAGATATTATTGTAGTAAACATGTTTAATTGGTGTCTAAAGACAGAATATATAAACGTTTATTATATTTTAATTTGTACATTGACGTTTAACCTCTTGTAACTAGTCACCGTGTCTGTTTTAATTAAAAGACTTCAGTCAACCGTAATACGCAATACCAGAGCGTTTGTCTTCACTACGCCCTCGTCACATTGGATTTTGGCAAAACAGATTAGAATAATTAAATAAATGGATGAAATTTACAACTAATTAAAATAACTTGATTAAGATCCCTAAAAGATTATGTTTATAAACACGAGAGTTTGCTTGGCTAAATATTATTACGAGAAGCAATACAATTCACAGAAATCTACCGCTTCAGAGTCAATAAATATAAAAGCTGGATGATAATGGCAGAATTTTTCAACTTACGTAAAAAATGTTGACTAGAACAAAAATAATTCGTAATCAAAAAGCGTGACCTTTACGCTCAGTTTCCCGCCAAAATCAGTCAAATATTATAGATGCGATCAGAAATTGTTGGTTAACAATGTCAAAAACAAAAGTATTTTTTTTTAATATTTTCTATTAATTCGATTCCGACACGGCGGGAAAAGTCTGAAACGTTTGACATTTGATGCCAAAATAATAGAAAAAACTTCTTTTAGATTTAGTTTGATTCCTGAACGAATTTTAATTTAATTGATTTCTAAACGACTGGACGAGCTTCAAACGTTTGAAGTTCGATACGGAAAAAAAATAATAAAAAAATATTTTAGATTTAATTTCATTCCTAAAAGACTTTTAAATTTAATCGATTTCTAAACGACGGGAAGAACATCAAACGTTCGACAGTCGAAACCTTATTAAATTGAAAAAAAAAAAAATCTTTTAGATTTAATTTGATTTTTGAACGAATTTTAATTTAATTGATTTCTAAACGACTGGACGAGCTTCAAACGTTTGTAGTTCGATACGGAAAAAAATATAATAAAAAATTATTTTCGATTTAATTTGATTCCTGAACGAGTTTTAAATTTAATCGATTTCTAAATGACGGGGAGAGTATCAACCGTTTGACATTCGAAACCCTATAAAATTGAAAAAAAAAAAAATCTTTTAGATATAATTTGATTTCTGAATGATTTTTAAATTTAATTTATTCCTAAACGATTAACATTCGATACAAAAAGTAATAGAAAAAACAATTTTTTTACAGGTTATTTTGAATTCTGAACGACTTTTAAATTTAATTCATTTCTAAACGACGGAACAAACTTCAAATGAGTGACAAGTAGGGACAGTTTAAAGAAGAAAAGCGAAATTATTGTTTGCAAGCATTTTTTTCACATTTACTCACCTTTTAAACCTGCTCTGGACTTCCACAAATAATTCAAAACAAAAATTAACCAAACTAGTCCAGTCTTTTTCAACAGCAATTGATTTTTATATATCAACGTTAGAATATACTTGCTGTGAGCTTCAAGAAATGGACAATAGCTTTTTTTTTTTATATCATTTTTATCAGAAAAAATAATACATGGATTGTTCTAAGTCCTTTATGTTTGGGAAAAAAGAAACAATTATAGATGACGTGTACAAAAGTGGTCCGTTTTTATGCTATAAGTAAGAAATCTTTTTTTGAATTATTTGAGCTTACAGTAAAATTAAATTTAGTATTTAATCAGCCCTGTTTATAAAGCCATTCTTGAGGTCAGCAAAATGTTAAGCCAGAGACTTACGCCATTGATTTTAGAATAGTTTTTGGGCTCTAGTAAAAAGGTCTTAGTTTTAAGGCCTACCACAAATATGATTTCTTAGGTATTGGGGATGAGTATTAGATATTGAATAAAGGATCAAATATTTCAGAAAGTAAAATTAATGTAATTTCACGTTGATTCCAATAATGATTAATCCACATGAAGCGTGTGATTGAATATGTACAAACATATAATACAATTTAGGACCGACGTTAATAAGGCTACTCGAGAAGCTCAGTGATTTCACAAGGCCCATTCCAAATATAAGGCTTTTCGGCGTATCGGTATTGGAAAATTCCATTCACGTCCAGAGATTGAGATTGGACTTAAATAGCCTTTTCTATAAAAGCCCTTCAAGAAATGAGATCTCATTCATTTTTAATATAAAAGATAGAAAGCGTATTACATATAAAGCCTACAAATATGAGTTTCATGAAATATCCCAGCTTTTCAAACAACAAATAAATATTTCATGTTAAAATTAATTACTGGTAAAATAAGCAAATCAATCAGCAAATCTACCCAAAAGGTTTTGATGATCCATTTGTCAATTTATGTAGTATAAAAGAAGATGTAGTAACTAAAATTGAGAAAGGTATGGTTGGATGGTTTTGGCACGAAGAAAGAATGAATGAAAGGAGAATGACAAAAAGGATTTATGAGTGAAGAGTGAATGATAACGTTGGGAGGGAAAGACCAAGGCGAACATTCCTGGACCAAATCCAGGACATTTTAAATAAGGGCCAGGTCAAAAGCACTCTAAACCGACGAACTTGGATGAAAGGTTTAATGAGAATGAAAGAAGCGAAGGAGATATGCAAGAATCGTGGCAAGTGGATGGACATGGTTTCTGCATACCCCTATGGGAATGAGCCATGATACTTTGTATGTATGTATGCACTTGTCATTTATCTGAACTTGTTTCCAATTAGGACATAAGATTGGTTTCATTTAGAAATATTTTTATTTTTGGTGTACTACTTCTGTTGCGCTTTCACACCAATACTTCTATACCGATTTAAATGATATTTGACATACAAATAATGTTATGCTTAAAAAGTCCCCCCCCCCCCCCCCCACACACTCGGCTACCACCGCTTCACACCTTATAAATAATGCTATGCAACAACAAACGCAAGCTCATGGCTATTTAATTACATACAGTTAAATATTATGCTACAAATCACAGCCATACTGTGAGACATCGAGAAGTTCCATTAATCATGATATTTAACTACGACTTACTTGACCATACTAACATTACAGTATGTGATTCTAATATCTGGATAGACTTTAAAAGATTCTGCCGAGTATCATTAATTTGCTCCAAAGAATTGAAGAGTTCCGTTACTTTTTCAGGGATCCCACAATCAAAACCTAACCAAATTATCTTGAGTTATTCGTCCATTTGTCATGCACATGCTTAATGCAAATTAAAGACTTATACGGTTTTCTCATGGATGCCATCATCAGAACTTGAAAACAAGTGGGACCCTTCGATAAGGTTCACTTTTCATAGAATCATCAAGATTAGTTCTCCGAGTCGGATGATATGAGGTAACAAACATTTAAAAAAATACAGAAGAATTGATAATCTTCTCCTTTTTTTTAAATCGGTAAAATAAGGATGTAGAATATACTTTTTAATCCAAAAAATGGCTGGAAAAGGTTGAAAGTATTATCATTTTAAGAGCTAGGAAAATAATATCCCTACCTTTTTATTAACATTATAAATTTGGAAGTAACTCTGTCTGTCGTTCTTTTACGCCCAAACTACTCAACCGATTTAAATGAAATATGCTATGATATGTTACGAATTTAATTGTTATTGAAATCTCAAATGACGAATTATAATTTAAATTTAAAATTTAGAAGATCGAAATTCGGAAATATTTTTACTTTATATTTCATGAAAAATTAAAATGCCACATGTAAATATTAAAACTACCTAACCTTCAAACGAATTAGCATAAAAAACGCTGCACATCATCGTGACACTAATTACGCGTTTCATCCATAAAAATTTTACCCTCATGCCCCTAAAGAAGTTTCACTTCAAAAAGCTTTGCTAAAAGCTTCAGTATAAAGACTTCTGTAAACTACAACAGAACGTGTATATAATTCTTTAATTTTTTCTTATGGCAGATTGATTTCTTCAGGTATATTTTTATGGGAGGGATAATTGCTTTTTATTTTTAAAAAATGTTCTCTCGCAACGATCTACATTATTAAATCAGACCTCCTGAACTGAATTCCTTTTTTAATACGATCGCAGTGACAACAAAAGCTCCTATATTGCATGTCACAGACGACTGGATATTTTTAATTAAACTCAAAACGATCCGTAGGTACTGCATGGCAGGTGTTAACTATTAAAACAACAAAGGGAACTCAATATGAAGTTAAATACTTGTCACTTTACCTTCTGCTTTAAATGTAAACGTATATTTTTCACAAGGTTCTGATTCGAGTGAAATTAAACCTGAAATAAAGTTTTCAATTGAGAAATTCTCAGTATTTGCCCGAAGTTGTGTTGCTGGTGACGTGCTCCACACTCGTGCCTCAGAGAGCATGTTAAGCCGTCGGTCCCGCGCTTGATCTCTCTCTGATCGTGTCGGATTGTCACATCGAACCATGATAGAGATAGAGAGTGCAATTGGTTTAAGCATTCACTTGTTTGTGCACTATAAACAAAACTTTAGATTTTCGAGACTTAGGGAGAGGGAAAAAGCAATATATGTCAGAAATTTAATTGTCATTAAAATATTAAAGGTGTCCAAAGTTAATACATATAATTTATTGAATTCTCAAATGAGGAATTGTAAATAAAAATGCCAAAAGCCACATGGTAATGTAAATATTAAAACTACCTACCCTTCAAATGAATTAGCATAAAAAACGCTGCACAACTTTGTGACGCTAATCATGCGTTTCATCTGTAAAAAAATTCCGCGCCTTAAGAAGTTTCACTTCAAAAATCGTCGAAGCACAGGCAGCTTTGCTATATATACATTAAGAGTGATAGTCAGAAAGGAAGAAGGCTGATGTTTCTTTCTTAGGATTAAAATCATTTCTCTAACTCTCTGAAATTCCCAAAAACAGAGTAAAGATTCATATCCTTTCTCCCTTCCGAAAATATAGCATTAAGGAATTTCGTTTTGGTAAATTTGATAATTTTAACAAATAAAATTTCACGAGATCGTTGAATTAATAAATCGACATTTCGTCATACGGTTGATCGATTATTTTAATTAGGATTGATACAATTATAGTAGGAATTGAACCGTTAAACTGTGTCATATTAAAAATATGATTCAATTTCCGTAAACATATTGCACTAATTAAGATATATTAAAGCCTTTCACTTTTTGTTTATTTTAAATTTCAATATTTGAATGAAATGGATCCGAGAAGGTTATAGCGCTCAGAGCTATACAAGGGTACCGTACAGTCTTATGGACGGCAGCAACATTCCTGGCAAGCGATTCCCCATGGGAATTCAGGACGGAAGTTCTCAAAGCTGCTTACCAGTGCAGAGAAGCCGCGAGAATCAAAAGGAAATCACCATACGCTGACGAGATAAGGAGAGTCAGGGTTCTAGGTAACAGAGCCTTGACTCAAAGATGGAAGAAGGATCTCGGGTCCTCAGTAGCAGGCGGGCGGCCATAGTAGGTGCGAACTGCCCTCATTATAGATAAATGGCTGGTCAAAGAGCACAGATCGCGCTCTTTCAAGTTTTTATAGGTGCTAACCAGTCATACTTGCTTCGGCAAATACCTGTACCAAACTGTTGGATGTGAGTCGTCGGCTAGATGTCACGAGTGTGGTACCTCATTGGACACAGCCCACCACACGGTCTCTCGCCTGGGGACCTCAGTGACTCATTATGTCGCACAGCCCTCTCACTGGCAAGTATTATAGTAGCAATACTTATTAGTGAGCAGGCCTGAAGAGCGGTTGCCTCCTTTTGCAAGACTGTCATCTGGCTTAAGGAGGCACAGCAAAGGGAGAGGGTGAATGCCGCCGAAACACTCCAGCGTTGATGAAGGGGTGCAAGAAACAGGAGGCTAAGGTTCATACAACTCCTCCACCTGTAGAATATCTGTAAACCAACTGCAACCGAGGGACCAGTAAGGAATGCCTCAACGAACCTTTGCCCTCCCACTCAAGGTTAATGGCGGTCCCGGTGGTTTTAGTGGGTATTGCGAGTTCGGACCCTCGCGGAGTCCCATACTCCCGACCCCACATTCGGGATGCGTAAATGCATTCCCCAGCTGTGTTACAAGCACGGCCGTTTGCTGTGCGTGATTACGTCTTGCGTCGCTTCAAAATGGCAGGACTTCCTCCACACCAGGTGCGATGTGTTACAGTCTTAACTTAGCCTAATCAATTCTTTAATCCTTTAGCTATCCAGTATTTTAATTTAATTTGAGATAGAGGTGTTAGATATGTAGCTACAATAACAAATTGTGTCCCCCGATTTTGTTATCATGTATTTTTTTTACTTCCTTATGAATGCGGTTTTAGGGCCGGAAACAGCTTGCAATACATATGTAATTGTGAAAAGTAATAGAAAACGCAATTTCATTATACAAATATAACTTTTTCATTTCAATATTATCTAGAAATACCTTTTTTATACAGCTCCAGACGTGGATAAACCAATATACACGTAAACTTACCTCTTATTTCAGCCAAATTGAATCTGGAACAAAAAGAAATCTATTTAATTTACACAAAATAAACTTAATGTTTTATTGAAAAATATTTATCATGTCGCAGTAGCCGGTACATTGACCCCAGAGGCGTGTTATCATTGCATTAGCATGTTAAAGGGAAAGCACGACCCTTTGAACTGTACTGTTCGTACTGACGTACATATATTAAGGTATATATAAAGCCGTTTAGATTAAAACTTTATTTTTCTTTGTTTTTTAACAGTATTATTGGACTCCCAACGATATTATAGTTAGAATGGGATGTTTTATAGCAATTTTGAATCGTCTAGTATAGGTTTTTACACACATTGCTTCCGATGTACGCCTGATGATGATCTTAAAGAACGAGGGTTCCTTCACGTCCTGTTCTGGAAAGAGCCCAAAAAAAACTCAACTGTCATTATAATTTATTCTATTATCATTAGAGCGATGCTTTCTAATCTACATAACATATTCAATTGGCTTTCCTGTAAAAAGATTTCTTTAGGCCCATGAGTTTAGGTTTTTTATAGATGAAACGCTTGATTAGCATCACGAAGATGTGCAAGTTTCTAATTCGGTTGAGGTTTAGGTAGTTTTAATATTTACAAATAACATGAGGCATTTTAATTTACCACTCGTCATTTAATAACTTAATATACTACTTTTCATAAAATATGATATAAAAATATTTCATAAATTCTCTTGTCTAAGATTTAAATTTTAAAAAAAAGCAAAATTTAATTAATAATTTGTAATTTTATTTACAATTCGTCATTTGAGATTTCATTATTTCAATGTCAATTAAAGTAATTAAAGTTTTAACATGTCTTCCCTTCTCTCTCCCTCGAAGTCTCGAAAATCTACAGTTTTAGATTTTTTTTAAGGAAAGTGGATGCAGGAAATATTGTAAATGGTGCTCTGCACGCCTTTATGAATAGCCAAATGGTGTCTCAAAGGGCCAGACTGGCTGTGCATGCAGGAGTTTTGGTGCCAACACTTATGTGTGGTAGTGAAAGTTGGGTATGGCAGAAGAATCACAAAAGTAAAATAAATGCGGTAGAGATGAGAGCGTTGAGAAGTATGTGTGGATTAATTAACTAAGTGACAGAGTAAGAAATGGTGTGATAAGAGAAAGTTGTGGTATCAAAGAAGATGTAGTGACTAAAATTGAGAAAGGTACGCTTAGATGGTTTGGGCATGTAGAGAGAATGAATGCAAGGAGGATTTATTAGTCAAGAGTGAATGCAAAAGTTGGAAGGGGAAGAGCAAGGCGAACGTTCCTGGACCAAATCCATGACATTTTAAATAAGGGCCAGGTCAAGAGTACTCTAAACCGACGAACTTGTGTGAAAGGTTTAATGAGAATGGAAGAAGCAAAGGAGATATACAACGATCGTGGCAAGTGGAAGGACCGTGGAAGGACCTGGGCTCTGCCTACCCCGAAGGGATTGAGACGTGATGCTATGTTTGTATTTTAAGTAATTTGTACTGTTTTCCTTTTTTTTGTCGCGCTACCTGCTTTCTTTTACTTACAGTTTCCTTTGACAAAATGCTGCCCATTAAGAGATTGCTTACACAATATTACAAAATAAGACAGTAGTTCTTAAGCTATTATTTAAGATCTATCTATAATAAAGATATTACACGCGAATGAAACTTTGGTGATAATGCATAAAAGATTCTTGAAAAAAATCAAACTTTAGAAACCGATATTTGTTTCGTTCCCAACTATAAATTTAAGTATTACCTAATAGATTAATAGAAGAGCTTATTATGCATGCTGGATTAAACCTTAGATATAAAAAAACTTGCTTATTACCGCAAAGAAGCTTCGTATTCCAACGTGAATTTAATGCAGAGACAAAAGTTTAGATCCAATAAAATCCCTTTGTAATTACAGAACAAGCAAACTTAATTACAACAATTATCAATGTTCATTAAACAGGATTCACCGCTTATTCATTCATAAAGTTTATAAAATGTTATAAAGATGTTATATCCAATTCAATTGTCACGCTACATCGAGACTGTAATCCCGTTTGAATATTAATTAATACTAATTAATAGCGTTTCAAGAGACAGTTATCCAAACGTCTGTATTTTAAAAATAAATTGTTAATTAATTTCCATCCGCAACCAAAGATTTTCTATTGTTTGCTTTACTTCCTCTATTATATAAAGAAAGAACAGAAAAGAAGATAGAAACGGTACAAGTTAGGATTTTCTATTTTTGTAGTAGAACTTTTTTCATTACGCCCGACTTGGGAAATAAGATGGTAATTACGCGACGAAAACGTTACAAGATGCGTGATCCGGCGAACGGAAGATGAGAGGGTGATGTAAGTTAATGAAAGAAAGAGAGAAAGAAAGTTACATTTTACTTCAGTGGTGTGGTCTAAAGCACACTCATTTTTGAAGTAAAGATCCTCTAAGCACGCTTGTATCTGAGTAAGCTAGTGAATGTGTGACGTGAGCGTTATGAAAAGTGTAATTGGGTGAGGCGAGCAGTAGTCGGAAGGGAAGATACATAGAGAGTTACGTTTTACTTCAGTCGTGTGTTCAAATCAAATCAAATCAAGATTTTCTTAATTCAAGTAGGCTTTTGAATCGTCAGGAGTCTGTCCGTTGGTAACAAATCTACCACTGGTTTAGAAAGTAGAATCCGCTGAGAAGAAGTCGTCAAGAAACTCAACGGTTACTCTTTTAAAGATAGTTTTGTATGCTACAATGTGTAATATATTGATTCTGTGAGCAACTGGAATCAAGTCCAAACATTTTTATCGCGTATATAATCTTCAACATTGTAATATGCCTTTTGTAAAAAGTACACTCGTTTTTGAAGTAAAACTTCTTTAATCACGCTTGACTTGGGAAGTAAGCTGGTGATTATGCAACAAATGCGTTACGAAATGTGTGATAGACCAAGACGAATGGAAATTGAGAGGGAGATATAATTTAGTAATGATAGAAAGAGTCAGAGTTACGGTTTACTTAAGTCGTGTGGTCTAAAGCACACTCACTTTTGAAGTAAAACTTCTTTAATTACGCTTGACTTGGGGAGTAAGCTGGTGATGCGCAACAAATGCGTTACAAAATGTGTGATAGGGCAAGGCGAATGGAAGTTGAGAGGTAGATATAATTTAGTAAAGATTGAAAGAGTCAGAGTTACGGTTTACTTAAGTCGTGTGGTCTAAAGCACACTCATTTTTGAAGTAAAACTTCTTTAATCACGCTTGACTTGGGGAGTAAGCTGGTGATTATGCAACAAATGCGTTACGAAATGTGTGATAGACCAAGGTGAATGGAAGTTGAGAGGCAGATATAATTTAGTAAAAATAGAAAGAGTTAGAGTTACGGTTTACTTAAGTCGTGTGTTCTAAAGGACACTCATTTTTGAAGTAAAACTTCTTTAATCACGCTTGACTTGGGGAGTAAGCTGGTGATGCGCAACAAATGCGTTACAAAATGTGTGATAGGGCAAGGCGAATGGAAGTTGAGAGGTAGATATAATTTAGTAAAGATTGAAAGAGTCAGAGTTACGGTTTACTTAAGTCGTGTGGTCTAAAGCACACTCATTTTTGAAGTAAAACTTCTTTAATCACGCTTGACTTGGGGAGTAAGCTGGTGATTACGCGACGAGAACATAACAAAAAGTGGGATCGGATATGGCTAACGAAAGATGAGAGAATGATATAAGTTTATGAAGATAGAAAGAGATTTACACTTCAGTCGTGTGGTCTAATACACATTCGTTTTTGAAATATGTTAAAGGAAATTTTAATTAAAATAAAAGTAGCCTAAACTACTCTATATAACATCAGCTAAACTCTTTATAAATTGATGTTCATATGATACAAGTAACTAATTTTCATATGCTTTCTGTTTTAAGCATAAAATTTGAAATAACAAACAGATCCAATATTATTTATTTACATATAGAAACTGAACTAAATCGCTGAAAGTTAACGCCATTTTTGTTAATAAACAGATGAAACTATATAATAACAATTACAAGAAATCAAACTCGAATTTGTGGGTAGTTAACAACACCACTTTGAAATTAAGCAACGTATTCAATTATAGAACATTGCATCAGTTATTAGTTAAGTTACGCTAAGTTCTAACAGCAACAAATTGACTTAGACGGTTTGCTTAATATATTATGACAATAATACTTTTCAAATGTGTTATTTGTATGTTAATTATACGAAATAAATACTGGCTGATATCTAAACGTCAAGAGAAATGGAGAAAGAACAAATGTGGTTAGCATAAAAAAGGTTAATTAAGATTAAGATTAATGAAACTGATGGGAAAATATGGGACGTGCAAGCGGGATTTAGAAGAGGAATGGGATGTACGGATCAGGTCTTTTCTTTACGGTGCATAACTGAAAAATGTTTGGCTAAACACCAAAAAGTTTATTGCGCGTTCGTAGATTTAGAAAAGGCCTATGATCGAGTGGTGAGGAATGAGCTGTGGTCAACGTTATCTACGTATGGGGTGAGCGGTTGTCTGATCCAAGCATTGAAGTCTCTCTATGAGGGTTCTAGTGCCTGTGTCAGAATAAACGGAGCGTACACGGAGTGGTTTCCTGTCGAAAGAGGTGTTCGACAGGGATGTGTTGCGTCACCATGGCTGTTCAACCTTTTCATGGATAAATGTTTGACAGATTTAAAAGAATGTATGTATGGGTTAAGAATGAATGAATTA
>JACTOM010000546.1:2556339-2795087 GCA_015832385.1 Elymnias hypermnestra | reverse complement strand
AAAAAAAAATACCCGACTGAGTTTGTTGTGAGTTCTTCTCGGATCAGGGCGCGAAGGAACCCTCGTAACTTTAGATTTTAAGCCGTTCTAGAGTAACATCATCAGACGTATATTAGAATCAGAATGTGGAAAAAAAATATTATTTGATAATTCAAAAGTGCTGTAATACGCCTACTTGAATAAAGATACTTTGATTTGATTTAAAATATAAAAGCCTAATATCTTCCTATATATCTTCTCTTGTCAATCCATCATAATCTAATTCAAAATATTTTTTATTCAAGTAGGCTCTAAAGGGACTTTTTCAGTAGTCCAACGTTGTTAATAAATCTACCACTGGTTCGGAAAGTTTCGCTGAGAAGAAACTGCCTAGAAACTCAACGGTTACTACTTTAAATACAGTTTTGTATGTTACAATTTCCAGCACCAGTTCCAGGTACTGGAATGCCGCCCCGCACCGGACGACGCAGTGTAGGAAGACCCCCCACAAGGTGGACCGACGATATAAGGAGGGTCGCCGGTAGCCGCTGGAGCCAGGCGGCACGAGATCGGGCCTTGTGGGCATCATTTCGTGAGACCTATGTCCAGCAGTGGACGTCCATCGGTTGAAGCGACGACGACGATGTTACAATTTATTTAGCTTTCATATGCAACAGGAATCAAGTCCCAAACAACATCAACTATGTAACAAATGATTTCTGAACCTTCTTCACCCTAAAATATAGCATTACAAGTTTGTTTTAACTTATTGTATTAAAATTGTACATTTCGCTCTTTTGCTGGCTAAGTATAATAAAGATAATGAAGTGGTCTGTTATAAAATATATTTAATTTACTAGTTATGTTTTTGTTCATTTAATTATCACTGTATATTTGCCGGATGAAATCGCTTGACCTCAAAATTGTTAGTGATATTGTTTGTTTCCCTCGAGAGGGCACGTCGGAAACAAAGCTTTTTTTTACAAACAAACTGGGATGGGAGCAGGTAATGAATATGCCAGAACAAAGAGTCAAATGCGGAGCCTCATTACCCATTCAGTTGTAGGCTTAAAATCATCTGCTGAAGGTTTTATTAATGTAACTGTAAACACGTCGCTTTTCATCATAGTCAAGAATTTCACAGCATAATTTTTTACACGTTGAATAATGACTTTATATTAATTTTAATTTATTTTTATTATAAACTTTAACTTCTAGTAGGTCTTACGATAAAATTAAATAATTTATGGATACACAGGCACAATTGAAGACATATAAAATAGATTTTTGCTTATTCAGGATTTAGAAAAACATCTTTCTGTTCTACGAAATAATTATAATATAAAAATAATGGCAACATATTTCAATTCGCTTTAGAAAACGTAATATTGGTTTCATGAAAGAACTTCTTGTGGTTTTATGCATGTAAAATAGTTGATATAAGCCCTGGGCGCCGCCATATTGGCTTTGGATGCTATGCCGAGCTCTTTTCACTTTCCCTCCACTTCGCGTTCCTTGAACGCGCTAATCTCAGGAGCTGTTTGCCTAATTTGAAAAATTCTTGCAATGTTAGATAGCCCTTTTATCTGGGAAGGCTATAGGTTATATATCATCACGCCAAGACCAAAAGCAACGGTGCACCAATGAAGAATGTTTCAAAATCGTGGTCATTTTCCTTTAGAGAGTTTCCGCTGTGTACTCTCCTTAAACGGCAAATTGAATTTATTCCCCTTTTAAAGATCTATAAAAAAGTTTATTTTTTAAATTTGGCTCACTATAATCTTTTTATGTTAAAAGAAATGGTCCCTTTCCTGTTTTTCTTATGAAATGCAGACAGAGTTGGTCGGGTTAGCTAGTCTTATAATATTGTTATAAATATACACAGCAATCGATTTAAGAAATGGAAAGAGAATGTATGATCTATAAAAAGGAAGTTATTTGCGTAACACGCGATATTCGTACAATGAAGTTATATTAATTTTGACGGGAGCTCGGAGATTTATGTACGTTCTTGTAAGAAAGTTGGAGAACTCGACATTATATTTGGAATCATTTATGAGTTGAAGTCCTCACTCATAAACGTCAAAGGGAGCAATGACTTGAAACGTTTCGACATTTTTAGCAATTAAGGGAACGTTCCGAGGGAAGCGTTTTTGTTGTAATATCTACGCTTACCTTGTCGACAATTGAATGTCAAATTTGATAATGGCTTTTGAGATGTGTTCTTGGACGAGAGAAGAAATCTTGGTAGAAGATAGAGCTGGGCGGCTGGTGAAAAGAGGTACTCTGAGGCCTCGATTTTGCAATTGAATTACCAAAGTCCACACATTAGCAGTCCAATAGGGTGTATTGAGGATATTTGGAGACGTAAAAAGATGGCCAAATCAGCAATGAGTAAGTTAACTAGGGCTTGGAAAAACAGGATACTCACAAATGTCACCGAAATAAGACTTATGCAAGCATTGCTATTGTCAATTTTTCTATACGGCTCTGGTTCATGGTAGATCTGGAAATCTGACCGAAAAAAGATTTGGTGTTAGCTAAAAGTCATATACATCTTCACAAAATTAATAACAACAAGGCTACCAATAATTACACGACTATTTTGGTCACATCGGCTGATAGCCAGATAACCTGAAGAAACTATTTGTGGTAAGAAGGGTCGAAGGATAAGATAAAGACCAAGGTGTCCATCACATACCCGTTTATTATAAAAACACCAACTCATATTAACTCCCAATCTTTGTTTTCTCCATTTTATACAATTTAATAAAACTTCTCTTAAAACAACTACTCCACAAGACAGCTCGAAAGACTATGCTCAACTTACGTAACTTTAACAAGTGGAACAATAGTGGTCCGCTTGTTAAAGTTACCTCGTATTGTAATGCAATACAAGGTAACCCCGTTTCGTAATATTACACCATGATTTTTGGTATTCTCAAGTATTGCCACTATATTACTTAATAACTCCCAACATTTCAGAGCTATCACTGTTGCCACACAACTATCTATAGTCTAACACATCGGTCTAACCAAATTAATGATATACCGAGACTCGCACTTGGAACAGCTATAAAAGAAGCCGAGGATAGATGGAAGTAGGTCGTCCATGCAGCTACTTCAGAGCAGGCACGACCTTCAGTAATGAAGTATAATACTTCTATAATTACAGATTTCGCCAAGTCCACGCTAATAATGTACCTAATTTCTTCAACAAATATTATGAAGTATTAATAAAATCAATCCGAAAAATGATTAAGATAAAAAATATCATTTTGGCATGCGTTACTGTCAATTAAATTAAGATACTTAGATACTTAAATTAACAGAAGGAACGTAAAGGAAAGATCCAAGAGACGCTTATAGGTACATAAGTTTTCCTTTGTTTCATGCTGGGAAATACATTAACGTATTCCGATGAAACCTAAAATCATGTAGGGAGTGTGGGACTCGCTGGGAAGCCGGATTATCTACTATAACCCTAGGATATCCTCTACATCAGAGGATTAGTAGATGCAATCTACCCTGGTACTCTGGGAAACTTCAGGAGGCAAGAGAAGCGTAATTCTACGCCTCCTACCTCCCAACCATGTACCCGTAGTAAAGGAGTGCCCAGAGCATTCTCCCTCTGCAAACCTTTCATGCAAACCTCCTTTAGCAAAATAACAGTTTCGCAGAAGGAGGCCACTGTTCGCTACTCCCCTTAGCTGGTAAGCATTACGCCAAGTATGCGTAACGAGTAATAAAAACACGCTATTAGAGATAATCAAACTAAAAAGTAAAAATAATTCTTAGCCACGGTCACTGTTCTAAAAGCGTGGGGTGCTTTACATTTATAAACTAATTCTACATTTCAGAATGAAACGAGTGAACATTTATAACGATTGATATCGAACTAGTTGTTATATGAGTAACTGAAATACTTAAATAGTAGTTAATTTTACAATTTTATATTAAAAAATGCAGTTACTTTTTATTACACGAGGGTAAGTGATGATATAGTTGAAGATGGAAGCGCGCTAATCAGATAAGATGCAATATACTTCTGGCTTTTACAAAACATCGTATCGAGGAAAAAAAATCATTACCATTAAAAGAAATATTAAAGCTGATAAGGCATCTTCTCAAAAAAGAGCTAAATCTCTACTAATTACATAGTTGTATACAATATATTAAAACATGTCGTAAAATAGTACAATAAACTAGTAAAAGTGAAATGACTTCATACGTTATATGCCTATCGTGGTCGTAAAACTGCGGTTTACTACGAAAGGGTCGCGTACATTCAGTCTCATGCAAATGTAACGATAATACGTCTTTAGGGTCAATAAACTGTTGCGTCGCTTTTTACGACATGATAAATATTTTTCCAGGGTATATCATCCCTCGTATTTCTACTCCTATCGAATGTAAGAAAACTATTTCACTGATAATTCAAAACAAACTCTATCTTAGGTATACGTAGCGGCCCATTTAACGACCCACTGCGGGGCATGAGTCTCCTCACTCGTAGGAAAGAGGGTTTTAGAACAAAGACCCCCTCTATGTTCTATTTAATTCTGAATAATTTGTTATATTTTTTATAAATAGTTTATGGGTTAGTTTTTTTTATTGCTGACAGATTAGTGCTTGACTGTGATCTCACCTGATGGTAAGTGATGACACAGTCTAAGATGGAAGCGCGCTAATCTGTTAATAGGCGTTATATCCTTACGGTTTCTACACAGCATCCTACCGGAACACAAATCTCTTTGTTTGGCGGTACGTTTTTGCTGGTAGGGTGGTAACTAGCCACGGCGGAAGCCTCCCACCAGTCCAGACTCAGACAAATTAGAAAATACAATTTCCTAGATTCGTCCTACCAGGGATTGAACCCGGGACCTCCACTAGCAAAGCGAATACTTGCACCACTGCGCCAGCGAGGCCGTTGCGCCGGCGTAGTTTTAATAAAGTAATATAAACAAAAATATACTGCCTCATTGGTCTAATGGTTAGCATGCTCGACTACAGACATGAGGTCCTGGGTTCGAGTCCCGGGTCGGGCCTATTAAAAAATCAATATTGAGTTTTCTATTAAGATTTTCTCAATATTTGCCCGAAGTTGGGAAGTTGATGATCCACCCCCGTGTGAACCACACGTGATCCACCCCCGTGCCTCGGAAAGCACGTTAAGCCCTCAGTCCTGCCCCTGATCTCTCTCCGGTCGTGTCAGATTCCCGTCACATCGGACTATGAGAGTAAAGGAATAGAAAGTGCACTTGTGTACTATGCCTGCCAATCTGCAGTGAAGCAGTGTGGTGGGTCTTTGCTCCAAAAACCTTCTCTCCTATGAGTGAGGAGGCCTGTGCCCAGCAGTGGGACGTTAATTGGCTGCTACTTACTAAACAAAAATATAAGTCAATTCTAGTCAAGTTAATGTATATTTTAATATTTCAGATTAGATTTTCCACTTGTTTTATAAGACACATAGAAAAAGGGGGCGTTTGAAATAGCTAAAACCTAAAAAGGCGCATTTGAATTTGCTAAACCCAATAAAAGTGCTTTTGTAATTGAAAAAGAAAACATATAAAGGTGCGTTTAAATTTAAGTTTAAGACAATGAAAGGGCTGCTACTTACTACATTGGATACCACTGTTTAAGCTTTTACACTAGTCTTAATGAATTGACTAATTTTAATTATAGAATTATTATTTGGAAAAATGTGACAGTTATGTAGGGTAGGATTGGAATAAATATTTTGTGTGGTATATCTTTCTCAGATATCTATGAACAAAGAAGGATCATTTTCGATCCTCATTCATTAAAAGTCCGATAGCTCACCAAGAAATGATCCTATGGATAAAAAAAAACGAAATTGAAGTTCAATGGATAAGCTACATAATCTATAAAGTGGTTAATTATATATGTCCATTATGTCTTAGTAGATCCCGTAGATAATTCCAGGTTACACTATTTCTGGTCACTTAGATCCAGTCCAGCTTGAGTCTTTTTGTGAAGACTGCCCTCCACTCTCTGGAGTGAAAGAAGACTCTCTGGAAATCTATTCGGTGATCAATCTTGTATAGCTTACTTTGTTGCCATGTCTGATTATTTTTATAATATCCTTTCATTTGGTTTCCTTTCGTAATTTTTGGTTATTTACTCTGTATATAAATTGTGATCCTGGCACGCTTTTTTCAATTTCCCTTAACAAATATTGTAATATCCCAGTAAATAATATAAAAATATATTCAAAGATCAATAAAATGCCATCGCGAAGCATTATGTTTAAATTTTAAAGGCTTCCAAACGGCTTTGACAACCATTAAGAGAGGAATTTAAGAGCAACTCCTTGCGATGGAACGTCGAAGGGTTGCGGTATTTAGATAAAATTCTTTGACAGCGATGTTAGAAATTATTAACGATCCTTTATAATACTAGCTGTTCTCGGCTGTGTCACCGCGTATTTCAAAATCCCGTGGAGATATGGATACTTTCCTAATTTATCGGCCCTACTTGTTAAATCCACTTAACGACACCCAAAACTTCCAACAAAATCACTTCAAAGTTTAGGAGGACTTCGGTGACATACACACGCACATAAAATAACATATATAAAGATATAAAATGTATATTTTACACTAAACACGACTATCTCAATAAAAATATAAATTTGGAAGAGAACCTGGGTATACAATTGTTTTTATACGAGTAAATAATACTTCTACTTTCTTAAAGTTACGTATAATGCAGTTATTTTGACGTAAGGGGTTCGAGAGCCCTTTATAAAGTAGTGCAAAGCATACTGCTCATTATGTAGCTTTGTACAATTATCTTCCTGCGCTTATGCATTTATATAGTTTTTTTTAAATAAAAAGATCTTTCAAAGTATACTGGATGTTGACAAGTTTTTTGTTTCTACCTTTGTCCCTTATGGACTTTCAAAATATCCATCTGATGTGCTGTACATCAATGATAAGAGAAAGGCGATAATACAAAGATGATTTTAGATCACTAATCTCACTCATTCTCACTTACTCGTTACTATATAAAACTTTTCGTGATTGACTTGAAGGTGACGAAGGGAGATGATAGTACCTATGATATCTTTAATTTTAGGATGGAAAAATAATCGATTCTAATTTAAAAAAATAATATCCTTTAAACGGTTTATTAGCATTATTTACACTCCATCATGTTAGTACAGCAAATGAAACGATAGTTCCGTAAAAAAACCATTACTTTACTAAAAAAAAACCACAAAACACAATCAACTAATTCTTGGGTAAGTAATACGGCCGTTACCAATGTGCTTGTACAAGAAACAACTAAATTGAGTAAAAGTGCGTTGACCCGTACGTTCAAGCCCGCGACGCGGTGGTTTTGCGACTATTATATGTTTTCTTTTTCGGAGTTCTCATTTTCACTAAATAAGGATTTATCGGCGTAATTCTAACACATTAGCTTAATGGTATTACTACTCGCTACTTAATTTGGGTTCGATTCCCGACAAGACAAACTTGAAATTGCATAAACTCATTTGATTGTGTCTAGGGGGATGCTTCGGCTGCAGCTAGTTATCCTCTCAGCAAAGAAGTGCCTCCAAATAATAAAAAGAAGAGATAAGTTACCTTTTCTCAGTTAGCGTACTTCTGCCTTCTAAGGTACAATCTACCGTTTACTGTATCACCACTTACTATAAGATAAGATCACATTTAAGTATTAACTATCAGATATAAATAAAATCTCCATATTATCCCCGGATTAGAAACCACGTAATAGAGTTCATGAAATAGAGTTATTATTTTATTGTTATTATTTATGGGGGTTTAAAATGTCTCTATCAGCTCCTAACAGGATTTACGTCGAATTACCAATAACCCTGTATATAGACTGAGACGATATTTTTACAACCGAAGTCTTTTTGAATTTTTCTTTAAAGGTTTATAGGCATTTCCGAGTTATTTCTAAGTAAATAAACTATTCATAATATTCATTTAAATCCAAATCAAAATATCTTTATTGAAGTAGGCATATTACAGCACTTTTGAATCGTCAAATAACATATTTTTTTTCTTTTCCACACTCTAATTCTAATGGATGTCTGATGACTTACAATCTAAAGTTGAGAAGTTACTGATCCGAGAAGAGCCCAAAACAAACTCATTAGGGTATTTTATTTTTTTGTTACCATCATAGATAGATAGATAGATAATATTCTTTATTGAACACCACGCTAAAAATAGATGTACAATGACTCAGTATAAGGTACTTTTAGTGTGCAATTGGGCGGTCTTATCGCTCATTAGCGATCTCTTCCAGACAACCCTGGCGTTAGGGAACCCGTCAAAGAAAGGAGAGAGAAGGTAAGTGGTGTGTATAAATGAATAGGCATACAATTTCAAAAAATAATATGTAGATATATACAGAATATTGTGAATACATACAAATACTAATACATATACTCGTACATACAAATAAAGACAATAAATATATACGCATATACAAATTATTATATACATATATACAAATAAATAAATACATACATCTGTAATTCCATTTATTCATCCTTATGTTAATCTTGCAAGTCAATATCACTTCGGAAGTGACAAATAATGTTCCGTTACACACTTCTTAAAATTGGAGATACTCTGGCACTGCCGAATTTTCACAGGGAGCGCGTTCCATAAGTTGATTGAACTAATCGTGAATGATTTGTAGAAAAAATTTGTTTTGCAGTGTTTCGACTTAAGCGCAAGCTCCTCGACACGACGTGCGTTGAGAGTATCAATCCGACGGAATTCAAAATTGCTTTTAAGATAAGGTGCCGTTTTTGGGTTAAACAGTACACAGTAGAGAAGAGAGAGAATGTGCAAATTCCGGCGAAGTCTGATAGGTAACCACCTGAGCTTTGTACGAAATTCTGATATATGGTCATATTTGCGCAAGCCAAATATGAACCGAATGGCAGTGTTTTGAAGTCGCTCAAGTTTGTTTAACTGATCCTCAGTGAGATCGGGGAAGCTTGCGTCAGCATAGTCGAGAATACTGAGAAGGAGGGACTGTGCTAACATAATTTTGGTGGGAATAGGAAGGAAACCTTGCAATCGTCGCATAGATTTCATAGCCCCAAAAAACTTTCTACTAATTTCCTTTATGTGCTGAGACCAAGACAAGGAAGAGTCAAAATAAACACCTAGATTTCTAACCGTTTGGCTATAAGGTATAACCACCCCCTTATATGTTGTAGGTGGAAGAGTATTCCATTCCACTCTTGAAATGTAACCCCTACTACCAATGATGATCGATTGAGATTTATTCGGGTTAATCTTTATTCCATATGATTTACTCCATGTTTGGATGCGATCTAAATCACAATTGATGACTGATATAGCAGAGGTTAAATTATCAAAAGTGGATTGGGTATATATTTGGAGATCGTCTGCATACAGATGGTAGAGAGAAGATAAGTTTTGGGCTATAGAATTGATGAAAACTGCAAAGAGTAATGGTGACAACACGCCACCCTGAGGTACTCCAGCTCGCATGTCGCACCATGATGACAAAGTGTCATCTATACGAATACGTTGCCGGCGGCCCTTCAGGTAGTTTTGAAACCAGTCCAACGCGGATGGAGATACGTTCAAGGAATGTAATAGGCTTAGCAGTAAGTCATGATCAACAGAGTCAAAGGCGCTGCTGAAATCGAGCAGAGTTAATACTGTGAGCTGCTTGTTGTCCATTCCCAGTCTAATGTCATCTGATACTTTCACTAGGGCGGTAGCCGTGCTATGACCAGAACGGAAGCCAGATTGTAGAGGATCAAGGAGATTATTCTTGTTTAGAAAGACGCAGAATTGATGATGAACACATTTTTCCAGGACTTTAGATAGGAATGGTAGAATGGAGATTGGACGGAACTCGGACAAGGAAGATGCATTGGGACACTTAGGAATAGGGGTGATTTGAGCATCCTTCCAGGTTACGGGAAATTCACCACAGGATAAGGAATGGTTGAGGATATTGGTTAATACAGGGATAATAATATCAAGGATAGGAACGATCATCTTACGACTAACGCAGTCAGTACCAATGGCATTAGACGAGATAGCCAGAACATTCCTCTTAACGTCACATTCAGCAAGAGGACTGAAGTTAAACGGAGGGAAATCTGGAGTTGGCATTGATGAAAGATATCTTAAAGTACTCGCCTTGTCGGCCGCATCTATTGTATTAGATGCTGAAAAATGTTTGTTTAGAAGTTCGATGTCTACGCTATTAGCAGGAGAATTACGAGATTTTTTACCAACTCCTAGAGATTCAAGAAATTTCCATACTTTGAATGAGTTGCCGTTTTCAACTGATTTATGAATATGGCGTCGTTGTGCGTCTCTACAAGCTGTATTGCATCGATTCCGAATTTTGGTGTAATTCCTACGATTTTCGTCAGACTCACTACATTTTAGTTTGCGTTTGGCTTCACTTTTTTTAAAGATCAACTGCTTCAGATTATCGGTCAGCCAAGGGGCAGGTAAATGCTTAAGCTTGATCGGTTTAATGGGAGCGTGTTTATCATAAAGCTGAGTAATCAATGCATTAAATAGTTCAACTTTCCTATCAACAGAACTAGCCAGTATTACCGGAGACCAATCACATGACGCAGCATCTTCGCGTAAGCGGTCCACATCCATACCACCAAAATTACGTAGCAGAAGGGTTCTCGGCTTTGCTTTCGGAGGTCGTATTTTATAGGAAACAAAGATTAAATCATGGTGAGAGAAAGCATCAGCCGGACATTGACCGTGCTGTGAAACAAAATCTAGAGAGGAAACCATAATAAGGTCAAGCAAGGAAGGAGTGCAATTAGGTAGTTTATGAGTGGCAGTGAGAGGTAGAACGTTGAGGTTTAACGCCTCTGCTATTGACAGTAATCTCCTGCATCTGGAATCACTCTTGAGCAAACAGGTATTGAAGTCACCCATTAAAATTGTGTGTTGGTATGATGGAAGCAAATTTTCTAGTAGACACTCGAGGGAGGAAAAATAATTGACGTGAAGGGAGGGACTGTAGAAAACGCCTACGAGGATTTTCGTGTAGGAGAGGGTAACTTCAATGAGGAGGTGTTCTGTTCCATCTGCGGGAGGTGGTTGAATAGACGAGTTTATAATGGTGAAGGGAATATATGATCGTAGGTAGATCGCTACTCCTCCACCCGATCTGTCAATGCGATCGTTCCGAAGAAGATTGAACCCAGGCAGTGAGTAGGAGGTGGATGATAAACATGGATTTAACCAAGATTCAGAGACGAGAATGGCATGAATATGACGAGACTCGAATGACGCAAGCATATCGTTGAAGTGAGCCGGAATGCTTTGGGCGTTGATATGAATGACATTAAAATTTTTCACAGATTGTGAGAAGTAAGAATCAAGAGTTACATTAAGTGGAAGGAATGTTGTACTGTGTACGCTTGTTTCACTGGAATAACCGGAATTATCGCTTAACGACATGGACAAAAATGGGTTACAGTCCGGGCTAGTAGACCTAGGCTCCATTATATAAATTTAAAATAAAATAAATATTTAATAAACTATTATACAATATATAATAAATATTTAAATAAAATATATATCCTGTATAATCTTAAAACTAAATATTAAAATATAATCAGATAAGTGACTGGTATCCCTACCCGCCAGCTGTCAAAATGATTAACATTATTATCAATGAATGACATTAAAAGCACTAACAAAACAGGTAAACAACAAGTATATAAAAAGAAACACAAAACATGCTATTATAAAAGAAAAAACATTAAAGTCATCGTTCTCAATCTCAATCTTTAAACATGCATATTTTAACATGCCACAAATTAATGATATTTCACAACAATGCAATATCAAAACGCTACAATGATCTGTCATAGGTGACGTCACAGACATAGCTGACACTTGACAGCCACAATAGACAGATGTGCCAACTCAATGTCGAATATTTATTGCAAAATATGATAATAAGTGAGGTAAACAACGAAAAAACTTTGTATAAACTGATGGTACTTACTAAAAGCATTAACTAAGATTACCGACACAATATGGAGTACGAGAGAGAACGTCTAATGATGGCAAAAGAAGCTACGGAAAAATAATATTACTTTTTAACATTACGTCTGGCTCTGAGATTAGATGTCTTAGTGACTCTAACCATTTTTGTCACCACACTGGCCGCCGTACAAGGTCCTTGTGCGTTTTCAGTAACCACTGTGCTATCCTCGTAGGTGGCCGCAAGCTCCGACAGCGTATCTACACGAATCTGAGTGTCGTTAGGCCCCAGGACCACCACTGAGCCGTCCCTAGTGAAGCACCTGGATATACCATATTTTTGCCTAGCAGCCATAAACACCTCATGGCGATTCTTTGTTAAAAACTCTGACAGCGTGATACCAGAGCCCTTAAGAATCTTCTTGGAATACCATGTTTTGTTTCTAAGTGATTGATCATGAAACTTAACAAGGATGGGTCTTGGTTTGTCATCTGCTAGTTGACCGAAGCGATGGGAACGTCGAATTGAATCGGGAGTGATGTCAGGGATCTTTAAATTCTTTGACAAAACTTCAGCTATACATGCCGAAGTATTCTCACCTTTGGTCTCCTTGACACCGTGTACCATTAATATTTTACGGCGAGAACGTGTTTCAAGATTGTCATACTGCTTCGACAACAGTTCCACTTGTAGCTTCAAGTTGTCAAGAGCGGCCAATACAAAGCACCGAAAACTATTAAATTGGAGATTGATATTCGAGCTGGGACTGGTAGCAGGTACAGAGTTCTTCAGCTCCTTCTGAAATTCTGCCATGCGGGAATTGAAGTTTTCATTGAGTTCGACCAAGCTATTTTTTACAGCCTCCATTTTCAAAGTGCACTGCTGTGGTTATATTATTAGTGAAATGTTTTGTAGCACTTGTTAATGTTCAGGTGATAAGTTACATAAAAGCTGGCGAGTTAAGGGACTTCACAGGTACATAACTTGACTTAAATACAAGTAAATTGTAATTTTAATTAATTTAAAACAATAGAGCATGAAAGTTATGTCTGACTTATATCACACCTACCCTCCAAAAAACCTACCCTCCAAAAAATCATCATTATTATAATACCCTCCACTATTATAATCCACTATTATAATACCCTCCAAAAAATCATCATCATTATAATATCATATTAGTCTAATATATTTCAATTCAAATTAGAGCAGTTCGTTCACTCCCACGCGTTTGTATCATCTAAGTACTCTTGCAACTTATAATACCATTTTTCTATCAACTTTCTTTTAACAAAGACTTTGAATTTATTAATTGACATCTTTAGAACGTCTTGTGGGAGTTTATTATAGAAACTTATACAGTTACCCTTAAATGAGTTGTTAATCTTATGCAGCCTACTACAATTTATAACAAGTTTGCTTTTGTTTCGTAAGTTATATGATATACATTGACTCTTTTTATTAAAAGAGTCAATGTTTTTTATGTAGTTACATACGTGCATTCAAAACTAAACTCAGCAAACACAATTCTTTCTTTAGCAGTTTCAGAAATAAAAGCATCAATTTTTCCTCGATAAGCATATAATAATTTATTGAATTGTAAACGTTCAGCAGCCAATAAACTGCTATCAAACAAATCCCCATTTTGTCGATGCAATGAAGTGTAGATAACGTGCAAAAATGAGATGCAATAAAATCAATTTATTTACAATTGAATGCTGTATTTATTTATTCTTTAGCACCCTTGTTTTTATTACGAAAACATTTTACATTTACGCAACCAACGTACAATTTAACATTGTATAGCTTTACACAATAAGCCTTTAGATAGATATAATTGTCATAGAAACATTAAAATAATGAAAATATGGATAAATCTGTTCTTAGTGACAATCAACGTAATGCATACCGAATTTCAAGTGAGCTGGGTGAATAGTTTTGAAGACCTCATAATAAGTGGTTGTTTTTCGCTTATATCCCGTTGGAATATGAAGAAACCCGTTTTTAGTGGAGGTGTACATTGCATAAGGCATATGTATAAGTAAGTAGTAGCAGCCCTTTAACGTCCCACAGCTGGGCACAGGACTCCTCACTCCAAGGAGTGAGGGTTTTTAGAGCATAGACCCACCACGCTGCTCCACTGCGGATTGGCAGGCATAGTACACAACAAGTGCACTCTCTATTCCTTCACTCTCATAGTCCGATGTGACGGGAATCCGACACTTCCGGAGAGAGATCAGGCGCAGAACCGACGGCTTAACGTGCTCTCCGAGGCACGGGGGTGGATCACAAAGTATTCTTTTTATGCTTATAGATCGCGTTCTCGTGGAAAATTAGGGAAACTCGATCTTAATAGGAGTTTAAGTCGTAAAAGGAATATATGTGCCAAATTTTATGACAATCAGAGTAGTCGTTTTTAAGATTTGGTGATGACACAAGCCTTCTCACTTGTAGGAGAGTGAGAGAAAAAAGTAGATGAGCATAGACTTACCACACTGCTCCGCTGAGGGTTGGGTTTATAAACTATAATTTTGTTCATCGAAAAGTACAATGATGGATTGGAAAGGACACTTAAGCACCCAAGTTTTCAAGGGTTTAAACCCCCGACTTCTCTTAACGAGAATCTAATCCTGGGCCATCTTGACGTATATAGAAGTTATCACCAAATGACTTGTAATGATGCAAACCACTCGGTGTGACATTTTAAATTAAATCTTTATTAAGTATTGCAATATCTTTCTAGTGCCTGGAGTGCATCGGAACAATGAACGAAAGACAATCGCTGATAGATCGCTATGGTCTAAATTGTTTTGATGTTGGCCTACTGCAGAGCATTCTGAGTAGTCCAACGTCAGAAGTAGCTGTACAATTTTACAATATGATAGTATCGGGTTATCAGTGATTTATATTAAAGTTAAGTTACGTGTCTTGTGGACAAAAGTCCCTAATATCCTTTAGATTAAACAAAATCTAGATTATTTTTTCCCTTTTATTCCTCTAATAATTTAATAGTTATTAGATTATTCGCGACGGAGCAATGTAACAAATCAGTCTTCATTTTACAGCTGTTCTTGAGTTATAAATGGTGTAAAACTTCTTTTATTTATCTGAATATAGATATATACCCGATTAACTATCTAACATATTGATTTTTATAGGTAAATTAAATTCGTGGGTAATTTTACTTAAGAAAATGTTATTTACAAAAAAAAACAAACATACATACATAGCATCACGCCTCATTCCCATAGGGGTAGGCAGAGACAACATCCTTCCACTTGCCACGATCCTTGCATATCTCCTTCGCTTCTTTCAATCTCATTAAACCTTTCATACAAGTTCGTCGGTTTAGAGTACTCTTGACCTGGCCGTTATTTAAAATGTCCTGGATTTGGTCCAGGAACGTTCGCCTCGGTCTTCCCCTTCCAACTTTCGCATTCACTCTTGACTCATAAATCCTTTTTGTCAGTCTCCTTTCATTCATTCTCTCTACATGCCCAAACCATCTAAGCATACCTTTCTCAATTTTAGTCACTACGTCTTCTTTTATACCACAACGTTCTCTTATCACACTATTTCTTACTCTGTCACTCAGTTTTAATCCACTCATGCTTCTCAACGCTCTCATCTCTACCGCATTTATTTTACTTTTGTGATTCTTCTGCCATACCCAACTTTCACTACCATACATAAGTGTTGGCACCAACACTCCAGCATGCACTGCCAGTCTAGCCCTTTGAGACACCATCTGGCTATTCATAAAAGCATGCAGAGCACCATTTACCATATTCCCTGCATTCACTCTCCTTTCGATATCACTTTCACATGTTCCATCTTTTGTAAATTTAGATCCCAAGTATACAAATTCTTTCACCTCTTCCACTTGTTCCCCATCTATCAAAATATTGCCATTCATCATAGATTCATCTCGTTCAAAAAGCATAACTTTCGTTTTGTTTACATTCACTTTCATTCCTTTCCCTTTCAAAGCTTCATTCATAATATTTAGCATCTCCTGAAGCTCGTTAGCGGATGACGCAAGTATTACTTGATCATCAGCGTAGAGTAAACATTTGATGAGTAATTCATTCATTCTTAACCCATACATACTTTCTTTTAAATCTGTCAAACATTTATCCATGAAAAGGTTGAACAGCCATGGTGACGCAACACATCCCTGTCGAACACCTCTTTCGACAGGAAACCACTCCGTGTACGCTCCGTTTATTCTGACACAGGCACTAGAACCCTCATAGAGAGACTTCAATGCTTGGATCAGACAACCGCTCACCCCATACGTAGATAACGTTGACCACAGCTCATTCCTCACCACTCGATCATAGGCCTTTTCTAAATCTACGAACGCGCAATAAACTTTTTGGTGTTTAGCCAAACATTTTTCAGTTATGCACCGTAAAGAAAAGACCTGATCCGTACATCCCATTCCTCTTCTAAATCCCGCTTGCACGTCCCATATTTTCCCATCAGTTTCATTAATCACCCTTTCAATTAATATCTTTGCATACAATTTGCCGACGACACTAAGAAGGCTGATACCGCGGTAATTTTTGCACTCCTGCTGTGACCCTTTTCCTTTATATAGAGGGACAATTACGGCCTTGCTCCAATCTCTTGGGACTTGGCCTTTCTCCCAGCATATATTGAAAAGGCAGTACAGCTGAGCTACCACAATCCCGCGGCCAGCCTTCAGCATCTCGACTGACACTCTGTCATACCCAGCATACAAAAAAAAACTATTCTTTAAAGTGATTTAAAGTTAGATTCATTGGCAAAACCTTCAAATCTGATGTGTATATCACGATAAGAGTGAAACCTTACCTCGTAGTAGAATTTAGACATGAAATTTTTAAGTTCTTGTTAATAAAAGTAACTTTAAAACACTCTCCTAAAAAGATATATTATTGTAGATCTGACATACCTAAACTGCCTCATTGGGCAAGTAGTTCTATTATAAAATTCTCAATATTTGCCATGTGTTTTATTGCTGGCGATGTGCTCCATCTCCGTGCCTTGGGGAGCACGTTAAGCCATCAGTTTTTCGCCTGATCTCTTTCCGATCGTGTCGGTACCATAAGACTATGAGAGTGAAGGAATAGGGAGCGCAATTATGGGTCTATGATCTAAAACCCCTCTCTCCATTAACTGAGGAGGCCTGTGCCCAGCAGTGAGACGTGAACGGGCTGCTACTTATCTTGCTATTACCCTCCACACAATTCGTGCATGTTTTCCATTAGACTGAAAAGCTTATTCAAGCAATCATGTTCATAGCACTTGCTAAAGAGGGTTTATAAACTGTGTAAATCAGTTTATTGCAACAATAAACCGCGACACAAAGTTGTAATTCAGGACAACTTAATTCATAACTTTGATGTAGAGCCCTCAATTCAAAGACGTGTTTTCATTTATACGTCACGAGCGGATGTTGGTTAACTTTAGTGATTTAGTACATCAGTGAGTTCAATGTATTTACTATATATTTGTCAGTGAAAAAGCATAGTTCCCACCGACAACATCATTATTTATTTATGCACCAAAAAAGAAGTGACAGTAAGAAGAAATTAAAGTTAGTATACATAAGATACCTTATCCCATTGGATAGATCTCTTCCAGGAACCCCAGAAAGTGAAAGAATTTTATAAAACATGTGGTGTAGGTACACAGATATGAAAAAAGCTAAGAATATGGCAGCATACATAAAAGCTAAAAAAATATCATAAACATACATATACTCATACATAAACTACATATAATATATACATATATACACACATATATAACATACATAAATATTAAAGATATAACCATAAGGAAATAGAAAAATATATATTTATGTCGGAGAATAAGAGAGAAACGGAGAAGCATAAAGCACAAGGGGCGTAGGGTTCTCCGTCGACATCGCCATTAACGGGATCCATTATTTAATTTATTATTCTGTGGGCGTTCGTGGGTAATGTTGGTGCAATCAAACACTTTATTAATTAACTCGGATTATAATATTCACTTAATGTTCCCGATATCAAGTGACACAAACTCATTAACACTAATAGCTAGGAACGCGACAGTTTCAATAGTCGACCACTCCAGCCGACCGCCGCTCAAGAACTGCCGAGAGACGGGCCGGACTGCCACTTATTGTCTCTGCCCCCAGGCCGATACAAAGATGGCGCCAGCGTTCCACAGACTATTACACACGGACCAGCGATCCAGACTCTTGCACTCCGACATATATATTAAGTAAAGTGATTACTAATTTATTTTGTGATATTCAAAGAGCACTCCTTTAGTCCTCCTTTTGAAATTATCGTATCCAACATCGTCTTAAAAAATATGTCATTATTGGGGTCCATAATTTAACCTCAAAGTATGGGCCTCGGTGGGTAATTTAATTGCAAACAAACGCTTTATTAATTAACTTAGATTATAAAGTCCAATCACTTAATGTTTCCGATATAAAGTTACACAAACACATTAACAATAATAATTAGGAAGCTATGCCAAATGAACAAACGATGCAATTTTTCAAATTTAAAACGTGACGTTGTGAGTGTAGTATGCCGAAGAATGGATGTGGGTGCCGTGAAAAATAAAAGGATTAGACGTAGGGTAGATAGATTCTGCCCTTGACAGCTTGACACAGCCGACCACAGCAGTAACGTCGTGACCACGATCCATGCAACTGGGTCGAAATATCGGCAAAATTAAAAATTAAAAATTAAGAATCGCCATCGTGATATGTACCCGTTTAAATAGTCAATATGTTAATAAACCACGAAAATTTAAGTTTAAAATAATTAGGAATGCGCGACAGTTTCATTAGTCGACCGCCCTGCCCAATCGTTACTCGTGAACTGTCGAGAACACCGCCACCCTGTGACTTATTGACTCTATCCAGCGCCGATAGATGGCGCTGACGTTCTGGAAACTATTTCACTCCAATTTATATACATTCTGTCAATGGTAAGCATAAATATACTATAGATATGTAAAAATCGCATGCTGTTTCACTTTGTCTAACAGTTTTTATTATGAATGCCATAAATGATTGGTTTATTTATTAACTAGCTGAGCCACGCAACTCCACTCATAAGTGAGACAGAAAGAGTAAACTTACTTAACATAAAAACAGTTATAATGAGGCAACCATAAAAGACAGACATAAGATATTTAAGACATTTTTTTAGAGCTTTTAAAGGAGAACAATTCTGTTTAACATAATTTTTACATAACTTTAACTGTTTATGTAGCACACGCAGCGGAAGCTTCCAAAAGGAAAAAAATACCCCATTTTTTAAACATTTGTTAAAGCACGGATGGTACTGGTCCCAATTTAATGATATATAGGCTTAAGCCTTTCTTGATAAATGAGCTATCTAAACCTTAAAGATTATTAAAATCGGACCAGTAGTTCCTGAGTTTAACGCGTTCAAACAAATAAACTTTGCATACCAAAATTTTGCGGTTTTATCCTGAAAACGTATATTATACTATTACTCCAGATTTCGATATCAAGCTAAAGCATAATGGGGAAAAAGTTATTAGCAAACTCATTAATCAGTTTCATTAAGGTGGTTTTAATATCAAATCCGGTGATGCAGGGCCAAAAAGAGGAAATATTTTTTACCTAATTTAGTAGAAAGCTATAAATTACGGAAATCGCTTCAGTCGGTAGATGTTATTTTTAAAATTTCCACCGAACGCTATAAAAATTGTAATAAATTTCTTGAAAATAAAGCAATTACTTTCAGTGAAAAATATTTAAAAAATATGTCGGATTACAGTAAAATAACGTAATCGCAAGAAATGCTTTAAGCCCAGTATCCCACCACTGGGTTAAGAGAGATAGCTTGACTTGGATTAAAGCCAATCATCACATACAGTCGAATTGACTAAAATTGATTCTTTTTTTATTTCGTAAAACTGTCACGCCAATCCCTATATACAGACAAACGACGACAGACGATAGTACAAATGACAACTTTGAATTATTTACGCTCCGTCATGTTAGTACAGCTAAATGAAACGAAAGTTTAATAAAAAATACATCGTCGTCGTCGCTTCAACCGATGGACGTCCACTGCTGGACATAGGTCTCACGTAATAACCTCCATAAGACCCAGTCTTGCGCCGCTTGGCTCCATTGGCTACCGGCGACCCTCTATATGTCTTCGGTCCACCTTGTGGGGGGTGTGCCTACACTGCACCGTCCGGTGCGGGGTCGCCACTCCAGCACCTTCTGCCCCCAACGTCCATCGGTCCTTCGGAGTATGTGCCCCGCCCATTTCAGGTTTGCGATTCGTAGGGCTATGTCGGTGACTCTGGGTCTACTACGGATCCCTTCATTTCTGATTCGATCACGTAGAGAAACTCCAAGCATAGCCCTCTCCATCGCCCGTTGAGTGACTCTGAGCTTCCACATGAGGCCTATTGTCAGCGACCACGTCTCAGAACCGTATGTCATCACTGGTAACACGCACTGATCGAAGACTTTGGTCTGTTGGCACTGAGGCTTATCAGACGAAAATATCTGGCATAGCGCAGCCCAACCGAGCTGGATTCGGCGGTTGACCTCCTCCTCAAAATTGGACCTACCTAGCTGGACTATATGTCCCAGGTATGTGTACTCGTCAACAATTTCGAAAGCTGAGTTCTCAACGATGACTGGGTGTGGCGAAACATGGATATTAGACACAATTTTCGTCTTATCCATGTTCATTTTCAGGCGCACCTGTTGAGAAACTCCGTTTCTATTCTATATCTGTAAGGTCACATAGCATTGTATTGAGATAGTCGAGAGTCTCTGCCATAATGACTATGTCATCGGCAAACCTTAGATGAGTGATGTACTCGCCGTCGATGTTGAGCCCAGTCCGTTCCACTCCAAAATCTTAAAAAGGTCTTCCAGCGGCGCAGTGAAAAGCTTCGGGGAGATTACATCTCCCTGTCGCACTCCACGCTGCAGTTGGATAGACGCTGTTCTTTGGGGCGCTTGTGCTTTTGGGAAAATATACGTTACTATATTAAAAAAAACCCTAAAGGCGCAGCGGTTTTTCACACTTTCGCTCAATTTAGTTGTTTTTTTTTTACAAGTACACCAACGCCGTCCGCGTGCATTCGTTGACCCAAGCGTCCGCTGATTTTGATGTTATGTTTCATTGTGTTTTTTTAGTATGTATTTAATAGGATAAGGATTACTACAGCGGTATGAATAATATGGTTTAATTTTTGTCGACATTTTGTTAACTTTTAAAATGTAATAAAGTAGTTATAGTGGCATAACTACAGTTGTTGGAGATATGATATCGCAGATTTTTTTATAGATATACAATATAACATCTCTCTGTTCTTTCGTCAATATTTTCCGCACTATTATTTAAGCGCACATGATAACTAATTGTTTCACACCTTGGGTTCCATTAAGGTATTTTTATTAAGGATCCCTATTTTTTTTGAGAATGTAATAAAACCTATGTCAATCAGTAAAACCCAGCTTTTTAATGTTGAAAACATTTTTGTTATCGGTCCAGTAGTTACAAAACACAAATGTATCCTCTTTATAATATTAGTTTGGATAAATACATGTAATATATAAGTACAACTGTTAACGTTACAGTCGCAATTGGCATAAGCGAGATAATTTCTAAGCTTTATTCATGTACATATACATATGCTATTTAATCCGATTGTGCAACAAGCAAATTAACTTAGAGAGGGGCTTCTCACGTAATATTACAGGGGATTAGGCTTGTGAGCTGATGCTGCGTTAACAGATAACTTGATTGTCATGGAATAGAAGCGAATGCAAGCTCTCTCATCGTATAACCCTTTATGAATATATGTACTTGAAAGTTTTTGTATAGTAACATCAAATATGAAGTTACTACTGCTTTTCTTTAGTAATTGTCTCATTGGTCTAGTAATTAGTCTCATTTGTCCAAAAGAAAAAAGAGGTCCTGGGTTCAAGTCCCGGGTCGGGCCAATTCAAAAATTAATATTGAGTTTTCTATTAAGAATTTCCCAATATTTACCCGAAGTTGGGAAGGTGGTGGTGGGCTCCACCCCCATGCCTCGGAGAGCACGTTAAGCCGTCGGTCCTGCACCTGATCTCTCTCCGGTCACACATCGGTCTATGAGAGTGAAGGAATGGATAGTTCACTTGTGTACTATGCCTGCCAATCCTCAGTGGGCCTATGCTCTAAAAATGAGTGTGGAGGCCTGTGCCCAACAGTGAGACCTTAATGGGCTGCTACTTATCCTTTTTATCATATATTTGTGGGTAGATGTAGAATTATCAACCCACAGTGGGGCAGCTTGGTAGGTCTATGCTTTAGAAACCCTCTTTTCTATGAGTAAAGAGTCATGTGTCCACCTGTGGGATGTTTGTAAGCCGTCTGTCCTGCACCTGATCTCTCTCCGGTCACACATCGGTCTATGAGAGTGAAGGAATAGATAGTTCACTTGTGTACTATGCCTGCCAATCCTCAGTGGAACAGTGTGGTGGACCTGTGCTTTAAAAACCCTCTCTCAAATGAGTAAGACGGCCTGTACCCAGCAGTGGGACGTTAATGGGTTGCTACTCACCTTTTTTTATCAAATATTTGTGGGTATATGTAGAATTATCAACCCACAGTGGGGCAGCTTGGTGGGTCTATGCTTTAGAAACCCTCTTTTCTATGAGTAAAGAGGCATGTGTCCACCTGTGGGACGTTTATAAGCAGTCAGTCCTGCACCTAATCTCTCTTCGGTCACATACGGACTATGAGAGTGAAGAAGTAGATAGTGCACTTGTTTACTATGCCTGCCAACCCTCAGTGGAGCAGCGTGGTGGGCCTATGCTCTAAAAACCCTCTCTCAAATGAGTGATCGGGCCTGTAACCAGCAGTGGGACATTAATGAGCTGCTGCTTACCTCTTTTACTGCTTTTCCGCGAAAGAAAAGACGTGATATTAAGTGGTACAAGTACTCTCTTTGTTACTAGACGTACCCGGTTCGATTACCGGTAAACTGGTGGGTGGCTTCCGGTCGTTATTAGTTACCATCCTAGCATCAAAGATGTACTGCCAAGCAAAGAGATTTTTGTTCAGGTATAATGTTGTGTAGAAACCATAAAAGGTACATTGTCTCTAAAGCCTACATCTTAGATTGTATCATAACTTAATATCAGTTTTGATCACAGTCAAGCACTAACCTGCAAGTAATAATAAAAGTTTATGATTACTCAATAAATACGGATTAACAAAAATTTTTGCTTCCAGCGTTTGGTAAGTAAACTATTCCTGAAGTTGTCTGTTCGTTGGCAACAAATCTACCACTGGTTTGGAAAGTTGAATCCGCTGGGAAGAAACCAGCAAGAAAATCAACGTTTACTCTTTTGAAGATGGTTTTGTATTATTCAATGTTTAATATATTAAATATAATATGCTTTTAATAAAAGGATTTTCTTGATATATTTCTTGATTCTTTCTTCCAAAAATCATTGCGCTATCTTATTAAAAATGCGTATGCTCAACCCGACACATGATTTCTGAACCTTTTTCACTCTAAAATAAGGAATTACAAGTTTATTTTTATTTCTTGTATTATTTCGTATTTTTCCTGTATAAGTGAATATTATTACGAATATATAAAACGTTATTCAATGCGTCAATAGTTTTCTACTGTCAACTATGGTATGTTTCAATGTATGTAGACGTAGTTATGCGAGTCTTTTCGTATAATAAAATATAAATTAATATTTAAAAAGGTACAGGAAGTAGCAGTCCCACGTTTTAACGTCCCACAGCTGGGTACAGGCCTCCTCAGTCATAGGAAAGAAGGCTTCTAGAGCATGGACCCAAGGTGTACACCCGAAGTTCTACACGTTTTCTTAGTATAATATTTATAAAATGTAGTTTTTTTTATGACAAATCTTTTGAATGAATTGTGTTCAAACGCGAAAACATTTAATTAAGATGTGCTCCAAAAAATTCTTTACGTCTATTAAAGGTATTTCATACTTTTACTATTCAAAAAAGGCTGAAAACCCTTCAATTTAATCTTAATTATGAATGTTTAAATATAATATGGAAATGGTAACTTTTACGCCTTTCTTTTTGTTGAAAAAAATGTATGAAAAGGAAACATTTGTGTTTATGTTTGTATGTATTAATGTAACTCACGATGTTTTGGTCGCAAAGAGATCTGATATCGCGTGCGCTGGGAAAACTATTGATGATAGAACCAAACAATGTTCTACAATATTACAGAAAGTATTAATATCTACAAAATAGTCTTCTATACCATATATCCAACTACTATAGTTATGCCACTATAACTACTTTTTTATATTTTAAAAGTTAATAAAAGTGCCGACAATAATCAAACCATTAAATTCAGACCTCTGTATTAATCTTTATTATATTAATTTTATTAAAGTAACCGTTTCTTTATCAGTAAAATACCTTTTACATTATTAAAATCGGACACTCCATTCGAAAGATATAACGAGTTTAAAAATGTAAATCCAAAGATAATTGTAGCGACCCTTATAACAGAGCCTGCGACTGGTGAGTTAGCTTATATTCCAAGGATACCAATGATACCCACCGATGTACCTATCCTGTTTTTATATTTATCAAGCTAAAAATTACTGGAGCGATTTAAAAAAATCTTTTACTTAATCTGTTAATAGGCGTATTAATCTATCGACGTGAAACGATAAATGCTGTTCCTTTCTTGTCAAAATGTTTTTATGTGAAACTAATGTTCTCTTATAAAAAAATAAAGGAATCTGTCTTTTGGGATATGTTTTCTTTACCCCATCCAGAAGAAATGACCTTTTTTCGTGTTACCCATGTTTATTCCATTGAATTTAGCAAACGCATTTGACTGTGACACTCATTGTTTTGAATCCAAAATAACCCTTTGTTTACAGCAATGAAAGCGTCACGCTCAAATGCTAATTAGGGCTGTTTTTTCTTTAATATTCTGTGAAAAGAGAAGAAATTTCGTAATAAAAACATTTAAATGAGGAATTTTTCGTCAATCAGTAATATCTCAAGTGACTTTCAAGACGTATAACAATATATTATGGCAGAGTAACGTTTAATCATCTCAGTTAATGACGAGTGATAATACAGTCTTAAGATAGTGATACACTAAACTATTTGGAGACAATTTATTAATTTTTTTTTTGCTAAGACATGTGTTAGAGATCCCTATTTTTATATTTGAGGTGTTAGTAATTTTATTAATTAAACGTTAACATGAAGTGATTGTTTTAACGTCAACTGTGATTGTTGGAGTTATTTAAGTTATTTGTTTTAAGTAGGGAGATTTACAAAGAGATATAATTGATGGTAGCACACGACAAGTACAAGAGTAAACTGTGAGTTATAATAATGAAGAATTGGAAAACTGTATAACTTATCTTGCCAAATTAATTGAGCCTTCAATACGTGTAATTTTCCACTTAAATTTTTACACAGCAATGTTATATTCATACTAATATTTTCTAATGTGACCTCCTTAGTGCTTTTGACAATATAAACTTTTTCAATGTAACCTTATTGCATTTGACATATTTGACAGCGTTTGACAAATACGTATATATACTCTATATAAAAAAGGTAAGTAGCAGCCCATTAACGTCCCACTGCTAGGCATAGGCCCCCTCACTCATATGAGAGAGGGTTTTAAGAGCATAGACCCACCACGCTGCTCCAGTGCGGGAGGGCAGGCATAGTATTATAGTATATATTACTCTATTCCTTCACACATAGTCCGATATGACGGAAAACCCAAACGACCGGAGCAAGATCAGGCGCAGGACCGACGGCTTAACATGATCTTCAAGAAACGGGGGTGGATCACACCGCCAACTTCCCAACTTGGGCCAAATATTGAGAAAATCTTAATAGAAAACTCAATATTGATTTCGAATTGGCTCCACCCGGGACTCGAACCCTCATGTCTGTAGTTGAACATGCTAACCACTAGACCAATGAGGCAGTTTGATACTCGATATACGTGTGTGTAATAAGTTTGTGTTGTGGTATAAAAGGAGATGTAGTGACTAAAATTAAGAAACGTATGCTTAGATGGTTTGGGCACGCAGAGAGAATGAATGAAAGGAGACTGACAAAAAAGATTTATGAGTTAAGAGCGAATGAGAAAGTTGGAAGGAGAAGACCAAGGCCAACGTTCATGGACCAAAATCAGGAAATTTTACGTAAAGGCCAGGTCAAGAGTGCTTTAAACCGACGAACTTGTATTAAGGCTTAAAAGGCAAATGGAAGGACGTGGTCTCTGCCTACTCCTATATGAATGAGGCGTGATGCTATGTATGTATGTAACCTATAATTATAGTAATGCTTTATATAACCTATAAGTATAAGAAATATATGTATGTAAATATTAAAAAATGTTTTTTCTTAGAGCTGCAAATGTATATTTGTTGTATAAAAACTCCAGTGCCTAATTACGTGCTCCATTCAAACTTGGCCACAACACAATCGCGTTTATTGTTCAATTATATCGCGAAACAAATTTGCCTAACGAAATTACTTTACTTGCGCAACGGTGAGTAATTTTAACAAAAAGTAGCACTTTCTGTTGTAATTAATTTTTGCTTTTTGTTTAATTTTTATGAGAAAGAACAATTATGATTCATAATGCCACTGAAAGGTATTCTGTTTATACAAATAAATAAAATAAAGTGTCTGTTTTTAATTAAAAGTCCGACTGCCTTACTAGTCTAGTGGTCAAGCTCTACAGAGATGAGGTCCTGGGTTTTCTGTCAAGATTTTTTCAATATTTGCCCGAAGTTTTGTTGTTGGCGATCCACCGCCTCTGATTGTGTCGAATTGCTGTCATATCGGACTACGAGAGTGAAGAAATAGAGAGTGCACTTGTGCACTATAGCTGTCAACGCGCATTCGAGCAGCATGGTGGGTTTATGCTCCAAAAACCATCTCGCTTATGAATTATGAAGGAGGAGTCCCGTGCCCAGCAGTAATACGTGAATAGGCTGCTAATTACCTTACTTACATAAAAATACATTACAAAACAAATTACACACACGTATATAGAGTACTAGCTGAACCCGCGACTTCGTCTGCGTGGGATGTTTTTGGATAGCAATGTTCATTGATTTAGGCAAATCATACCAAATTTCAGGTCTCTACGTCTCATGGGTTCAGAGATATCGTGATGAGTCAATAGATACCTGGATATCTCTTATAATTAGATGAAATGCATTCACTTTTCGAAAAAACTAAATATGTATAGGCAGTGAACTGTCATAACTTTGAATACTCCAATTTCTCTATTAGAGTCTCTCTTGAACCCATATTACATATGTTACAATAGACGTTATAAGTCCAAACCAATTTTCATACAGTATAATTAGTCTATTGTGTCAATAAGATTATGAAGGGAAATAAGGTTTAAGCATTCTTCTCGAACTTTGGTTATTAATGCAGAAGAGTGAATTAATATTGGAATGGCTAGAAGTGACTTTTTCACATTTACTAATCCATTGCCCCATTATTTAGTTGTGAAAAACAATTATGTGACAGATATGTTAAAACAACCTTTACAAAAAATGATTTGTAAGCTGTTATAAACTCTCTTCTAAATTGTGATTGTTATGACTTTAGTAGTTAAAAAGGGAACTAAAATAAATAAACAAAAGTTAAAAATACTAATGTTAGATATGAAACTTCTTTGGCAAACTTATTTTTAAATCTTGTTTATATTTATACAAGTCCAAAACTTTAGATTTTCGAGAGAGGGAAAAAGGAAGATACGTTAAGTATTAAATATTAAAGTGGCGAAAATTAATACAAATAGTTTATTGAAATCTTAAATGACGAATCGTTAATAAAAATTCCACGTGATTTTTGTCAATATTACAAACTATTAATGAATTTTTGTTTTTTAATTTAGAAAAGATAATTTATGAAATTATTTTAAATTATTAAATGACGAGTGGCAAATAAAAATGCCACATGTTATTTGTAAATATTAAAACTACCTAACTTTCAAATGCATTAGCATAAAAAGCGCTGCACATGTTCGTGACGCTAATCACGCGTTTCATCCGTAAAAATTTTACCATATTATATGATATTATGTGTTTTAATTGTATGTCAGTTCATTTATTTATACCGCCTGCCTTCTCACTCGTTTCTTTTACTGTTTCCCTAATACCAAGGTTGTCTGGAAGGGATTTAAACTTATTGTGATGTTATTTTTGTTGGTAATATAAAAAATCCAAGCCTGCCAACATTACAACGTCATCATTCACTCGCATGTCTTCGTTTTACGAACCATTTATTAAAAAAAAGGTAAGTAGCAGCCCATTAACGTCCAACTGCTGGGCACAGGCTACCTCACTCAGATGAGAGAGGGTTTCTAGAGCATAAACCCACCAGGCTGCTCCTGGTTGCTGATTGGCAGTCATAGTACACAAGGATACTATCTATTCCTTCACTTTCATAGTCCAACGTGACGGCAAACATGCTCTCCCAGGCACGTGGGTGGATCACACCGCCAATTTTTTCCCAACTTGGGGAAAATATTGAGAAAATCTTAATAGAAAACTCAATATCGATTTTTGAATTGGCCCGACCCGTGACTCGAACCCAGGACCTCATGTCTGTAGTCGAACCTAACCACTAGACCAATAATTCAGTCATATCAAATAAATACCTTATATTAAATCAGTACTCCAAGTTGACCATACGTCTTTTACTTTCTCCGGTGACTATATCCCAACAATCTTTAAAATAAACTAAAAACATGGTACATTTTATTCCTTTGCGTAGTTTACCCGTCAAAATTTTGCTGTTTTAGGTGCGAAAGCCGAATAAAAAGCCTGAAAAAAGTACAAGAATCTTACCACGCTGCACACAAACCGCTTTACAGCGGCACCCAGTGCGAATAAATTCACCTCGTACAAAACTGGCCCTAATCCGCGTCTTTCGAACTACTTGCTCTTTTTAAAATTGAAATCCTATTTGAATGGAGTTTCAGAGAAATTCTAACGAGCTTTTGAAATTAAACTTTTTCTACGTATTTGGAAACATAAATCGGTGTGCATTTCATATATTTAACGGCGCACAGATTGTTAATTGGTTTACAATCGAATCGGACTTGACATTTTTGAGGTTGACAGCTGACGTGACACCGAGCGCTGCGATGGTTACATAAAATCAGCAGTTTATCTAAATGTTTTTATAATAAACTTCTTGAAGACACTATGGAGATGAAAATCATTAAAGTAAACCCATCTTTAAAATAATCAATTGAAAAATCATATGACAATTTGAAGGATTAATTAGTCTATAAAAACCCATGGGACTGAATAACTTATTAATTTCAGTTACTTGAATAAACTTTATTACGTTAGTGAAAAAGATTACCCGACCGAGGATCTTTTCAGTGGAGTCTTCTTTTGAACAATATTCTTCTTAAGTCTAGATTGTGTATGTTAATCACTGTTATCATGATCAGTCGTACATTGGAAATAATATATAAAAAAGTCACTGTATTAGTCAATTTCAAAGTGCTATAAAGAGAGAGAGAATACACTTTATTGTACACCAGAAACAACACATGAAATAAATGGTCGTCGTCTCAACCGATGGACGTCCACTGCTGGATAAAGGTCACTCTTAATGAATTCCATTGGGCTCGATCTTGCGCCGCCTGTATCCAGCGGCTGCCGGGGATATGCCTGATATCATCAATCCACCTGGCGGAGGGTCTGTCGACGCTGCACCTTCGGGCCCCAACGTCCATCGTTTCTGCGAACTATTTGCCCTGCCTATTGCCACTTCAGCTTTGCATTTCGTTAGCCTACGTCGATGACTGTGGTTCTCCTACGGATCTCCTAATTTCTGATTTGATCATATAGGGAAACCACGAGCATAGCCCTCTCCATTGCCTTTTTTTTCACGGGGGGGGGGGGATATCTTCTAAAAACACCCGGCCTCATGGGGGAAAGGCCAGGTGATGTAGGATTATACCCACTAAAACCCCCTCGGTGGCCCTCCTCGGCACATGTAAGGTGGCTCCAGGATGTCCGTAGGAACTTTCGTCTGGTGCCGCTATTGTGCGATGACATACACATCCCGTGGTCTGACTGCAATGTAGCTTAAGGCCACGTAAGCTACATTGCCTCTCCATTCCATCTTGGAACCATATGTAATCGGACTGGCAACACGGACTGTTCAAAGACCTTGGTCTTCAGGCACTGAGGAATTGTGGATGAATAAATGTTCTATAGTTTACCGAACGCTACCCATTAGATTTGGATTCGGCGGTTGATCTCTTTTTAAGAGTAGGACCTACCTAATTGGATCGTGTGACTTCGAGTACTGAGTTCTCCACAATAACCGGGTGGGACGAAACATAGATGTCCAACATGATTTTTGTCTTATCCATGTTTATTTTAAGGCCCACCTGTTGAGACACTCTGCAGAGGTCATCGAGCATTGTATTGAGATCTCTGCCATTATGACTATATCATTGGCAGATCGCAAGAGTGAGTGATGTACTCGCCGTTAAAATTAAAGCCGAATCCGTTCGAATCCAAAAGCTTGAAAGTGACTTTCAACGCCGCGGTAAATAGCTTCGGGGAGATGAATATTTACAATAACTTAATCATAATGTACAGAGAGGCGGCCCTATCGATGACTAGTGATTTCTTTCAGACAATCTTAGGGTTAGAGGAACACGAAAAAGTGAAGGTGGTGTCTAGTATGCTACAAATACATAAAAAGACTAATTGAATGAAAAAACTTCGAATTTGATATGGATTCCACAATAGAAACCCTCGTAATGCTTGACTTAAACTAAGTTTTGTGTTATCATCATTAGTAGAAATTTGGAGTATGTGAAGAAATGATCATTATTTTTTTTATAAATTTCGTCATATCGTTATCGTACCCCGTCTAATGATATTTTCATTATATCATCCGCCATGCGAACACGTTGCAAAATAACGTTACGTCCCTTTTTCCCGTTAAAATTGTAATTAATGTTTACGTAGAACTGAATCATAATTACAAATGTACATAATGATTAACTTAGTTAATTTCGTTTCTGCCTTCACGCTCAAATGCGATATTACAAATTTGAAATTATTTCTACTAAATTTTGAATATTCTAGGATATATTATGTGTTTAAGTGTAAGATTTACTATATATCTTACATTATTAATTATCTTAACTATATACTTAGATACAAAAAAGAGCAATACGCGTTTCTTTAAGAGATAAATTCAAAGAAAAATCAATTCTCTCAGTACCGTTGCAATATTTATTGAATAACATTTTATATATCCGAAATAATATTCAATTATTCAGCACTTACCTTATTTTACTCTCGTAGACCAATATTGTTAGCGATCATTATTTGTGAATTGCTATTAAACTATATTTGTTTATTATGCTGAGGTCTTTGTAATTATATCTGTGAATCGTGCACGCACTACATCCGGTTTAACGCTATTCCGGAAATTCTCAAATTTATTAAACTCTGTTTAGTCGTCGTTTTCAGGACGACTGTGATTGGTGGACTTATTATTTTTGAGTGGGGCGTTTGTTATTAGAAAGGTAGCACAGGAGAATGACGTAATATTGGCCTATTAACAGTTTTTAATTTTTATCAATGTTAGTATTGTGTTTTAAGTCATTCAAAGTATGCAAAATAATAATGAAAAATATAAGAATAGTATTACTTAACCTGCAAATTAGTGAGCGACTCTAAAAATATTATTTAACACAATGCAAAAAAGGCCCTTTTCTGTTATACACAATCTATTCTCTAAAACCCTCTCTCCTATGAGGAAGCCTGTGCCCAGCTGTGGGACGCTAATAGGCCACGATTTACCTTACATACTTTATTTTGGACACATTATACAATACAATGCAAAAATAGCCTTTCTGTGTTTAAATATAACACAATTTTGAATGTTGAATTGCTATATATGAATGAATCGATGTTATTTCCAATAAAATAATGATTCCAAAAACCAGTGCCTATTAATATATGTACAGAAAGATCTTACATAAAAATCACATAAACATGATTAGATAAGGTAAACACGTAAACAGGCGTTAATGAACCTCTTGCTGCGAGGGTCATTTATATAACATCCAGCAAAAGTGATTCAGTCAATCAAAATAAATGAAGCCGTCCGTACACCTTGCTAAGATTTATCAAGCCAAAGTACCTCATGAAAGGACTGTAATTAATGTCGAAATGAGATACTGAGATTTGGAATATTATATTTGTATCGTTCACAGGGTATTATTCGGGTCCACGATCCTTTTGATGGTATCTCAGATGAAGCCAGATGTATTCCTCTCAGACATGAGGATTGCCTTGATAGAAATAATTGCACGCTATTTAATAAAGAGGAAACATTTGTGTTTTTTTTATGTTTTCAAGTATGTAGGTATGTTTGTTATGTTTTGTATTTTCTCTGAGCGACATAGGCTATATTACTTTCTTAAAAAAAAAAAATAGGGATCCCTAAAAAAATGCAATAATGTTACCCAAAATAACGTATGTCCAACTACTGTAGTTATGCCACTATTACTATTTCTTTTACATTTTAAAGTTAATAAACGTGCCGACAATAAGCAAACCACATTATTCAGACCTCTGTATTAATTCTTATCCTAATAAGTGATATTCTATTTAAGACCGATTCAATACTTGTAAAATACTTTTTTAATGATTGAAATAAGATATTCCATTCAAAGGGTATAAAGAATTTTAAAATCTATGTCATCACTATAAGTAACGCGTTTGGATTATTTGACGTTAACTCCTAAGATATTCATTTAAATAGTACGATGTAAATGATCGTGCATGATATAGATGTAGTATGTTATCTTTAAAAGATATGAATATATAATCAAATCAAAATATCTTTATTCAAGTAGGCATATTACAGCACTTTTGAATCGTCAAATAATATTTTTTTTCCACACTCTGATTCTAATACGGATATTTTGTATTTTTTTTTGTTACCATCATCATTACAGTATCCTATTAGTTTTATATATTACACTTCAAATTAGAGCAATTCGTTTACTCCCACGCGTTTCTATCGTCTTAGTAATCTTACAACTTATAATACGATTTTTCCATCAACTTTCTTTTAACAAAGACTCTGAATTTATTAACCGACATCTTAGAACGCCTTTTGGGAATTTATTATAGAAACGTATACAGTTACCCTTAAAAGAGTTGTTAATTTTATGCAGCCTACAAGAATTTATAACAAGTTTGTTTTTGCTTCGTAAGTTATATATTTTTTCTTTTTATTAAAAAATCAATATTTTTAGATACGTACAACAAGTTTTCTAATATGTATACGCAGTGAACAGTCATCATGTTAACTGTTAAATATACTATGGCGTCTTTGATTGTAGATCTATATAAGAAGAAAAACCCCACGATATAATGTTTTGTTTTATATCAAGGACTAAGACAGCCTTTTTGATGAAAGCTTTATTGTGAGCCCCTTCGAACTGGCTCACCACATAAACTATACCGGTTCAGTCAAAATGTAAAGAATGGTTATAAGTGAAACCCCTTCTAATATTCAATACTAGAGCCAGAGTGCTTCCTGTGACTGTCGTGTGTGGCGTCTTAGCTGCGAATGGTGACAGCGTGACCATGCAGAATCGAGGTGACTGCGCGGGCGCCGTTGGCCCCGCTCAGATCTATGGTCGCCGCCGCCAGATGTTACCCACGACTTCACTGGGACCGCACTCTGTACCCTTCTTATCTTTATTACCAAAACTTGTATTTACAAAACTATAACTAAATTAACATAATCCTATTACAATATGAACTTACTAACCAAGGGATTCTAACACGAAGAGACAACACACAATGATAAACTATAGTATAAAAGAAGCCTAACTTCCGGGAATTACTACGAACCATAAAACTATTTATATTTACAAACATCAATAAATAAGTCCAATAATATAATACAAAAAGTCGCGAACATTATATTTCAATCATTATATAAAAACCTAGCTAAATAACATATTTAAGTAATCCTCATAAATCACTCCATCGATTAGTAAAAACTTTATGAAAATCAGTTTAATAATTTTAATTTTTTAACTAATAGATTTATTATAGGTTTTTCTATGTGTTTGAAAACATCGGTACTTGTTAAACATTACCCAAAATAAACTGAAGCATAAAAGCTGCAATAATTAACATTTGCAGTAGTTTGAATTAAACCAAGCGAAGTAAACAACGTTATAAATCATTGAAATTACGTACTATACTTACTGTGATAGCTTGAGGGCTGTAAAAAGTGTATTTTCTCTGTTTTCAAGCCATTTAAAGCACGAGAAATGTGACGAGGACGGTGCATTGGATCGTGAAGCCCTCATGTCCTGCAAACCTATGTCTCTTAACAGGGTTAGTCGCAAACAACCTACATCGAAAACTAGATACGTCATCATTATTTGTGAAAACAAACACTTCGCTGGTACAACACCTATAAGCAAAGTTGTATCTACAAAATTACAAATATTTAGGAAATCCTTTTGAAGTTAGTTTCATTGATCAAACCTTACTTTCTATTTAGTTTTGACTTTCAAATGGAAATTCCAAAAAAATATTATTCAAGCCGTTTTTCACAGAACTGAAGATTTATAGGGTCATATCTTAAAAATTAAAACTTACCTCAAGGGTTTCCTATTAGGTTAGTTACATCACATATATATGCAAAAACATAAATAATCACTAATAAACACGCACAGTTTATAAAATACCACAAAAAACATTGCAACCTTCGACCCGACACACGTACTGTTAGTAAAGGTCACTTTGTAACAGATTTTTTTCTTTTGTCTGGTGTTATTTCTACGCATATTCTGTTACGAGAATTACCGAGAAGCGAAACAGATAATACACAATATGACTTAAAAAGAAAGAGATGTTTCTGATTATCTGATTCAGAGACATATCTGATTGCCCGAGTTGAGAGAACTATCGTATATATTTCAAATCGGCCATGTCAACCAGTAGTTGCCACGGACGATTTGAGGCTTGTGTTTTGATGTTTACCATCAGATCAGATCCCTACTAAGCGCCAAATAAGAAAGTTATCTATAAAAACATTTTTAAAGTGTATACATTACACAAACGTTGACCCTTTACATAAATAAGGCAATCAGAAATATCGTTACCTGTATAATCATCTAATGTACTACACAATTATATATATGTTGGAGTGCAGTAGTCTGTGGAACGCTGGCGCCATCTGTCTAACGGCGTGGGACAGAGTCAATAGTGATAATCCGGCGCGCGTCTCTTGGTAGTTCACGGGTGACGGTCCGCCAGAGCGATCGACTATTGAAACTGTCGCGTTCCTAGCTATTATTATTGATGAGTTTGTGTAAATTGATATCGAGAACATTAAATGACTGGACGTTATAATCTGAGTTAATTAATAAAGTATAAGATATCAAAATTACAAGTATTATCAATGAAACAAACTTCAAATCACTATCCTTAACAGGTGTGCTTTTGTAGATCCAACTTTGTTAGTCGGAAAGGGAGTAAAACCTGGATAAAAATTAAAAATTAAAAGCTAGTGCAAGAAAAGTTATTTCTAAAGTAAAACCGTGATAAACAATTATGAATTGCTACTATAAATTAATAAATGATGCCTAGATTCCAAAATCACAAATTTCCAGATAAATATCATCTCATAACATTTGATTTAATGATATTAACTGAAACCTATTTAAACAATTTCTGATTTTGTGGGAGCGTAGTGCAATAACATGACAGCGGTAAATATATATTGCTCTAAATATTATTTCGCTAATAATTTTCATCTGTAGTTTATTATCATTTAATAGGTTCAAAGTCTCATATTTTACTAATGATTTTATAGCAAACAACACCACACTTTGTTAGGGTTAAACAAAATAGTAAATTATTAGTAAATTAAATGGTATTTCCCATTCTTCTAGAAATCTCATTGATAACCCATATAATTTCTCATAATATCAGTTAGTCTCTCGGAGCATAGAGAAAAAGCTGTACTTTTAGTTACTGTGACAATTTTGGATAAAAACATATCTATTATATATGTTATTGTAAAACCCCACATCAATTTCCTGTAGGATTATTATCTTCCAAGTGATTTATTGTCGAAGTCAAAAGATTTCTTTGCAATTGGCGATAAATCTGCGTTAAACTATAGAATAAACATGACAATAAGCCTAAATTGAAGAGTATTATCGTTTTGAAAAGACCATGAAGGCGAAAAAATGAATTTCAGTCACCGGATCATTTTAATATGAGCAAAACTTTAGATATTTTTTCCGACGTAATTTAAAAAGTCCTCTGAAACCATTAATCTGAATACTATTAATTGTGGAGTCTAAAAACTTGACCTTCGAAGTCACAGTTTCCTTTTTTGCCTACTGCAAATCCGTCCAAAATTTTTCTAATATCGAGGAGATAACGTCACCAAGAGACTTTTTATCACTAATGGAACTGCTTATGCATTTCTTTTGACGCAGAGTTATATATTTTTACATCCTGACTACGGAGTCGAGATTATGGAAAGCAGTTTACTTCACAATATCCACTAAAACCCACCAGAACCCTCTCTTCATTCGTTAATCAAAAACTGTTTGCGCATTCCTCTCTGATGTCATGGTTGAGTCCCACAGAGAGTTCAAGCGAGCAGGAGGAAGTGTGCAAAGATTTACTACCTGATAGCTCTCCTTCTTCGGCAGTGAATATGAGTATCCACAACATTTACCCTCTCTCACTCGTATGCCTTCTTCAGTAAGACGACAGCATCACAGATAAAGGCTCCTCCCGCCCAGCAGGCACTACTTATGCATTGCTGATAAAAACAGCCTAATTACATACTGCAGTTTAAAAATGACCACAACTAGACTTTACAACTTTTCTCTACTGGAAATCCTCCAACTAAATTAATGGCACATCTAGAATTATTTGCATCTACGTATGAAACCGACGTCGTATGTCGTGGCGCACTTATTCAATAATCTGATTCAATTCACGGCGTAGGAGCAGTTTCATGCTTCCTGAAGTCTAGTTTAATATTCTATTACTGTACTCACTCATCCACGTACGTGCCTGCGTGGCTTTTTAAACTTTATACATCTAGATCTAGCGGGAATGAGCCTATGGGAAGGAGCTATGAGAATACTGACACCAGCTAGTAATTACAGGTTATCCAACAGCAGTATACGACGGTATCACCCTTGTTCCCAAAGAAAGTAGTAGAGAACATTGTGATATAAAAGAAGATGTAGTGACTAAAATTGAGAAAAGTTAAGCAAAGAATGAATTAAACATACATAGATACATAGCATCACGCCTCATTCCCATAGGGGTAGGCAGAGACAACATCCTTCGACTTGCCACGATCCTTGCATATCTCCTTCGCTTCTTTCATTCTCATTAAACCTTTCATACAAGTTCGTCGGTTTAGAGTACTCTTGACCTGGCCGTTATTTAAAATGTCCTGGATTTGGTCCAGGAACGTTCGCCTTGGTCTTCCCCTTCCAACTTTCGCATTCACTCTTGACTCATAAATCCTTTTTGTCAGTCTCCTTTCATTCATTCTCTCTACATGCCCAAACCATCTAAGCATACCTTTCTCAATTTTAGTCACTACGTCTTCTTTTATACCACAACGTTCTCTTATCACACTATTTCTTACTCTGTCACTCAGTTTTAATCCACTCATGCTTCTCAACGCTCTCATCTCTACCGCATTTATTTTACTTTTGTGATTCTTCTGCCATACCCAACTTTCACTACCATACATAAGTGTTGGCACCAACACTCCAGCATGCACTGCCAGTCTAGCCCTTTGAGACACCATCTGGCTATTCATAAAAGCATGCAGAGCACCATTTACCATATTCCCTGCATTCACTCTCCTTTCGATATCACTTTCACATGTTCCATCTTTTGTAAATTTAGATCCCAAGTATACAAATTCTTTCACCTCTTCCACTTGTTCCCCATCTATCAAAATATTGCCATTCATCATAGATTCATCTCGTTCAAAAAGCATAACTTTCGTTTTGTTTACATTCACTTTCATTCCTTTCCCTTTCAAAGCTTCATTCATAATATTTAGCATCTCCTGAAGCTCGTTAGCGGATGACGCAAGTATTACTTGATCATCAGCGTAGAGTAAACATTTGATGAGTAATTCATTCATTCTTAACCCATACATACATTCTTTTAAATCTGTCAAACATTTATCCATGAAAAGGTTGAACAGCCATGGTGACGCAACACATCCCTGTCGAACACCTCTTTCGACAGGAAACCACTCCGTGTACGCTCCGTTTATTCTGACACAGGCACTAGAACCCTCATAGAGAGACTTCAATGCTTGGATCAGACAACCGCTCACCCCATACGTAGATAACGTTGACCACAGCTCATTCCTCACCACTCGATCATAGGCCTTTTCTAAATCTACGAACGCGCAATAAACTTTTTGGTGTTTAGCCAAACATTTTTCAGTTATGCACCGTAAAGAAAAGACCTGATCCGTACATCCCATTCCTCTTCTAAATCCCGCTTGCACGTCCCATATTTTCTCATCAGTTTCATTAATCACCCTTTCAATCAATACCTTTGCATACAATTTGCAAATTAACGGAGACTGACAAAAATGATATATGAGTCAAGAGCCAACGGTAAAATTTTAAGGGGAAGGCCAAGGCGAATGTTCCTGGGCCGAATCCAGGACATTTTAAATAAGGGTCAGGTCAAGACTACTTCGAATTTTATAAGGGTTTAATGAGAATGAAAGAAGCGAATGAGGTATGCAAGGACCGTGGCAAGTGAAAGAACGTGGGCTCTGTCTACCCCTATGGGAATGAGGCGTGATGTATTTAGTTCCCCAACTCACAGAATTAATTTAATTCCAAAGACCTTGCTATGTTCTGTTGCTTTTCATAGCGAATAAATAACAGATTGACAAAAAAAGTAATTATTCTCGACAATATTACTTTTGAAATTAAAAGAAATATTTTGGAGATATTTTCCTGTTTTGTTGCAGACACGTTAACGTTTGACTGTATTTAGCATGATGGTGGGTAATGATACTGTGCTCTGACCTAGCAAGAGGTAATGATTTCATATTTAAGAACGTCATTGTAATTACCAATAGTCTAATATATATGTTTCTAAATCCTCATAAATAAATATTATAATTCATGACAAAATTGTTGCTGTTTCTTATGAAATAAGTTAAAATATTAGCTACAATAACATACAACATTACAACCAGTTTTCGAATATATTTATATGTAAATTTAAATGTCTTTGCTTTTTGCTTGGCAGTTTGCTGGTAGGATGGTAGACACAACTGAAGCCTCTCACAAGTTCAAAGTCAAACAAATTAGGAAATATACAATTTCGTAATTTACCCTTTTTTTGTCGATGGGAAATGCTTTTAGGCACTCCGGAAGATGAAGTTGTACTCCCACTCGGGAGTGTGGGACTCGCTGAGTAACCAGAATACTCACTAAAAGCCAGCGCAACTCTCGTCATCCTTAGCTGAGATCACTAGTGGGTCCCATTTCGCATTCCACTTTAGTGATCTGGATGATGCCGACTATGACAATCTACGCATGCATGGCTGCACCTACTGTCACTCAGCCTCCTTCAACGGATATGGAGGGCATCTGCCTAATCCTCCCTTTGCTTCTCATTTGCCTCTTGGTGCCAGATGACGGTCTCGCAAAAGAAGGCAAACGCCGTCCATCCAAACTCACTGGAGAGCATCACATCGATTATGCTTTCCAGTGAAAAGTGACAATAAGATATGTCGCTGGAACGCTCACGCCAGACCCTCTGCCAACGTATGGTGTTACTTATCTATAGTGGCACCACACTAATGACAGACGGGCGTTTTCTCACGACCTATATCTGCACCAGGCAGATACTTGTCGCAGCAACCGTGCCTGGTCAGCACCTGCATCAGGTGATAGGAGAGGGATCCATGCCGCTTTATGATTTTCCAGGTGTTCACATCTGCAGCGGGCAATCCAACGTTTTCTTATTTGCCCTGCAAAGTATCGACTAAAGTACCTCTACTACCGAGGCCAGTACTCGCATCATTGTGCCAGCGAGTCCCTCAAAATTCATAATAGAAGTTTTTTTACTGCTGTGTAGTTAGAGCATTTGACTGTGATCATACCAGACAGTAAGCCACGATAATGATTAGATGGAAGCGTGCTAAGCTGGTACCAAGTTCTCAACCTCTTTCTTGGTGATACGTTTTTGCTTGTAGGTTGGTAACTATCCACGGCCGCAGATTCCTACGAGTCCAGACTGAGACAAATTGGATCCAATTTCCTAAATTCTTTCTCTGCTAGCAAAACAAGTACTTGAAACATTTCGCCAGCGAAACTATCTGCTCGTTCCCATAAAAGAGAACTTAGAAATGTCTACCTTCTTATATACAAGTATAGACGGTAAACATATAGAAGTTATAAATAAATTAACCTTAAGTTTAACGTAGTTTGTATTGCATCGATGTGAGGTAGGTCTCAAAGGACCTCGCTGAACTATACTTCGCTGAACAATCTTCTGTTGTTTCAGCTAACAAGGACTTTATTTGGACAGATTAATTATGACAGGGGTTTAACATAAGAAAAAGGTATATTAAGCATAGTGTTCTTTAGAATCTAATAGATGCCTAAGTAAGTAAAAAGTACAGTTCCGGATAAACTTTGTATTTGGGATAAATACATTAACTCACATTTACGAATAGAAAGCTAAAGCATAATTTACTATGGCTGAATGTCTAATGCCTGCAATTGTCCAAATCTTTTGCAATTTCAGTTTAATTTTAACTTCAAATTATGTACCTATAGGGAATTATTATAACTTTAGTGAATAAGAGACTAGATTACATTACAACAAATATTAATAGTTTTTATCCTGTATGTATGTATGTATATATATTATAGTATTCTATAAAAACACCGCTATTATAAGATATCATACGTTTTCTAGTGGCATTATTCCAAAGTGTATACTTTGCGTTGACACTGAAATTCACAAATTGATACAAAGGGTACTGCGAGTGTTCAGAGATTTCTCATCAGCGGTTACTGCGGTCCAGCACATTATCCTGATGGAACAATGGGTTAGACATTAGCCGGGACTACTGGCGCAATGAAACTACTCATTATCGTACTTCGGATTCACTGTATTACTGTGTTTGTTGTTTGTTTTATTATATCACAGGGTCTTTTGATATTTTTATATCCAAAATTTAATAAGATTAGAGATTAATTTAACTATTCACTACGACAAATACCGGATACATTTTATTTTCTTTATTGACTTTATTGCAACTTAAAAGTAAAATATAAAAATAATAGCCCATTAAATTATTGATATAATACATAAGCAATATTCAAATATTCAAAGGAGAACCGTTTGAAAATTATAAAAAACATATATATAAGTTAAACAATGACATAACCCTCAAATTAATAATGTCAACTACCGGTTGACAAGTTGACATGATACGATGGTTCTATCTCAACTCGGGCAATTAGAAATATAGGCACCTCCTTCTTTTTAAGTAATAAAGTGTATTATCTATTTCGCTTCTCGGTTTCTGTCGTAACAAAATATGCATAGATATAACACCAGACAATAGAAAGAACAAAAATAAATCAGTTACAAACCGACCGTTACTAACGGTGAGTGAGTCGCGTCGAAGGTCGTTAATATTTTTTGTTGTATTTTATAAACTGTGGGTGTTTATTTGTGTTTTTGACTGTATAAGTGATGTGCTTAAGAATGGAAACCCTTAAGGATTTTTTTATATTCGCAGGAGAAGGCCGGGAAGAAGGCGAGAGGCCCACGGGCCCACGTTCGCTGTCTCCCTCCTTAGTGGTGACCTTTGGGTAACGGAAGCGGGGTCCGTTGCCCAACAAAGAGAGGTCCCGCCAGGTGGTTGGTGTCTTACCAGGTGCTCTAGGCAATTTACCTTCCGAGTAAGTTTTGGTGATTGATCGAGTTGAGCCTAAACAGGCACATCGCTGGCGGGGTTGCGAATGTCTGTCAGTCGCGTTCTCGTCACCCCGTCTGCGAGTGATGTAGGAGTACCCTGGAACATCCTCCCGAGTATTCCAGCTATCCACGAGGATTTCCCAGCGTTAAAAAAAAATTAAGATATGAGCGTATAAATACAAGATGGACTTTTTCACTATATATATTATGTAGTTATTAGCAAATATAAAAACCATAACATTTGGTAGAGTTTCATGAACATTTAAGTCCCAAAACCCATTTTGGCGTCATACGGCCAGCGGGGCACTCGACGCAAAAACGTCCGTGCGGGACAGGCGACGGTTATTTCCGTTAAAAAGCTCAGGCAAATTACGAGGTCCAATAAAACGCAGAAAATCTAAAGGATAATGGTAGTTGCAGTGCTACAGTATATTTTTTTTCGATTTCAATATCAATTTTTAATACAGGATAATATAAATTATTCTATATTCTACTGTGTCCGTGACAAAAAAGTTTGATTGCATTATTATTCATTCAAATTAGTGATATATAAAATAACCCAAGTATGAGTTTTATTTGAAAGAAAGACAATGTACTCTTTTATACATCTAGAAAGATCCCCAAGCGATTATTAATTTTTAGTGACGATCCTGCGGTGAATTCATCCAGGATTTATTGAAAAGCTGAACAGCTTTTCAAATGCTGATACAAAAGGATTCTGAACGAGGCAATATTCAACTCTACGACGAACATCAAAGAGAATTCAGCGCCCATAAAATAAATACGTTTTACATCATTTATATAGTATTATATATAATTATGACTTGTAGATTTTATTCAGTTTGTATTGATAATTTCAAATTGGGTTTGTCAATTTCATGTTATGACTTTTCCAAGATTTAGTTAATGATTTATTTGGATCATGATAGATAATTTATCGCAGTCTTAATAGAATATACTTCCTTTATTATAAGCCTAACTTTCATATAAGGATTCATCATTCAATATAGTTCAAAGGTTGTTTGATAACAGTTTGGTTAGGTTTTGATTATGGGATCCATGACAAAGTAACGGAACTCTTCAATTCTTAGGAGCAAATTAACGATACGATAAGAATACGAAGAACTCTAAAAAAGAATACGCAATTATTTTTTACTTTTAGAGCATATTAATATTTTTGTAAGAGTTTATTTTGATGGCGGATCTTTTTTGTTAAAATTTTTATTTATAATAAGCTAAAACTTATATCAACACAGCTGTGGACCTTGGTATGAGACTGGATACAACCCGTTCACGTCTCACTGCTGGGCACAAGCCTCTTTAGTTTATGGAGAGAGGGTTTTTAGATCACAGATCCAAAATTGCACTCTCTATTCTTTCACTCTCATAGTCCGATGTGACGGATATCCGACACGACCGGAGAGAGATCAGGGGCAAGACCAACGGCTTAACGTGCTCGAGACGCGGGGAGCACACCGCCGACTTCCCAACTTCAGGCAAATATTGAAAAAATCTGAATAGAAAACTCAATATTGATTTTTGAATTGGCCCGACCCGGGACTCGAACCCAGGACCACATGTCTGTAGTCGCACATGCTAACCACTAGACCAATGAGGCAGTTCTTCCTTGGAAAGCTCATGTTAAAAAGAAATATGAAGACCTAGAACTACGATATAGAAATATGTATTGGCTTTGAAAGGTATTTATCACTGACAGTACCCTATAACCTACTACTATATAAAACGACCCACATACTAGTTTGGACGTATGGTGTTCAACTTTGGAGATCTACTAAACATATCAATTGCAAAATAATACAAAAATTCCAAAATAAAGTACCTAGGAAAATTGTTAATGCACCTTGGTACGTAAGAAATAGCGATCTTCACAAGGATCTAAACATAGAGCTCGTTAATAATTACATCGAAAGAATTGCCAAAGATCATTACCAAAGACCTCGCCATCACGTGAATCCCAAAGCTGCTAAACTTCTGGATATCACACGGACAAAAAGAAGACTTAAAAGAACAAAACCTTTTGAGTTAGTGAAAGTGCAGTGACACAATATAGTGTAGTGTGGTGCTTTTAAGCAAGAACTCAAGAACAGTGTAATGCAATAGACATTATAGTAAACCAAGCATAGTCGTTGCACTCTAGACTTAGTTAATTCAATTACATATTAGGTAGATTTAGGTAGAGGTCTGTATGGCTGTAAATTATAAAACAATCAAAGGTTGGTTATAATATTAGATAAAAATGTTGTACAACTGGTGATGGTATCAAAGAACGACATGCAGTCTTTTCTGCACTGAAAGAAAGTTATTTAACACTAGAATCAGTAGCAATTTAATATTGAACAATTCGCAGACGTAATTACAAGTAATATTTAGTACAACATTAAATCTTGACTTGTTGTAAATTCGCATAATTGTATGAACCGATTTAGAAAAGTTTTATGTACGTATAAAACTTAATCCGTGAATTAATTGAATAGAAAACCCCTCGTGCCCCCTAAATTAAATCATGTCGTAAACAAATGATAAAGGTTGAACCCTCGCATTATCGTGGAAGCCCGGACAACGGTTAATATGAAAATGTGGTAAGCCACCGTGAAAACGTAATGGAACTAATATAAAATGCTCTCAGTATGAAAACAACTACAGTTTTGCATCTTTTACAATCTCGTTGGGAAGGTAAAATTATATTTTCGCAAAGGATATTTATACAAGATGTTAGGAAACCGGTCTCGAAAACCAAGACAGACGATAGAAGTAATGATACCTTTGATGATGGGACTTAAAAGACACTTCATCGTGTAAATACAAACAGCTGACGGTCGGGTCAACGAACACACGGGCGTTACACGGCGTGTCATTAGTACTTAAACGTGTATGTGTATAATTAATTGAAATTGTAAGTCTGAACAATTATTAAAGTTCTATTGTCAAATACTATATAAAAAAAGTTTTTGCAATAATCTATTTATATAAAGTCCCTATTTCTCTATGTTAGTATCACGTGCGAACTGTTGGATCAAATTCGATAATTCTTTTGTTTTTCTGTTCATAATAGTTAGGAGAAGGTTCTTATGAAGGAACAAAATAACAAAGTTACGTAAAACATCAGAAATTTTATGTAAATTTAACCACCATAGTACCTTTTCTAATGTAACCTTTGTGCTTTTGACAAAATAGTCTGCGATTGACAGATACGCATATGCGTATAGATATATATCTAAAGTAATATTATAAAGAGGAAACATTTTTGTTTTTGTATGTAGGTTTGTAACGTATTCACACAAAAACTACTGGACCAATTTCATAATTTTTTACACCATTAAAAAGCTGCATTTTCACTGAGCGACATAGGCTATATTAATTTCTCAAAAAATAGGGATCCCTAATAAAAATGCAATAATATAACCCAGGGTGTGAAAAAAATTGTCATATAAAATATGTCATCGCTTGCGCTGGGGAAATTATTGATGATAGAAAAATAAAATGTTTTACAGTATAATAGAACATATTAATATCTACAAAAAGAATCCAGGCCACTATATTTCCAACTATTATAATTATGCCACTATAACTACTTTTTACATTTTAAAAGTTAACAAAAGTGCCGACAACAATCAAACCATATTATTCATACCTTTGTATTAATTCTTATCCTAGCAAATAATATTTTATTAAAGACCGTTTAAATAACTGAAACATACTTTTTAAATTATTAAAATCGGACATTCCATTCAAAAAATATAACGAATTAAAAAATGTAAATCCAAAAAAAGTCCGACTTAGTACACTTAGTGATTTTTATTGATTTACTAACTCAATCTATGGTGACTTCTTGTAAGTGATTACTTTTAGTGATAAGGCCGCCCTTTCTTGTTGTATTGTATTATTTTATAAAACCGAGAGTTCGTTAAGTACAAGTTCTTTTGTCAAGTTACATTTACCTGTACGAAGATCAACTAGTGATATATAAAACACGCTTCTAAAATCTTCTATTTGTACCCACAACTAAGTTCAATTATTTCTCAAAACTTATACTTTTAAAAAACATTGAATTACAGAAATTTGATCATTTAATAAAAGTTATGTAAATGTATTTCAATTACTCCCTGTTTGCGGTTAGACATACATTGTGATTATGGTTTTCTCTTTAAAATACTCAGATAAAACGTATAAAATAACGTCAGTATTTGCCATTTACCTTCATCACAATTAATTTAATTCGGGCTTACACGAGAAACGGAGGAAATATATTAAACTTACTCCGAGTTTTGTACACGAAAATATGAATCCGGCATAAAGGCGAAGGAATCCCACAGAACGGGCCAGCGAAATGTTCCATTAAAGCTGCCAACATTAATTATTATAATGTGTCCAAAATAAGAACCATACACACTAATGGTGTGTAAAATAATGGGCTTTCACAAACAATGATAGTGTTACTATTTCTCTACATGCAAGAATGATAAATTGTTGCTTTTCTTTATTCATATCGAAACTAAGCGAAAGGATAACCATGTAAAACATACATTTATAGGAATACTTTTAAATAAACATACCTAGTAATCGTAAGAAGGATTAGTTTAAAGGTTAGATAATTTTAATATTTACAAATAACATATGCATTTTAATTTGGCAATCGTCAACTAATGTTTCATAAAATCCTTTTCTAAATTTTTAAATTCAAAAACAAAATTTATTTAATAATTTCTAATATTGATAACGTGGCATTTTTATTTACACTTTACTTACTTTTTCCCTCCCTTTATGTCTCGGAAATCTAAAGTTTTAGATTTGTATAAATAAAATCAACATTTAAAAATTAGTTTGAACGCATACATTTTTGTTTTCAAAGGAAATCTATGTAATTTCAATGAGGAAAATTAAAAAAAAATGTCTTTATATTGAACCAAAAACCATGCCAAAAAAATGCTGTCCATTCAACTTGGATAATTTAATTAATGATGCAAAACTTCTCGGTACAAGATGTAATTTATATAAAACCTTTTTTGTATTGCGCTTAATCAGGAGAAGAAATTAAAAAAAGGTACGTAGAACATTAGCAATTTTAAGAAAACTGAACCATCATAAAAACTTTTTTAATGTAACCTCTTTAGTGCTTTTAACAATAGAAACTTTTTTAATGTAACCTTATTGCATCTGACATAACTGACAGTGATTGACAAATACGCATATATACTCTATATGCGTGTGTGTAATGATTTTTTATTGATTTAATGTATTTAATACGCATGGTTTTTAAAAAATATTATCAATGTGTACTCCGCCTCTTTTTTAAACTATAAGTGTGTGTAATTTAAAGGAGATATAAAGTGATTGCTTCGCGTATTAATATATAGATAAACATAATATAAACATTTTACATAATTGTACATGTTTTTAGGAACACTTATTTCCAGCGAGTACACATTTATTTAACCTTTGTAGTAAGTTTCATGAAAGCCAATAACAGAATACGCTGAGGTAATGAAATTCAAAACCTCTTCAGTCTATTTGAAATCGAATTCAAGGGGATATTGAGGCGACGTCTGATATCAACTTTTTAAGTAAATCAACTTATATGACTTTTGAATTCACTAGATTGAAAAAAAACCAATATTTCTAATTTATTTTTTAAATTGAAAACATCTTAGAATTGAATAAAACTAAGTTGCAATGCTCGGATATGAAACGTTTGTGATGATCTCCGATAGAGTGAGTTTAGGAAAATGCATCTTCTAATAATTTGTCTGGGTCTGGTCTGATAGCAGGCTTCGGTCGTGATTACTTATCACCCTACCAGCAAAACGTACCACCAAGCAAGAGATTTACGTTCCGCTACGATGCTGTGTAGAAACCATAAGAGGTAAATTACTTCTTACCAGATTAGATCCCTACCATTTTAGTCTAAGTCATCACTTACCATCAGGTGTCGTTACATTCAAGGGCTAACCTGTCAGCAATATTTAAATAAAAATTCGCTTTATCCCAAAGATAATACGCCGTTAGATATAACGTAATGCAAAACACCGCAATCTAATTTCAACATCAGTCAATCGTGTGTTAGTTTAAAAGGTAAGGTAAATAGCAGCCTATTGTAATTGAGTGTCCCACTGCTGGACACAGGAATCCTCACGCATAGACGAGAGGGTTAACAGAGAATAGACCTACCACGCTGCTCCCCTACGACTTGGCAGGCAATCTGACACGAGCGGAGGGAGATCAAGAGCAGAACCGATGGCTCAACGTGCTCTCACGTCAGGGTAATACGGGGGTATCGTACGATATCCTGAACAGCGGCGTCTCTTCTGGCGGGCGATCCTGCATGGGAACTTTGTGCAGAAGTTCTAGCGGCCAGCTATATGCACAGGGTAGCTACAACACGTGATGTGCAGGTTGGCGCTGATGATGTCCGGAAGATTAGGGCTCGCGCCGAGCGATCCGCCCTCACCTGGAATAATGTCGCTTACCTACATGTTGGAGCAGGTATAGACCGAACACGGATGTTTCGGATAGGTCCTGCACGGAATTGGTCGCGAGGTTTCATCGGCCTGCCATGAGTGGCGCTGCCATTGACTCAGCATAGCATACTTTGTAAGATTGTGCAGCCTCGGGAACTCAGCGTAACCTCTTGGTTGCGCTGATCGGGGCGGAACTCTCACTGGACAGTGTCGTAGGCAAAATGCTTTCTAGTGAGTAATGTTTTTTTTTTTTTTTAATGTTGGGCAAGAGTGGTCCTCTTTTGTGAGATGATCATCTCACTGAAAGAGGTTCACAAACTAGAGAGAGAGATTGCAGTGAGAATTCACAATCAAATCCATCCGGGACACTAAGGATGAATGCAAAAGTTAAACCCTTGGTGTCTCATTCATGGATGAAGAGGGTTCCGCTGGGTTTTAGTGGGTATTGCGAGGCCTTACTACTCGCCGAGCCCCACTCTTCTGACACATGGTCAGGGCCAGTGTTTAAAAGCATTTCCCAGGAAAAAAAGGCACGGGGGCAAATACTGAGAATTTCTTAAAAGAAAACTTAATATCCTCGAACCAAGAACTTCATGTCTGTAGACGAACTACACTAATGTGACAGTTATGTGAGGTTGAAAAATATCAGACAATAGAGTCTATCAACCTCAAATCGAGCTATTGACGAAATATATGAAACATATACGTATTATAGATATCTAAATTGTGCTTGAATACACAGGAATATGGTTGTTATATTCCGGCCGATAGCCTGTGGTTTCAACCGCAAGCCACGAACCAACAACTGAGTTGAGTACAATGTGTACGTAGACATATATTAATTAAGATATTAATGGTGTGATGGAACATTGGAATGTTACCGAACATAACTAGACACTGAATAGGACAATTGGATATTAATTAGTCAACGTACGTGTATGTGATATTATATTATCTTTACATAGTATAAAATGAAATCGCCACCGCTGTTTGTTACCTTAGATCTTTTAAACTACTTAACAGATATTCATATTCATAATTTTCAGCATTAGATAGAGTAATTCAAGGGGAAGGTTCGTATGTATAATACATACATAGTATAGTATAGAACAGCCGAAACATTAAAAGATTAGTAATGTGATGTCACAAACATATCTTTCTTCGCTTCAATCGCAAATGCTGCCTTACCTTATTAGATATGGTAAAATAATGAACTAAGGAATTGTATTTCATAAAAAGATGGCCATAAAATTCCGCGACTATATATATTTATTTCTAAAAGATAACCCACAGTAATCATTTTTATCTTATGCATATTGAAAAAAATATACGTTACTTACCGAGCCATTTTATACAATACAGTATTATTTTTTATCCAATTCAATATATTACATACATTGTATATTTCATGTAGATTAAAATTGTCACTAACAGCATATCCTTAAAATAGATATTTAGTAAGATATCAGAGATTTGAAAAGCAAAGGCAAACGGCTATATTAACATTAATAAAGCAAACAAAAAATTCGCTAAATACATTGTTTTATGAATTAAATCCAAAGAAAATATTACAATAGGTTAATTCTCTTAATCATAAATCAAAATGAACGTTGAAATAATGAATTAAAACGTCTAAAAAGTCTCATTTCAGAAGTCGTAGAGCCTGTCGTCGCGTGTTTATGTTTCAAAGTCTACTTGAAGCCTCGTTGTCTCAACTTATTAACAGTACACGACCTTTTACGCGTAATTAAAAGAAAAAGACTACACCCTTTTCCACCCATTCACAAAGAATATAATATAATACTACCAAAATTTGATGCAAGAGTTTTGTGTTCCAGTACGATGCTGTGTAGAATAAGAGGTACATTACCTCTTATCAGAACAGCACTCTTCTATCTTGTCATCACTTACCATCAGTTGTGGTATCAAGCGCTAATATGTCAGTAATAAAAATAGCCTTAAAAATCCTCTCTCCACGGAACAATTACAGCTGAGCCCAATAATGGGACTTTGTCCCAATTTCCCTAGGAGTACAATTTGTTAAAATTGTTTTACGGCCTCGGATTCTAACTTATATCTCTTTAGAATTGTGCAAACATACATAGCATCACGCCTCATTCCCACAGGGATAGGCAGAAACCACGTCCTTCCACTTGCCACGATCCTTGCATATCTCTTTCGCTTCTTTCATTCTCATTAAACCTTTCATACAAGTTCGTCGGTTTAGAGAACTCTTGACCTGGCCGTTATTTAAAAAGTCCTGGATTTGGTCCAGGAACGTTCGCCCTGGTATGCCTCTTCCAACTTTCGCATTCACTCTTGACTCATAAATCCTTTTTGTCAGTCTCCTTTCATTCATTCTCTCTACATGCCCAAACCATCTAACCATACCTTTCTCTATTTTAGTCACTACATCTTCTTTACATCTTCTTTCTGTTAATAATTTAATATTAAATTCGGCAAAGACTAAGTGTTCGCTTTGCCAAAGAATTCGCTTTGCCAAATGCAAAGGAAGTCTGTAAAAATATCCAAATATTCTCGGGTGACGATCCGCCGGTGTGGTCGACTTTTGAAACTGGCGCGTTCCTAGCTATTATTATTAATCAGTTTGTGTAAATTAATATCGCATCATTAAGTGATTGAACATTATAATCTAAGTTAATAAATAAAATGTTTGATTGCACCTACATTACCCATCAACGCCCACGGTATGGAAATTGAGTTATCGATATCATTAATGACTATGCTTTATGCTCCTTCCCTCTTACTCTGCGACATATTCATTTATACTGCAAAAGTAGCGAAACGCACAATTTTAATACAAGAAAGAAAACTTGTAATGCCAAATCTTACAGTGAAGCCGGTTGAGCATACGTATTTTTAAGAAGATACTCGAACAACTTCTGAGTCTGCCTCCACGTAGATTAAAGAAATATGTTAAAAACGTCCTATTACAAAAAGCATATTATAATATTGAAGATTATTTAAATGACGAAAGATGTTTGGACTTGATTCCAATGGCACATAAAAGCTAAACACATTGTAATACACAAAAACTATGTTTAAAGGAGTAACCGTTGAGTTTCTAGCTGGTTTCTTCTCAGCGGAATCAACTTTCCGAACCGGTGGTAGATTTGTTAGCGACGGACAGACTATTGACGATTCAAAAGAGCTTTTTGAGCCTACTTGAATAAAGAATATTTTGATTTTGCCAGTCAACTAAGTTACATAAGCATTAAATTGTTGGCATTATACTTTAAATCCCATAGTTAAGTATACGTAAAGGAAGTTGCACGTGTCGATCAATATAATATAATGATATTAAACACTTTCAATTTCAGACACCGAGCTTTTACTGACCACTTTAACACGTTTGAAGTGCCCCAACGACTCAGCGGAAATATTTGTAGCCCCTTTTACCTTATTATACTTGTAAGGGATTTAATAGTGATGTATAATTTGCATTATATTATATTCGTTCATTACCAACGTCGAATAAAACGAAAATATATATTTAGTGACCATCGAAATGTAAATCAAGAGAATAACATGACAGACATGTACTTAGGAAAATTGGCACATTTATAATAAAAAATATATTCCTAGTGACCATCCAAATTGCAAAAGGAGTTCACAGTTTTAGAGAACTGATACTTAGAGACATAGGGTTCTTAATACAGAGCTCCTTAACAAATACGTTGAAATGATTGTCAGAACTCATGATCACAGATTTCACCAACATGTAAAACCTGGTGTTGCTCAACTTTTGGTTATCACCCAAATAAATTGAAGTCTTAATAAAGTGTAGTTTTTAAGCAAGAATTTAAGTTTATATAAACACGTAAACAATACTTAGTGATTGGACTTTAGACTTAGATTACATAAGTACATATTAAGTAATTTAGGTCAAAATATAATTACTAATTCGTCTATAAAGCTAGATCATAATCTTATGTTATAAAGCAACCAAATGTTATTAATAATTCATATAAAGAGAAGCCTCGTGATGAGTGAATTATTTAAGTAGTTTAAAACCATCCCAGCCTGTTCCCAGCAGTGGGAAGTTGATACATTGCTACTGTCCTGTCGATATTAATTAACAAAATGAAGAAGTAATCCTTACTAATATTATAAATGCAAACGTAACTTTGTCTATCGCGATTTGACACCAAAACTATTGAATCGATTTTAATAGCATTTGTAACACAGATAGTCTAGAGCCTGAGAAAGGATAAAGGGTACTTTTTAATATGAAAAAAGGGTGGAAGAAGCGTTATTTTAGGAGCTGGAAGCTTGAAACTTATTCTTAAGACTATATAATATTCAATGTTGTAAAGATTTACCCTGCAGGATGCAAATAACAATCTCTACTAATATTATAAACGTGAAAGTAGCTCTGACTATCTTTCGTGTTTTCACGCTGAAACTACTAATCCGATTCAAATTAAATTTAATACACAGATAGTCCAAAGACTCTTGAAGGATAATAAGCTTTCATTCCTATTAAACCTTTCATACAAGTTCGTCAGTTTAGAGTACTCTGGACCTGGCCCTTATTTAAAATGTCCTGGATATGGTCCAGACACGTTCGCCTTGGTCTTCGCCTTCCAACTTTCGCATTCACTCTTGACTCATAAATCCTTTTTGTCAGTCGCCTTTCATTCATTCTCTCTACGTGCCCAAACCATCTAAGCATACCTTTCTCAATTTTAGTAGATGTTCGTCCGCCAGCTTGCGAGGAGTATGTTCCGCTTGGCGGATAACTCTCTGCATACACATTTCCACGGCATTGCCAGCCAGTACCAAAGAACGGCAAACATTGGGCGTCGTCTGCCTCGTGAGCTCCTGCTGCCACCACCACCACTCGTAGGTGATAGCGGCGAAAATGACGCGGTAGCAGCAACACTCGGAACACACCCCCCTCGGAATTGACCAGGATGGACCCGCAGGCGTCGCCGGCGGGATCCAGCCCGTAGAAAATACGGGCAAAAAAGAGTACCGGGCATTTACTGAATGCCCGAGGAAAGATGCCCGGGCAATGAGGCCCTGCCTCGAGGCCCCCGCAGAATGCTGCGATGAAACCAACACTCTCCTATCAATATGATTTTCAGATGTTCCATCTTTTGTAAATTTAGATCCCAAGTATAGAAATTCTTTCACCTCTTCCACTTGTCTAGTGGTTAGCATGTTTGACTACAGACATGAGGTCCTGGGTTCGAGTCCCAGGTCGAGCCAATTCGAAATCGATATTGAGTTTTCTATTAAGATTTTCTCAATATTTGCCCGAAGTTGGGAAGTTGTCGGTGTGATCCACCCCCGTGCCTCGGAGAGTACGTTAAGCCGTTGGTCCTGCGCCTGATCTCTCTCCGGTCGTGTCGGATTTCCGTCACACCGGACTATGAGAGTGAAGGAATAGAGAGTGCACTTGTGTACTATGCCTGCCAATCCGCAGTGGAGCAGCGTGGTGGGTCTATGCTCTAAAACCCTCTCTCATATGAGGGAGGAGGCCTGTGCCCAGCAGTGGGACGTTAATGGGCTGCTACTTACTTTACTTTTTACTTACTTCCACTTGTTCCCCATCTATCAAAATATTGCCATTCATCATAGATTCATCTATTTGTAAATAAATTAGACTAAATTATTAAAAATATAAAAAAAAGGATGAAATCGTAAACACAGTGTTTATAAAAACTCTATAAAAACGAAACTCTACAAAAACTATGCATATATAGTTGCAAAATACATCTCTGAAATAACTAAGCCAGAAATAGAAAATGTTATTGCAGTATCTTTTCACTCACACTGTTGGAGTTACATTTCAAAGCGTATATTTAAATGTCCCTCATTAACCCGACAATAAGGAAATCTTTTCAACGGCAGCGTTGAGCCAGACCTTTCTCGGAATATAAAATTTTAAACCTTCCAATCACATTACCAATATGGACGGAAAGAAGAATTTTCTAGTTTATTACGGGCAAGAAATGATACGTAAAATTTACGGAACAAATTTACCGACCCTTCAAATACAGAGTCAAGTATAGAATCCTAATTTTGTAAGAAAGTGTTTCAGAGACAAATTGATTTCAGAGATAAATTGAAAAATGATATGTAAGACTTACTGAACAAGTCGATGACGAACACAAAGTCAAGTAAACAATCCTAATTGCATAAAAGAGTTTCAAGGATAGATTACAGATAAATTATTTATTACCTTTTGTACCCTCTCCATAGTTCTTCTACTCTCAAAATCTCAAATAGGTTCACGCTTTTTACCTGCAACATTTGGTAGCCATCTTCGCCAGGGTATAGAGTCAGCTGAGCTGTTCAGCCTATTGTGTCGGTGAACGGTCTCAAGATCTTTTGTTGCCCATTATTATCAGCTATTCCAAACATCAGTCCTCCCGCCTCGTGTTTCGCTGATAACATAAGGATGAGAGCAAGACCCTGACTCTGATCTGCGACAGAATAGATGCCCGCAACACCACATTTCGTATGCATCTATTCTTTCCCTTTATGGTCCAAGTTTCTACACTATAAGATAGAGAAGATTACGTTTGCCTTTCTCTTACAATCCAATGGTCCAAGTTTCTACTCCATATATAAGATTAAGGCACGGAAAAGGCGATCATTTGTAGTGATTGATATGGCTCGGTTCCTCCAGATTTTGTTCAGACGTATCATAGCACTCTTGGCCATTCCATTGTGTGTCTTTATCCGGAGATAAAGTGTTCCGGAGAACACAGTTGTCATAAATGCAAATCAGGGATTCGGAATAAACATACTCCTGTACGTTATCAATAAATGGTATGATAGTATTGAGTAATTCCCCAACCCGACCTTTTGTGTTATTGATACCTTTTTTAAGTATCATGTTTTAAAGCTATATGATTTACAACAAAGAAGACCTATGTTGCAAAATGGGGAGATATAACCATCAAAATGTGTCAGAAACAAGTTGACACTTTAAAAGGTACAGCACGTTTTAAAGTGTCACCTTGTTTCTACTAAAGAATTTAATTTCGACTAAAGAAAGTAATGTATTGCTGCCAGAAACGTATAAGTGGTAAATTATGTCGATTGGTAAGCACGCTAATGTATTAGTCTATATCATTACTTACAGGTGAGTAGGTTATATAACGAACTCCTCTGCCGCATCGTCTGTCTGTCTGCTTATACGCGATAAACACAAACTACAGAACGGATTTTCAATGCAAAACTCACTAATAGATAGAGTGGTTCTTAAGGAATGTTTATGTATATAATTTGTTAAGGTTTTGTCTAAATTAGTTGACAGAAAATGATAATTCTTCGAAGAGTCTGAAAAAATTGATCCAATTGTGAGCTTTCCTCGAAAAACCTGCCTAATCCCTTAGAGTAATGTCAAAAAATTGTATGGCAGAAAAAATCCTCTTTTATAAATCTACTAAAAACTCTTAAATGACATATATCTATCTGTTAAGAATAACTTACTATATCCATCCATAAACGGATACAATATTAATACTTTTGAACCTAAATACGTTGGATAAAATAAGTTTATCATGTTATTGTTATCTTATGCAACATGCAATCAATATTTGAGGAATTATATTAGAAAACTAAAGAAACTAAACACCTAAATTGAATCGAGATCGCAAACATTTTCCTGCTCGCTATTGTAAACTGTTACTAATTAGTATTCGTACAATATAGTACTAGTTAAATACAATAAATCAATACCATGCATACTCAAGTACTTTATTGTCAATACTGATTGAATACGCCTACAGAGTATTCAATTTACTTCGAGCTTTACTTAAGTTGTTAATTCTTGTAAATTTAATATGTTTGCATTTATTTTTATTTAAGCTTACAAGCTCTTTAAATAGTAATTAAAATTATTATATAACTTAAATATGCAATTAACCATGATAACATTATATCGAACCTTAACATTAATACAGACAAAATAAAAGTAACTAAAATGCGCCATCAGAAGCAAATGGATGGGTGCCCATAAGGCTGGCAGCGTTACCTCTTTGGACAGCGATACTTATACGCTGTCCGAAGTACCACCCGGCCTTAGGGTCACGGGTGACATCAACTAAGTGAGATGAGATTTCTTTCAAAAAGCTTTTAGCCTCAGGACCCCACGGTCCCAATGTCTCCACGCCAAAAGGCACAAATATGTATTCTAAAGCAAGGCTCTCATATTTGCGCCTCTTGGCGTTTTCAGCTAATGACGCCGCCGCTCCCGCTGATTTGGAGGTAGCGTCAATGTGAGATGGTGCAAGCGTATCAACACATGTAGCATCCCACACCAACGACTTTCCTTTTTTCCAAGGCATCAACGACATATCATCAGGTCTCTTACCATCATCACGTGCAATTCCATTCGGCTCGAGAATAACCGGCACGTTGATGGTGACAAGGGTCCTTCTGATGATGTCGTTGATGCCGGCGTGTCTCGGAAGACGACCAGCACTCCGAAGACAAGACAGACCATGGTGACCGAGTTGATTTACCCACTCACCACATTTACAACGATGGGGCTCTGTTGTTTATACAAAAGTTAAAGTTAAAGTTGTTAATACAAATCCATGTTTTACAATCATCCATCATCAGATTAAGTGAATAATTGCCTATTTCTGCAGCATTTTTAATCACATGGTTTTGATTGATTTACGATTTGTTAATCGGAAATCTTCAGCGATCTAAGCAAAATCAGTAAGAAAAGACAATACGAATATTAAAAACAATACAAGCCATTACACATCGCCTCAAATGATAAGTAAAATTGCTTTTTACTCTCATATATTAATTGACAATAAATTTACGTGATAACGAGATAAAGAAACATTGAGGTTAAATGCTGTCGCTGTCTTTCTACTGTCACGAGACAAACGATTAAGCCGATCGCGCCTTTCTACCGCATGTTACGCACTCTCTCTTCACGGATTGCTCTGGCAACCATCGACAGACGTTACGATTTCCGAAGAAACAGATTATTCATTTAAAACGCATCTTTTGAGTCGGAAAAAAAAACTTCATAATTTGGCCCAAATGCATTTGGTTGCGTAATTTTTCACGGAGAATATTTTGAATTTTATGTTGTTTTCTTAAATATGATGAGGAAACCTTGAATTGATAAAAAAAAGTTAAGTGGTTCGAGATAAAAATTCGAAAAACATATTGTGTTACCCCTTCCTGTGGTCTGTTCCTCTCACCAAAGGTTGTCTGGAAGACATCGTTCTTACTGATAAAACCGCCTTTTCGCACCCCATTACTTGATTATCTGGTTTTCTTTATATTGCATAAGTTGTAGTGACTTTTCTGCCTCATTAGTCTAGTCTTCCCTCACTGGTCTAGTGGTTAGCATGTTCGACTACGCTCATGAGGTCCTGGGTTCGAGTCCCGGGTCGGGCCAATTCGAAATCGATATTGAGTTTTCTATTAAGATTTTATCAAAATTTACCCGAAGTTGGGAAAAATTTGGCGGTGCGTGAAGGAATAGAGAGTACACTTGTGCCCATCCGCAGTGGAGCATCCCTCGCTTTTCGGAGTAAGGAGTCCTGTGCCCAGTAGTGGGATCTTAATGGGCTGCTACTTACAAGACAAACGCTTAGGACGATCGCGCCTCTCTACCCCATGTTACGCGTTCTCGATTCCACGGGTTGCTACAGTAACCATCAATGGACTTCTCGATTTCCGAAGAAAAATTACTTAAAAATTTGGCCCAAACGCATTTAAATACAAAATTTTCACGGAGAATATTTTAAAGACATGTCTTTTTATCATTATGCCAAAAATATGATGAGGTAACCTTGAATTGATAAAAACAGTTAACTGATTCGATTTAAGAATTCGAAAAATATGTTGTAGCAAGAAGTTCAATCGCGTTAGCTTTAACAAATATAAATTAAATATGCAAATTTATTTATGTATACTTTATTGCACACAGTTTAAAATGGCACAGAATAAAAAGTGCGCGAAGGAGGTCTTATCGCTTACAAGTAAGATCGATTAAAATAAATCAAAGTATGATACACTACATAAACAATATATAAATTTATATATTTGTGTATTAATTATACACAAATATATACATTTACTTTCTTGTAGATCTATAAAAGAGATTTTATCCGAACAATCTTCAAGGCATTAAACAATGTTTCCATTGAAAGCTCTCAAGTGGATTTCTTCCGACACTTCTCAATAATGAACGCTATATTTTTTACGCAACAAATTATCACTAAAACCTTCACAAGTTATATATATATAAAACTTTCTCAAAAACCATTCTATCTGTTGGTGAAAACGTCATGAAAAGTCATGCATTTATTTTAAACTAGTTGACCCAGGAAATTTAATTTGATTCTTGAACGACGGGACTAACATCAAACGTTTGACATTTAGGAATAATTTCTAAGAGAAAGCGAAATTGTTGTTTTTACAATATTACAAGGATTTTTTTCCTATTTACTCACCATATAAACCTACCTGGACTTCTAGAAAGAATTCAAAACCAATATTAGCCAAATTAATCCAGCTTGTCTCGAGTTTTCGTTTTAAAATAAATAGTGAAAGAGAACTCAATATATTCATTTTGTAATGGGTAGTGTTCTGTCGGAAAAATCTCTATTATTCTCATAAGAGGACTATTTGAAAATGTAAATTCACACTTTCAACCATTTGCTGCAGCTTCCTATGTAAATGAAGAAATCCGAATAAAAGTGACAGTATATTTATACGGTGAAGTATATTTTAACCGTTTTTATTTAAAGAAGGAAATACTTTTGAAGATAACTGTGAGGTTATATAATATTGAATTTATTTATTTATTTTCAAGAACAGTACAGTGGTATCTTAAATACCTAAAAACGATGATTCTGCAGTAGTATAAACTGTGGTCAACGTCTTCCCTTATATATAACACAGGTTGTACATAATACTATAACAATTTTAATAAATATATTTGGCATATATGAATGAATATATATTTTTATGGGACAGTGTGCGAATTTAAATATGTGCGTGCGTGCGTGCGTGCGTGCTTATGTGTGTGTGTGTGTGTTTGTGTGTGTGTGTGGTGGGTGGGGATGGCTGGGTGGGTGGGTGTGGGTTTGTGTGTGAGCACGGATGTATGTAGTCAGTGTATGCGCGGTGTTTATGTGGTGAATGAGTATAAGAACTAACTAACTATTTAACTAACTTTATGAGTTCTTCAGTTTTTTTGTATGAGAGTGTTAAAGGAAACTCCGTACATTCTCTTTTACACTTATTAGTCGGTAAGGGGTAAATATTAAGTATTTTATTTATGTAATTATAAAGAACACAACTGATTTGCGTGTAGTAACGCCTTGCAACTGCACATCGAAGAACTTTTGTAGTACATACTGACTGTGGTCTACGTTTGTGGTGAGAAGTATCGGAAAGAAATGGAAGTTGAGAATGTTTACGCAAAATAGTACGAAGGATGAACAATTGTCGGACTGTAAGTAAGTTATAAGAAGAGTATAAGTCAAAAGTGGGAAATAGCATAGGTTTACCACACATAACTTTAAGTACAGCCCTTTGAGCTCGTTCAACCTTAATAAAAGATGTTTTTAGCCCACATCTCAATCAGAAATACAGTATGATAGCACCGATTGTGCGATAGCAAAATAGAATAGAGGGAGAGATTATGAATCTATTCTTATATATAAAGGCTTATTAATATCTTAAATTATTGTTTATTAGGAACAGATTTCCTCATATACCCCAAGGGATTAGGGCGTATAACCTAAAAACGACCACTTGCTGTGATATCTCTAAAAATATTAATCTAATTAATTTGAAATTCGGAACATACATTCCTTTTGAGAAGTAAACCCTTACAACGAACGGGTTTTTCTCATATAACCAAGAGATCTAGGTATATTAGCTAAAACATATTACATACTAAGAAATCTCTGCAGCGAATTGTTCAATTAGCTTAAATTTCGGTGTATATGTTCCTTTCACGATGTAGACGCTCATTAATAACGAGTTCCATTATATACCCACGGGATCGAGGTTTATAAGCTAAAGGCGATCGCTTTCTGTAAGATTTCTAAAACCATTTATTTAATTGACTTGAAATTCAGTATACATATTCCTTTTGCGACGTAGACGCTTAATAAGATCCGGTTTTTCCCATATTTTCACGAGATATGGGTATGTAAGTCAAAACTATTGACGTAGAGACTTACCAAGGACGGGTTGTACCCCAATTCCTACGGAATCGGAAACAACGCGGTTAAAACTATAGAGAACAGCTAGTTTCTAAGTAGCATGTTTTCACCAGTCCAGGACAAATCCAGGACATTTAAAATAACGGCCAGGTCAAGAGTACTCTAAACCGACGAAATTGTATGAAAGGTTTAATGAGAATGAAAGAAGCGAAGGAGATATGCAAGGATCGTGGCAAGTGGAAGGATGTTGTCTCTGCCTACCCCTATGGGAATGAGGCGTGATGCTATGTATGTATGTATGTTTTCACTGAATCGTAATATTGATTCCAACAATATACCCTTCAAATGAATGTAATCTTTTGAAGGAATTACATAAATTTTTACATCCTCATCCGGGATCAGAGGTGAATTTATTAGGGATGAATATGTGATAAGTACGGTAGGAAAGTTTAAGGTATAAACTTCCACTTCCGAGAGGAATCCGAATTGTTTGAATATAATATTCAATTGGTACGATTTAGAATTCAGCGTAACATCTGCATGTTTATAAAGTGAATCTTTACAAAGGCTGAAAAAAAGACCGCATTCACGCAACTTCATCTGCATTCAAATAACACTGTTATTTTTGATATTCTTATTTGTTATTGTTAACAGATTGGCACGCGACTGTAATATTCTTTACTCAAGTAGGCTCCAAAAGCATTTTTAAATCTACAGTAGTCTGTTTATTGGTAACAAATCTACCACCGGTTCGGAAAGTTGATTCTGATGAAAAGAAACCAGCAAAAAACTCAGCAATGTGACACACTTTGCTTTTGTGCAACTGGAATCATATCTAAACATCTTTATCGCTTAAATAATCTTCAACATTATAATATGCCATTTGTAAAACGATGTTTTTGATATATAATATATCTAAAGCACATAGTTTTCTACTGTTCTAGATGACCTAGGTCGCCAGGGTTTTGATTTATCCAGCAATTTCGAATGCTTGGCGTATCATTTAAGTGGCGAAAGCCTCGAATACTCTGTCTGATAAACGCTCCATAGCGACTGAACTTTTAAGAGCCAGACTACCGATTGACATAACCCCCACGCCCTTCGAATACGTTGCGTTCACGCAGTAAGCTAAATAAATATAAAATTTCTTTTGAAACACCTGATATTATTATTATGTGGAAGCAAATCCAAAACTGATTGCGGTATCTAATTAAAAATGCATATGCTCACCCCGACAAATGATTTCTGAACCTTATGCACTCTAAAATATGGCATTACAGATTTTTGTTTGTACAACATTGTGTATTTCACTTTTTTTGCTGTATAAGTGAATATTATCACGGATATATAAGATACTAGCTGAACCCACGACTTCGTCTGCGTGAAATGTTTTTGGAGTGGCATTTTCATTAGATAACACTAATTGTTTTATAAATAAGGAACATTCGTATAAATACTTCAATGAGCTATTTGCTGTGTATTACTGCAAAGAGCTTATAGTCTTTTTTCACAATTGATTAATAAATTTATTAATACTTGTTAAGTAGTTATGGTGTGAAAGCGCGACAGAGTTACATATTAGTCTCTATGCCTTATGGTTCCAGAGATAATAATATTTATTTATTTGTCAAATGTGGTCAGTTGTAGATGTTGCAATATACAATATAAGTGTCTATCACATTTTACCGTTTCCGGTGTACAAATTTTGTTCCTTTTTTATTGTCTAGTTTTAGCAATATAGAAATCAAATTATATTATAGATAGTTAGGATGCATAATATGTAAAATAAAGTCAATCAATAATAAAATTATACAAAAAAATTTCCTGAATTAAAAATTATGTCATTTTTAAGTAAATCTCTCTCTTCACACAAAAATTAATTAAAAAATCAGACTGATTCAAACATTAGTACCATTGAAATATTCCTCAACTTTATACTTACGTATCAATATTTCCTTATGCATAGGAGTACAGTTTATGTAAATATGTCTGAACTTATGTAAAAGTAAGCACACGAATGCTTCGTCTGGCAAATTATAATTAAAATTAATTTAAGTATTCATCTAGCGTGTAGATAGTTTTTTCTAACAGATAGTCTCTTAGATATCGTGATGATCAATAGTTAACATCCCGGCAACCCCCTTGCGGAAGAAATTTCGTAAAATCCGTTCTTAACTGACCTTTACTCGGCAAAAGGCGTATTCGTACCAAATTTGAAGTCTCTATGCCTAATGGTTCCAGAGGTATCGTGATGAGTCAATAGATACCTGGATATCTCTTATATATATGTCGGAGTACAATAGTCTGTGGAACGCTGGCGCCATCCGGCGCGTCTCTCGGGAGGTCTCGGGTGACGGTCCGCCGGTGCGGTCCACTTTTGAAACTGTCGCGTTCCTAGCTATTGTTGTTAATGAGTTTGTGTAAATTGATATCAGGAACATTAAGTGATTGAACATTATAATCCGAGTTAATTAATAAATTGTTTGATTGCACCAGCATCACCCACGAACGCACAGTATGGAAATTATGGATGCCATTAATGGCGATGTCGGCGGAGAACCCTACGCCTTATGCTGCCTCTTCTTTCTTATTCTCCGTATATATATAGATTTTGAATTTATCTCTTAAAGAACAAGATCCTAATTGATATATGGAACGTAATGCTGTCTTTTGTAACATAAAGATAGTTTCAATGTCCACAGCCTTACCCTATAACAGTATGCCGTAAGACATATTTCTATGAAAATAAGCGATATACACCATTATATAGATATTATTTTATATATATAGATGCCAGACAGAAAAGCGTTAGGTTTATTGAAGACGGAGAGGCTGCTTGAACTTGCCTTCCCGTTACTAATGGAATACGGCATGAGTTTATGAATTAATAATCGGGTTTTCGAGATCCGGTTCCCAGTTTCAGTATTTTACACCAGTTTGTTTGACCGTGGACGATATAAAAGCGAATATTTTAATATGTAACGGCATCAAAATTGGTACAACTACTTCTATTATATATGTTGGATGGAGCAAAAGTCCCGCTACCATTTTGATTGCTATAATGCTATAATTTTGATATAACTATGTTTATAGAAACGTTAAGTGGCTTGCGGAAGTGGGAACCGATATTGTGGTGGAAAGAATCCAACTTCTGGATCTGAAGGTTTCCACCACCAAGACGGAGGCGCTGTTCTTCCATGGGCCTTGAAAGGGTCCCCCACGAGGGGAAACGTTAAGTGTGTTTGATGCAACAATAGCGGTTAGAGACCAGATGAAATATCTGGGTCTACTGCTGGAGTCAGAAGCTTAGAGTCACTCAGCGTGCGATGGAGAGGGCTATGTTCGGCGTGTCTCTACGTGATGATGAGATCCGTAGTAGAACCAAAGTCACCGACATAGTCCTACGAATCGCAAAGCTGAAGTGGCAATTTGCGTGAACTTAGTCCGAAGGACCTCTGGATGTTAGGGGCCGAAGGTGCTGGAGTGGTGACCCCGCACCGGACGGCGCAGTATATGCAGACCCCCCACGAGGAGGACCCATGATATAAATAGGGTCACCGGAAGCCACTCGAACCAGGCGGCTCAAGATCGGGTCTTGTGGACGTCATTATGTGAGACCTATGTCCAGCAGTGGACGTCCACCGGTTGAAGTGACGACGACGATAACTGCTGGACGAAGTTTCCGGGCGCATTTTTCGTGGTTAGTCCCGCGGCTAGTCAACGCCGCTGCGGCATTAGGAAGATTGTCGCCCAACGTAGGGAGACCTGGATCACCCTGTAGGAAATTGTACGCGGGAATCGTCGCTAGTATGGCACTATACAGTGCACCTGTGTGGGTCGATGCTCTGACTGCTTCAAATCTTCGACTTTTACACAAAGCCCAGAGGGTAATAACGGTCAGGGTAATGGGAGAGTATCGTGCGGTATCCTGGACAGCGGCGTCTCTTCTGGCGGGTGATTCTCCATGGGAGCTTCGTGCGGAAGTTTTCGCGGTCATCTATAGGTCAAGGTGGCTACAAGGACACGTGAAGTGCAGGTTGGCGCTGATGAGGTCCGGAGGATCAGGGATGGAAGGGTTTACTATCACTTGGTTAAGATTATTATTAATAACTTATATGTTTTCTTTCAGAAATTTTGAAGTGAAACGTCTTTAGTGAAGTGAAGTTTCTTTAGGCGCATGAGTGTAAAATTTTTTCGGGTGAAACGCGCGATTAGCGTCACGAAGATGTGCAAGGTTTTTATGCTAATTCGTTTGAAGGTTAGGTGGTTTTAATTGTTATAAATAACATGTGGCATATTTTTTACCAGTCTTCATTTAATGCTAACGACTTCTAATATTGACAAATAAAAAACGTGTATTTGAAGATTCATTCGTCATTTGAGATTTCTATAAATTATTTGTATTAATTTTCTAAACTTTTCAAATTTAAATGACAATAAAATCATTGAAGTCTTAATATATCTTCCTTTTCCGTCCCTTTAAGTCTCGCAAATCTGAAGTTTTAGATCTTGTATAAATATAAACAAACTGAAACATTATTTTGAAAAAAAAGTTTCACTTCTGACTTTGTACGCACGCACTTCTAATTTTATTTATTGATTCCGAGGCAGTAGGAAGTAAGCTAGGTCTGATATATTATTAATAAAATAATCTTATATATACCGGAAGTATCTCTCAATCTTACTAAAAGAAGCTTAAAATATTAAACGTATTTAATGTCGGCAACATGAGTAAACAGTATTGCCAAACACAATATGTACATTGGAACCACAAGCACAAACACTTGTATTATGTTAACATAGAACTCCTGCAGTACATCTTAGATTCCGTCGAAACGCTGTGAGCAACAATATTGCAGTTAACTAATATATCTCTTAAGTGATTATTGAATACAGTCTATCTATTAAACTCACTATGGGGCGATAAAAACTTAAAAAATAAAGAAACGTCTTTAATTTCGCGTCATTTCCATAGGGGTAGCCAGAGACCACATCCTTCCACTTGCCACGATCCTTGCATATCTCCTTCACTTCTTTCATTCTCGTTAAACCTTTCATGAAAGTTCGTCGGTTTAGAGTGCTCTTGACCTGGCCCTTATTTAAAATGTCCTGGATTTGGTCCAGGAACATTCGCCTTGGTATTCCCCTTCAAAATTTGCATTCACCCTAGACTCATAAATCCTTTTTATCAATCTCTTTTCATTTATTCTCTGTGCGTGCCCAAACCATCTAAGCATACTTTTCTCAATTTTAGTCACTACATCTTCTTTTCTACCACAATATTAACATTCTCATTGGTGTTGTAGCTACATATTTATCACCTTCATAGGAAATTCAATTACACCACTGGATAGCTAAAGGATCAAAAAATTTATTACTCTAATTAAGGTCTGTAGCACATCGCACGCGCTGCGGAAGAAGCCCCGTTACGAAACGTATTACGAACGGCCGTATCCATAACACAACCACATCTCATTTATTTTTAATTTTGAATGCTTCGTTGTCTAAATTCGCAAGCAGAAGTTCTGAGTTAAAATTATTTAAAAAACGATATCGACCGGTTACGTCAAGAAAAGTAATTAAAACTTGTGACTATAGACAAAAGTTATTAGGTTTAAGTAAACCTACTTGACTGTCTCATTCGTCTATTGGTTAGCTTTTTCGGCTACAGATATGATGTGCTGGAATCGGGAGCCGGCTGAGTTTTCTGTTAAGTTATATATGTTAGGTATGTATGTATGATCTATATGAAATATATATATATATATATATATATATATATGTCGGAGTGTAAGAGACTGTGGAACGCTGGCGCCATCTTTGTATCGGCGTGGGAATCTGATCTGGCAGTCCGGCCCGTCCCTCGGCAGTTCTCGAGCGGCGGTCGGCCGGAGTGGTCGACTATTGAAACTGTCGCGTTCCTACCTATTAGTGTTAATGAGTTTGTGTAAATTGATATCGGGAACATTAAGTGATTGAACATTATAAACCGAGTTAATTAATACACTGTTTGATTGCACCAACAATACCCATGAACGCCCACAGAATAAGAAATGAAATAATGGATCCAATTAATAACGATGTCGGTGGATAATCCTACTCCCCTCTGTGCTTTATGCTTCTCCGTTTTCTCTGTTATTCTCCGGCAAATATATATTTGTATATATGAGTAAGTTTATTATATTTATTTATGTTTAGCCTACACCACCCACCACATTCCATTTAAGCAATATTTTTAACCCAAAGGTTGCCTGGTAGAAATCGCTACGTAGCGATAAGGCCGCCTTCTTGTACATTATTCTCTTCTCTCTTTTACCTTGTTTCTATTCTGTTTCCTGTGTGGTGTACAATAAAGTATTTTCTATCTATCTAAGTTTTACCCAGCCCAACTTAAAGTTGGGTATGGCAGAAGAAGCTTTAAAATAAACTGAGTGAAAAAGTAAGAAATAGTGTGATAAGAGAATGTTGTGAGAAAAGATGTAGTGACTTAAATTAAGAAAGGTGTGCTTAGATGGTTTGGACGCGTACAGAGAATTAATGAAAGGAGACTGATAGAAAGGATTTATGAGTCAACAGTGAATGGGAAAACCTGGACCAAATCCAGGACATTACTCTAAACAGATGAACTTCTATGAAAGATTTATTGAGAATGAAAGAAGCAAAGAAGATATGCAAGGATCGCGGCATGTGGAAGGATATGGTCTCTCCGTACCCTTATGGGAATGACGCCTGATGTATGTATTAAGATTTTCTCAGTATTTGCTCGAAGTTATGTAGTTGGCGTTGTGCTCCAGCCTCGTGCCTCGGCGAGCACGTTAATCTATCGGTTCTGTACTTAATCTCTCTCCAGTCACGTCAGATTGCCGTCACAACTGCCTGTTAGAGTGCACGAATAGAGATTGCACTCGTGTACTACGCCTGCAAATTCGCAAAGAAGCAGCATGATAGGTCTATGTTCTAAAAACCCTCTCTGTTATAAGTAAAGAGGTCTGTGGGATGTTAATGGGTTGGTATTAAACTTTTACCTAAAACCTGCACTAAATCTGGACTGGTGGGAGGTTACGGCCTTGGATAGTTATCATTCTACCAGCAAAGATATAATGCCAAGCAGTGTCCCTTACTGTTTTAAAATTCGACATCATTGGATGATGTGAATATTAATCCAAAGCAATGGTATATACACACCATATGCTTCCAATCTGAAGTGCACTCCATTCAATAAATATATCAAATGTCAGCTCTATATTTCGAAGACAACCGAGAGAAACTCTGGAAACGGCTGATGCGTAAAGTAATATCACGCCGCAAACACGACAAGTTTCAAATGCTTATAGCTATCTAATATTTACTGACTGACACCGCAGACGTTTATCGCTTGCTTTTATCGTAAAAATCAAATATGTCGACGTATAAAAAGTCAAGTATAAAATTCTAATTTCGTGAGACAGTGTTTCAAAGAAAAATTATGTATTACTGTACTACATTTTGGTAAACAAAAGATTTTGTTCATCATATACAGCCAGTTTAGATCATATCTATAAAAAAGGGCTGTAAAGTCGTAGTCTTAAAAGACGACAACATAAAAAACATTAATGAAAAAATATTGTTGTAATAGATAAGTGAGTTAGGCTGATCGCGCTTCTTTATCGCTTATACACACTGTCGCTTGCACATTTGGCCCCTGATCAGAGAGGCTAAATTGATGAATGTGTTTGAAAAAATCTTCATAATTCACATTTTAATGTTTTTTTTTATTTCGTTTGATTTCCTCCGACTCTGAACGTATAATAAGTTTCAGTTTCATTTATATATTATATTTTTTTATCAAGAGAGCGTAACTCTATAGATTAGTGTGTTTGCTTGTATAAAAGATTGATCTTACAATGTTCGGAATAAACTTTCCTTTCTTTCTTCCTTTAAGTATGAATTCTGCTCTCAATTTAGTCAACATCAAATACATGTCCCACATATAGGACAGACAAGACTAAGTTCCTTGAAATACAAAGAACCTAAAGATCCCTATTGAATATCATAGTTTTTAAACCTTATAAATACCCTAATGAACTTCTTTATTTCAACTCCGGATTACTCTCAGTCAGAAAATTATACAATATTGAAAGGAGAGTGAATGCAGGGAATATGGTAAATGGTGCTCTGCACGCCTTGATGAATAGCCACATGGTGTCTCAAAAAACCAGACTGGCAGTGCATGCAGGAGTGTTGGTGCCAACACTTACGTATGGTAGTGTAAGTTGGGTATGGCAGAAGAATCACATAACTAAAATAAATGCGGTGGAAATGAGAGCGTTGAGAAGTATGTGTGGATTAAAACTGAGTGACAGAGTGAGAAATAGTGTGGTAAGAGAACGTTGGGTTATAAAAGAAGAAGTAGTGACTAAAATTGAGAAAGGTATGCTTAGATGGTTTGGGCATGTAGAAAGAATGAGTAAAAGGAGACTGACAAAAAGGATTTATGAGTTAAGAGTGAATAAGAAAGTTGAAAGGGGAAGACCAAGGCGAACGTTCCTGGATCAAATCCAGGACATTTTAAATAAGGGCCAGGTCAAGAGTACTCAAAATCGACGAACTTGTATGAAAGGTTTAATGTGAATGAAAGAAGCGAAGGAGTTATGCAAGGATCGTAGCAAGTGGAAGGACGTGGTCTCTGCCTACCACTATGGGAATGAGGCGTGATGTTATGTATGTATGTATGTATCTAACATCATTCTAAGACTGCACAAAATATTACCTTGTATACCTCTCAGTAATAGGAATATATCTTACCAAAATCAGACTTTTATAGAACTATTTTTGCTCTAAACCAGTTCTGCTCACAATCCCATTACTTGTATAATATAATTAATAGAAAACTTAATATATTTCGCTTAATATTACGTGAGGCCAAAGATATTGTAAATAAACACTTATAACCATTAAATTATGACGAAGTGGAATGCTTGAAACGTATAATATAAAATTTAGACTGACATACCTACTTTATTATTATATTTTAAATATGGTTTATGTAAATTTTAATTATTCATTTAATTCTATAACACTTACAGGACACAGTATATATAAACTCTGATACATTTACTCTGCACAATTGAATTATTATAAACTGTGAAAGAATTTGTGTTAAGTTCTTCATTATGTTATTTTCTTTTCCTTGTTATTTTAATTATTGTTAAGTTTTTGTTATTGTTAAGGAAGAGGCACAGGGGTAACTTCCATCCTTAAAAGTAGGATCCAATCTTTTTATATGTTAAAGTACTGAAGTTGAAGTAATAAACTATTTTTTATTTTAGCTGTACGAAAACGAACCTGTGCAATTCTGTCCTTTATGTATATATAAATGTTATTTCTACGTTAAATTAAATATAAGTGGAACGTTAAGAAAAGTCTATATATTTTTATTCAACAATAAGTTAATGTTTTGTCTAGAGCACTACTTAACTCTGGTATTACCTTTGAAGATCGTCGAGCTCGTCTTTATCGTCTAAAAGTTTTAAATACTGCTTTTACCTGAAACAACAAAAAAAGGTATTGTAAATAAGTCGTCAAATATTCTTTTGAACGTTCTTTGGTTGGTAGAATTGAACTAAAACTTTTACTTTGGTAGTCTTGAATTCGACCTGATGATAAGGGATGATGTAGTCTAAAATGATAGCGTGCTAAAATGGTAGAAGGTATTTTACCTCTAATTGTTGATACGGTATGAAATACTTTTACACTTATAATTTGATATCTTCGCTGTCGCAATAACGCCAGTGCTAACTTTGTCAGCAGTAAGTAGTAAGTAAGTAGCAGCCCTTTAACGTCCCACTGCTGGGCACAGGCCTCCTCACTCCAAGGAGCGAGGGTTTTTAGAGCATAGACCCACCACGCTGCTCCACTGCGGATTGGCAGGCATAGTACACAACAAGTGTACTCTCTATTCCTTCACTCTCATAGTCCGATGTGACGGGAATCCGACACGACCGGAGAGAGATCAGGCGCAGGACCGACGGCTTAACGTGCTCTTCGAGGCACGGGGGTGGATCACACCGCCAATTTCCCAACTTCTGGCAAATATTGAGAAAATCTTAATAGAAGACTCAATATTGGTTTTTGAATTGGCCCGACCTGGGACTCGAACCCAGGACCTCATTTCTGTAGTCGAACATGCTAACCACTAGACCAATGAGGCAGTTACTTTGTCAGCAGAGCTCTTATATTTCTTGAGGGGGGGGGGGGGGGGAATGTTCAAAACATACCCGATATCTGGGGAAAGCAAATCGGGATATCCTGATAACCCACATATGTGGGTTATCGGGATATCCTGATAACCCACATATGTGGGCTTTCACGCCGGTCCGTGGCCGATCGAATGGGGCTACCAAAAGTCACCAGGGCCCATAAATGGTGATGGGAGCCTCGACTACCGTTGACGGAGAAATTATATGAGAGAACTTCCACCTAGGTGTCGAACAGATGGGAATGGGAGCATCTACCTGGAAACACCCGGGCGCCCATCTCCTCGTGCAGCGACCGATTGGTAGATGTCTGGGGGTGTGGGTGTATTTGTATAGGTGTAATGTGAGTGTGTATATGCCAAGGTGTCGCCGAAGGCTGCTGTCGGTGACGCCGATCTTCTCATCCACTCCAAGGCGGTCCCGTGGACCAGGCAAAGGAATGTTCAAAAACTGAGGTCACCACGTGGGCCGAATAACCTGTGACTACGTTGACCCGCCACACTTCGTTTTATTAGCAATAGGGGCTACCAGGGGGTCTCTAAACGCGACGACTTCATCAACGGCATCACAAAACCAAAAAACCGCGTGGACTTACTGCACTTTTCCCGACAAAAACAAGACAAAACCCACGATGGGACTTCTTTCGCGCCCGTCACAAAGCCTGGAGGATTAGCAGCTACTTCCGGCAACTCGTGCAGAACATACCAGTGCCACCCTTGCACAAAAATTTATCTATCGCTTAATTGGGAGCTGCCAGAGTCCACCCCCTCTGCCCACTCTCGACTTTACAGCGCTCGCAGCTGTTTCAGTTGGTTATCGCCTCAGGCCCGATGAATACCCCGGCAGTTTCCTTTTTGCGAAGAACATCTTCACAAAAGGAGACCACCACACTCCACGTCCCTGCACCTTAAGCATCGTTGCAACCACTGCTTGTACCGTGAGATCTATTCCGATTTTATTCACCAAAACGCGTCGTTCGGAGTGTTAGCAGAGGTCTAAGATTCGGCAAAGAAATGTAGGAAATTGTATTTTAAAATTTATGTTGGTATTTCCTAGGAGACCACAGTCGTAATTAAATTAGATTTTCAATGCTCTGAGGTAGCCTCTTAGATTACTAGGTTCATAAGTAATTGAACATATGAATTTTTAATTAGATACCGCAATCAGTTTTGGATTCGCCTCCAAATAATTTTAAGAAATATGTCAAAAACCTCCTTTTACAAAAGGCATGTAATGTTGAAGATTATTTTAGCGATAAAACTTGGTTCCAGTTGCACACAGAAGCTCATTATTACACATTATACATCTTTTCGGTTTCTTCTCAGGGGATTCAACGTTACGAAGTGTTCCGAAGAATTTCTGAACCTTCTACACTCTAAAAATGTGTTTTTCGCACTTTTTTCTGTATAAATGGATATGATTACGGATATATGTAATGTTATTGAATATATATTGCGACAATTGATGCTTCTTTGAATTAAAATAGTGAAAGTGTTTTGAACCCTATATGAGATGGTTCAGAGACGTGGTTGCTGACTATAGGCCTCATGCGGAAGCTCAGAGTCACTCAGCGTGCGATGGAGAGGGCTATGTTCGGAGTTTCTCAACCAAACCGTAGTAGAACCGAAAGTCACCGACATAGTCCTACGAATCGCGAACCTGAAGTGGCAATGGGCGGAGCACATAGTCCGAAGGACCGATGGACGTTGGGGGCCGAAGGTGCTGGAGTGGTGACCCCGCACCGGAAGGCGCAGTGTAGGCAGGCGCCCCACAAGGTGGACCGATGATATAAAGAGGGTCGCCGGTAGCCACTGGAGCCAGGCGGCGGACGATCGGGCCTTGTGGACGTCATTACGTGAGACCTATGTCCAGCAGTGGACGTCCATCTGTTGAAGCGACGACGATGGGATAAAAAATTTTAAGTTTTAGGTAAAATAAGTGATGTGAAATAGTTTTTAAACATTTTGCATAATATTTAAAGCCCATCATGTTAACCACTATGGAAATTTTCAGTAAATATTTGAAACGACAAATGCATTTTAAGCTCGAAGTATTTGCGGCGTGGCATCAATTTGTATGCCAAGCGTGTTTGGGATACTCTAACAAACATTATTTTTAATTCAATATTTTTATAGTAATATCTCTATAGACACGTGTATTCTGTTAGTATAGAATGGATGAATGAATGATTCTATGAATGAATAAAAGAGATAATGAAATACTGTATGATTTAATGAATACATGTTTTAGAGTCGCTCACTCATTTGCAGGTTAAGTAATACTATTCTCATACTCTTCATTATAATATTACGTACTTTGAATGACTTAAAACACAATACTAACGTTGATACAAACTATGCTATCCCTCTTATACCAAACGCCCCACTCAAAAATAATAAGTCCACCAATCACAGTCGTCGTGAAAACGACGACTTCTTAAATTTGTGAATTTCCGGACTGCGTTAAACCGGATGTAGTACATGTAAACGTTTCACTGATAAAAAGAAACCACAAATAAAACAATCATGATAGCTAACATATGAAAGATTGAATCAACGAATTAACGAATGTATGGACGAACGAATGAACTATTTAATTAAATTTGAACGAGACTCAGCCATCATGCACAGCTATGTAACGTACCTATATTCGAGTGTAATCAACTATCGTTGACTTAAGGACTTACAGAATTAAATTCAACGCTTCATTGAAATATTTTGATTCATTATTTATTCAAGTAAGCTAAAAAAGCTCTTTTGAATGGTCAGTGTCGTTGATGAATCTACCACAAGATCAGAAAGATCAACTGAAAAGGAGTACTTAATATTTACTTTTATAAAATATAGTTTTTGTAAATTAAACTATGTATTATTTAACTCCTTGAGAGTTTAATAATAATATGCAGGAATCAATTCCTTAATATAAATAAAAAAAAAAAAATTTAAACATATTTATACTTACTATTATAAATGTGAAAGCAACTCTGTCTGTCGCGCTTTCACGAGAAAACTATTAGATTGATTTAAATTAAATTTGGTAAACAGATAGTGTATATCCAGAGAAAGGACACAGACTGCTTTTAATTACGATAAAAAGGTTTTCTAGGATGGAAATGTGGGTAAGAAACTTTATCGAGCACCGCGTTTTACACAAATGGCTGTACAGCTGCAATTAGCTCATTAGAGTAATAGGTAGAATAGTAGAGGTGAAAGAATTTGTATACTTGGGATCTAAATTTACAAAAGATGGAAAATGTGAAATTGATATTGAAAGGAGAGTAAATGCAAGGAATATGGTAAATGGTGCTCTGCACGCCTTTATGAATAAACAGATGGTGTCTCAAAGGGCTAGACTGGCTGTGCATGCTGGAGTGTTGGTGCCAACACTTATGTATAGTAGTGAAAGTTGGGTATGGCAGAAGAATCACAAAAGTAAAATAAATGCGGTAGAGATGAGAGCGTTGGTAAGTAGGAGTGGATTAAAATTGAGTGACAGAGTAATAAATAGTGTGATAAGAGAACGTTGTGGTATAAAAGAAGACGTAGTGACTAAAATTGAGAAAGGTATGCTTAGATGGTTTGGGCATGTCGAGAGAGTGAATGAAAGGAGACTGATAAAAAGGATTTATGAGCCAAGAGTGAATGCGAAAGTTAGAATGGGAAGACCAAGGCGAACGTTCCTGGACCAAATTCAGGGTATTTTAAATAACGGCCAGGTCAAGAGTACTCTAAACCGACATATGAAATTGTATGAAAGGTTTAATGAGAATGAAAGAAGCGAAGGAGATATGCAAGGATCGTGGCAAGTGGAAGGATGTTGTCTCTGCCTATCCCTATGGGAATGAGGCGTGATGCTATGTATGTATGTATGTAATTGTACGTTTGTTTTATTTGTAAAATAATAAAAATGCTACCCGAAAACACTATTCCACGCAAATGAAATCGCTGGCACAGTTAGTAATTATATATTTTGTAACCTTACGTTACGGATACATTTACACACACAGTAGACTTACATATACAAAAATTACAAATATAAATTTGTTGTTACATTTAAAATTTGTTAATTTTTGTGTAGGTAAATTCTCATTTACTGACTCCAAATTTGCAACAATTTCATTATAACTACTAATATAATTAAGGTTCGCGTGAGCAAGGACCTCGCGCTGTTGAAATACTTCATTTAAATGAAATAGTAACTTTATGTCCCCCAAATACTAATAATGTCTCGTTACAGTGAAACTTACAATATAATATTAATATATATTAGCCGATCCCATTATTACCCTCGTATTTCAGGATCTCCTGGGAATATGTAAAAATGCGTTTATATTTTAACGAGTGGATATTTTAAATGAATCAATCAGTAATCGATATTCCACTTATATACTTCTGCCTGCAATGTCGTCTCCATCAACTTGTAACTATAGCGAAATAACTGCTAATGTCGTGTAATATTCCTCGGATTCATTTACCGGTCCAGTGCTGTTTACCCTTGAGGTATAATCCCACGTTTAACCCGCTGGGATGAGTCCTCAATCCATTACCTGGTGTCTAATCTGTCCTGTTTTCTGCCGCTGTAGTGCTTGTCTAGTCGCTGGGCTAGACAAGTCACTGGCAGGAAGCAGGACATGGCTATAATCCCTGTCCCTGCATTTTAGGTTCACGGCAGTGCTAGGATTACCGCGCGTGCCAAATGACTCGGAGTTCCAAGAGTTGAAGTGCTCTTCCAAGTGTCCCAAGTCTTTAGTGCGAGTTACCATCGCATCCCTGAACCTGCGTGCTGGATTCAGGCCAGTAACATATTACTACATATCACCAGTGCTGGGCGGCAACATGATCTATCAGGTAATAAACGATCTTCTTATTGACCCCAATAACTAGCTAGACCGTGACAGACGTTAACAATAATTCAGTGGACTGTATAAGGTTATTAGGATTCGAGAATTGATTTTTGAGATTTTGCTCTTCAGTCTTCGGGTTTTCGATGTTCGGTGCTTGGGTTTTTAGGGTTCGATTCTTCGATCATCCGTGTTCGTGCTTCAGGTCATTTGTATTCAGTGGTTCAGGGTTTGGTTCTTCAGAGTTCGCAGCTAGTCACAGTTCTGTTCGAGAGTCTTAGGTAAATGTACTCATGCAAAATCTGGAGTAGGCCTTTTATACAACTCTCCCATTCCGCATGTACATACGACCGTGACGAGTGAGAGATAGGGTGACGGTGATTGCTACTTTAGCAATCACCGTCACCCTATCTCTCTCAGTTGCGAGTAAGGAGGGGTAGGACTGTAGTCTACCAATCAGATTTAGTCAACACTGGCACTCTATTCAAAGCTTCCAGCCGCAACAATTGGGTAAAGACTGGAGAAGTAGATAGGCTAAATATCTGAAACATGATATGAAATGGTCTGAACATTAAACACAAAGATCCGCACAATAGCTGGTAATCTATATAGAACATAACCTGACCAAAACACCAATATAGTTTGTATATGTGCCTGTTAGTGATATGAAGATGATTTTTGACCACTAAAATCATTCATACACACACTAACTGAGCTCTTCTACACTTTTTCTTCTTCTGCATGTAACTCTCCATCATTGAAGGTTGGTTTTTCGAACTTCTTTCAATCTATGGCTAACCGGAACAGTTTACCAACAGTTTTTATGCAAACAAATTCCCTTATATTATGCAGCCATGACTTCCTTTTTATCCTTATGCCTTTTTTACCAGCAAATTTCAATATCATTTTGATTTGAAGCAGGCAGTACATCCATGCTGTAAAATATACAGTTTTCCATCCTATTGAGGCAAAAACCTTACTGCTCTCATCTTTCCAAACTATGGCAAAGTGATTCTTTTCGACCAAGATACGATATGGAGAATCTGGTTTACAGATTTTGTGTTGAATGTAAAACTATATAGTTATATTAACAGCGTTATTTTCATTCCATCTACGAGATGTAATTGAGAAAAAGCATTCAGAAAATGAAATGGAAATGATAAAAATACGAGGCGCCCCAACCGACCTCAGCGAGAGTGTAATCTTCAAAACAATTTTAATCTACTGAACGCTACGTTCGTCAAACACCCGGCGGTCCTAGGAAATAGAGATTTATTTTAATTACAGCAAACACGGGACATGTTGTTAAATGGAAAACTTATATTTTAAAGCGCTGCTTAAACTATATGTTAATATATAGTACTCGTAGTAATGTGGTGGGTCTTTGCTCTTTAAAGTCTCTCCTATTTGGAAGAAGGGTTATGCTAATAGGATGTTATATATATATAAACATATATATATATATATAAAGGTAAGTAAGTAGCAGCCCATTAACGTCCCACTGCTGGGCACAGGCCTCCTCACTCGCACGAGAGAGGGTTTTTAGAGCATAGACCCACCACGCTGTTCACGCTGCTGTTCCTTCAATCTCATAGTCCGAGAGATTAGGCGCAGGATCGACGGCTTAACGTGCTCTCCGAGGCATGGGGGTGGATCACACCGCCAACTTCCCAACTTCGGGCAAATATTGAGAAAATCTTAATAGAAAAGTCAATATTGATATTTGAATTGGCCCGACCCGGGACTCGAACCCAGGACCTCATGTTTGTAGTCAAACATGCTAACCACTAGAACAATTATGCTATATATATTAGATTGAACCTTATATTCTCGCTAGGAAATCCCTTTATGCACCAATCCCGATAAGTCAGGAGTGTGAGACTTGACGAGCAAGAAAGCCTCGGAATACCCACTTAAACCCAGCGGAATTCTCTTCATCCATTAATAAGGCACCAAGGATTCAATTTTTGAGTTCATACCTAGGGTGTTACGCAAACAGGCGCTGCCTCGTCCTCTGGTGGTGTGTAAAACACAGTTTGTAGTACAATACTACAACTACGTTTTCAAAAACTTGATAAATAAATTACCTTTTACTTTAAGTTTAAGGTGTTATAAACAACGATTTCCCATTTATTCTCGATCCCGTGGGTATATGAGGAAACTTGTTTGTTGAGAACCGGCGTCACCGGCGGCGACTAATTCTAATTGGTCAACCGCCGGCGACCCCCTCCCTCATCTCCCTCAGCAGCAGCGATCGCTATCTCTCCTGCTTGTCACGCCGTATGTACGTGTCGAGTGGGAGATTTGTATAAAAAGCCTTCCCCAGAGTGCAAGCAAATTTCGCCTTACATTCCCAAACGGAGTAGATCCTATTACTTAGCGCGACTAACATTAAACCAGAACTCTGTAGACGACCCAAGTCCGAACTACTGAACATCCCGACCTACACGATCCGAACAACCCAAGTCTGAACAACTAAGGACCGAAACCTGAAGAAAGGAAGATCAAAGCCTTAAGATCCCTATAGTCCACTAAACTCGGAGGGATTTGTCAGAGCCTGAGTCCCTGCCCAACTTTGTACTTACTCTCAAGAAGAATAGCCTTACTTGGAAATACATGGATAAAATTGCGTTCCAGTGTAAAACTATATGGAACCTGTAAGAAGTAAAGACCATTTAAGACTGTACAAGGTGTTAAGAAACCGGTCCTGAAAACGAAAAGAGACAATAGTACTTATGACACTTTTGATGAGGAGACGGAAAAAAGTGCGTTCAAGGATACGGCGGTTTTTCGCACATTTACTCAATTTAGTCGTTTCTTCTAGACGTACACCGGAAGCAGCCGCATGCGGTCCTTGACCCGAGTGTCAGCAGACTGTATTTAACTGTTGGTTTTTTAAGTAAAGTTATGTATTTTTTATGAGACTATCGTTTCATTTAGCTGTACTCACATGATGGAGCGTAAATAATGCTAATAAAACGTTTTAGAGATATATTTTATTTTAATCAGGATTGATTTTTGTTTCTATCTTATCATCAAAGGTGTCATTAGTATTATCATATATCTTTTCTTTTTTGGAAGCGGTCTCCTTACACCTTGTATAAGGAGTAGGCAATTGATACCTTTCATTCACCTTTATTATTTTTAGTTTAGAACTTTGGATTAAATTTGTAAACTTTTGCTAGCCGCGTGTTTCATCCGAAAGTTTAAACAATTTTTTTATTAAATGCCAAAGGTTTTCGATGTTATGTTAATGGCTTGTTCATTTTTTACTTCAATTACACCACTGGATAGCTAAAGGATCAAAGAATTTATTACACTAAGTATTGAAAGTAACTTACGCATATCCTCAAGTGATAAGGAATACCGTGGGATACAGCTAGTATAATATACTAATCGCAGCTTCTCCGATACAAGATTTCCTTTAAAATGTTACGACCTCTTTAACCAATCGATTTGAATTCAAATTTTCACAGTAAAACTTTCGAAGTTGACTCGAAAGGCTGTCATTAAACCGATTTCTGCTGTCGGATTTCTAAGTTCGGCTTATCGGAGAACTTTTGCAACCAAATGAATTGAGAAGTTGTTAAAGGAAAGATTTTAGTTATTCTCTAATAACTCTAAGAAATCCTATAATAGACAGTTGAAAAAACTATATTTCTATTTATATATACAGTGAAAATGGTAGCTCATGTTTAAATAAAGATCTGCTCATATCTTGATTAAACTTTTATCTTGCCAGCTTTTGAATATGCAGTTAAGTGTTCTTAGAAAAATCATTGCTTTGTGAGTCCATCAAAAGGGCTTATCGGTTAATTATGGTTCTAAAAATGTTTGCCAGTCGTTTAATTAGTCGCTTTTATAGCTTGTTTGCAGGTCACAACACTGCGTCATGTGCAACAGTCACTTCTCGTAGCAGAAAAACATCTTTACAACCCACGACTACGGCAACTATACGTAAAAAGGCGTCAGTTTTTCTAAATTTGTACAACAGCTTCCCTTTTAAACCCAGTAAAGCTTCCAATCCCAATATTTGAGTTAATATTATCATCAATGGTCTCTGATATTTCACTGGATTTATTCTGACTCGTGGGTTAGGAAAGGTTTCATTTTAATCTACACTAATATTATAAAGAGGAAAGATTTGCATTTTTGTATGTAACGAATAAACTCAAAAAGTATTGGACCGATTTTAATAATTCCTTTTCATTAGACAGCTACATTATCACTGAGTAACATAGGTTATATTTAGTACAAGATTACTATGTAAATCTCTAGAAATTCCTATTAAAACCAACCGAAGGTGTAAAAAAATTAGACATAACATGTCTTTCATCGCATACGCTGTGAAGAGTATTAATGATAGGACAAAAAAATGTTCGTCAATATTTTAGAATAAATCAATATCTACAAAAAACTTCACGAGACTATAAGTCTATCTATTGTAGTTACGTCACTATAACTACTTTTTTACATTTAAAAAATTGATAGAAATGCCGATCAAAATCAGACCGTGTTATACATACCATTTATAAATTTTTATCCAAATAAATAATTTAATATTCAAGATTGTCTCAATACCTAATGATTACTTTTTGAATTATTGAAATTGGATATTCCATTCAAAAGACATCATGAAATTAAAATAAAAATACATGCCGGTCGGAGCCTTCACAGTAGACGCAAGTGACATTAAATATTTCGAGATTTTTTAACACATTTTTATGCTTCACTTAAAAAGTTCTTTTCAGAGCTATTAGTTTTAGTATTAGGAATCACACTTTTTCATTATATTTGTCAATTCATGGTCGTTTTAATTATCATTCTTATAAATTAAATATCTGTACCTATTTATGTCTAACCGTGCGAAGCCGCGACGAGACGCTAGTCTATAATCGTAAACAGACTTTTGTATTTGTTAAATACGTTTGTCAATTAAGTTAAATAGGTCTTTAAGTGTTAGTTTCCTTGTCTTTTAGTACGACCTAAGTTAGCTAGTTAGCTCGTGATATGTGTAATACATCGGAATCTTATTGCAAGAATAAATGAAGTGACTTTTAATAGTTAGACAAACGCATACGTGGCTATAGATTTATTATCAAAAATAATCATTTTTACATTCCTGCTATTCAGTTTAGATTGTAAAATTTAAAAGGAAATAAAATAATTTTAAAATAGTGTATTTAGCTTAAATACATAATTATAAATTGCTTAATTTATTGGTTAATTGCGCAGCATTTAAACCGCAAGTAATCCTTATTTTTACTATAAAATTTGGTACATAGGTAAAGCCTCAGAAAGGACAATAAGCTCTTTGCAGTGAAACACTACAAATAGCTCAATAAATCCTTTATACTTTATATCTTATTCGTAGAATAATGAAAATATTCAATCGATAATAAAATGTTTCTTTATTCATACACTCAGTTTCAAATATATTTTTTCTACTTGTATTGGAAGACGTTTATTATTCACACAGATTTTTCATATACGATCACATTAAATTTATTTTAAGATTTTTTTTAACGCTTGGAAATCCTCGTGGATACCTGGAATACTCGGGAGGATGTTCCAGGTTATGCAGGACTTATCCGGCTAACACCCAGCGGTGCTCCTACATCGCCCGGAGGTCACGAGAACGCGACTGACAGATATTCGCAAACCCGCTAGCAATGTGCCTGTTTAAGCCCAACTCGGCCAATGACCAAAACCTTACACCGAAGGTGACTTGCTTGGAGCAGATGGCAAGCCACCGACCACCTCGCGGGGCCTCTCTCTGTTGGGCAATGGACCTCGCATCCGTTACTCACTAAGGAGGCAGACGGCAATCGTGGACCTCTCGCCTCCTTCTCGGCCTTCTCCTGCGAAAGGTTGAAGTGATCACGCCCGCTTCACCATCCCCGCAGTAGGAGAGCGTAGCACACCATGTTCTCTCGCTGCTCACCATCATTCCATTGACCGTGGGAAGCGAGAGATCCACACTGGGCACCCCTCATGCGTGTGTTGGGCCTTGTCAATAGCGCAGCCACACTCGTGGCACACCTCGGTAGGCTTACACCTTGCCACTCCGCAAAGGGACTTGCCAAAGTAATCGTGGCCGGACAGAACGTGCGCGAGCTGGAAGTTCACTGCACCATGTGCTCTGTTTAGCCATTCTTTTAAAACAGGCCGGATTACCAATACGGTTTTCTGGCCCGCTTTCGGCTGACAGAGCCGCGCCCTCCATTTGGCTATCAGAATGGCTTGTGCCGCGCTATCCCACCCTTTTTCCTCTACAAATCTCAAGCACCTCTGCATCCAAGTCCTAGGGAAAATTTATTTTAAGAAGAAATTGTTTAGTGGCATCTATTTTAAGCTCACGTAAAGGGTTTGCTTGGGAAATTCGTACTGAATGGTATAGATATCATTCACCCGGTAGTGAATGTCGTATCGTTGAGTATACTTTTGTCGTGTAATATAAAAATCGGATACATCTACAAGCTGATGGCATTTACAAAATTAAACTAGAAGCCTACGCTCGATCCCGTGTACACTATCACAAACATGAGTGCTTTTAACACCTGACCACGTAATAACGCAACATTAACAATGTAATTCAGACCGTGTCGGGTTTATTTTCCTCGTAACATTAAAGAGTTATTTAATAATGTTATTCTTCGCTTACCAGTACATTATAAAATACATTGTATTTCTATTAACTTAACATGTAATCTACATTTTATAATGTTAAGACTAGTGATGTGAACCCATTATAATTTTCAGTGACGATAAATACCCATTACTTTTGAACAACTCAAGTTTTTAAGGTACAGTCTAAGATGGAAGCATGCTAAACTGTTAAGAGGCGATATACCCCCTACGGTTTCTACACAGCATCGTACCGGAACACAAATCTCTTTGTTTGGCGGTACGTTTTTGCTGGTAGGGTGGTAACTAGCCACGGCCGAAGCCTCCCACCAGTCCAGACTCAGAGAAATTAGAAAATACAATTTCCTAAATTCGTCCTATCGAACCGGGGACCTCCAGTAGCAAAGCGAATACTCGCACCACTGCGCCAGCGAGGCCGTCAAAGGTTCTTTTTAGGTCAAAAAACTTAAAAAAACGAATACGCTGCAGATTGAAGCCAATATTTAAATTTATTAGGGTCGTCAAGCGTCTACGAGGAATGGGTTATTTCACTGATTATCAGCAAAATAATAACATGAGTATAATTCTAATTTATGTAGGATTTTACTATATAAGTCAAAAGATAAAACTGAAATGTTTTATATCAAATAAGCTCAATAACTTTCTCTTTTATATTATGTGTAATAAATATCAGCCATTGAAACACACAATTGTCATTAAAACACGTTCACAAGAATAAGGTTTTTTTTTTTGCTGGGAAATGCTTTTATGCTCTCAATACCCACTAAAACCCAGCGGAACCCTCTTCATCCAAGAATGATGCACCAGGGGTTCAACTTTCGCATTCATCCTTGGTGCCCCGGATGAATCCGACTGAGGATTCTCGACGATGGAAGGACTTACGCTTACAGACGCTGCCTTGTAGCCCGCCTTCTCCGGCGGTATGAGGGAGCATCCATTGCAATCTCCCTCGTACGTGGGCCTCCTTCAGTGAGATGATCGTCTCACAGAAGAGGGCCACTCCCACCCAGATTTAACAGAAATACATTAAGGTTTCTTATTGGAGAGCAACCCGACGTACTAAGATATTATGAACTTAAAACCCAATTACAGTCCAGCACTGGTACTTAAGGTTGATTAATACTGATAACTGAACTTACTTCATAAATACAAAACCAAAACTTCAAATAATAGCTTATTAGCACTAACCACCAATCACGATGTTTTCCTCCTAATATGTTTATTAATTATCATTTTTAATATGAAAGTTCATTACACAGTTACAAAAATTTAAACTGCCTCATTGGTCTAGTAGTTAGCATGTTCGACTACAGACATGAGGTCCTGGGTTCGAGTCCCGGGTCGGGCCAATTCAAAAATCAATATTGAGTTTTCTATTAAGATTTTCTCAATATTTGCCCGAAGTTGGGAAGTTGGCGGTGTAATCCACACCCGTGCCTCGGAGAGCACGTTAAGTCGTCGGTCCTGCGCCTGATCTCTCTCCGGTTGTGTCGGATTCCCGTGACATCGGACTGTGAGAGTGAAGGTATAAAGAGTGCACATGTGTACTATGCCCACCAATCCGCAGCGGAGCAGCGTGGTGGGTGTATGCTCTAAAAACCCTCGCTCCTCAGAGTGAGGAGGCCTGTGCCCAGCAGTGGGACGTTAAAGGGCTGCTACTTACTAATGAAAAATTACGATGATTCTATAGCAAATTGCAATTATTTAGAAATCGTTCAATTATACTACCACATTAAAATAGTTAAATGTGGAACCAAATATTATCAAGTTCAAGTAAAAAATGTCGGCAGAATAGAATTTGAAGGAGTAGAGGGCCTTCATCAGAACTCATCTTGTGTGGGTAGGAAAGCAGGTGGGCGTGAGCAGAAAATTCACAAGTCCTTGTTACAATCACAGTTGTTTAATCAGCACAGGGTTCAATAATCGAAATACACAGTCCAATTAACAATGTACGGTCTAATTCAACAGGTCACCAACTTCATTAAACGCTAGATTTAACTATCACTTAGATGCAGAGCGATTCGTCACAGGCGTGGTGCGCGGGCGCCGTCTCGAACAACACTGTCAAGATGTCCGCCCTCACAACCATCGACAATAACGATTCGCTAGGCCGACATTTGACAGTTAAAAGTCAACCTGACATCTGTCAAATTTAATAATTTGTTATTCATGTTTCTTTATATTGACATGGTCTTGTCATGATATTTTGTTATTATATTCAAATCAAATCAAAAATATCTTTATTCAAGTAGGCATATTACAGCACTTTTGAATCGTCAAATTATATTTTTTTTCCACACTCTGATTCTTATATACGTCTGATGATGGTACTCGAGATCGGCTTAAAATTTACGTTACGAGGGTTCCTTCGCGCCCTGATCCGAGAAGAACCCACAACAAACTCAGTCGGGTATTACAAACTCAGTCGGGTATTGTAATTATACCGGATGTATCAAGTGCAAGCTCAGTACTATAAATAGACTGGTTCTCAGTTGATGAGGGTCATTCGGTGGGGCACTCTGTTGCGAGTCACTTCGTTGTTGTTGTCATAAAAGCGTTTTAAATAAATGTTGGGAAATTATTGAAGGAAACTTCTTTAGGCGTGATAATATATATAAAATAATTTATGATACATTTCAAATAAAATATTTCTAATAAAGGATACGGTACGTGATTTGACTAAATCGTATTCTTAGAAACAATGGCCTTTACAATGTCGTTCCCATTGGTGAATTTGTAAACATTGTCAATAATGCCAATTTGCGGTATAATTGTTGTAATGTTTCATAATGGATAAGAATTACTTAAACTATATTACTTAAAAGTAAGGATTAAAAACTAACAGGGAATGGTAGTTAGTTTGGTGGGTAGATTTTAAAAAATAAGATGCTTAAGAAATGTATTTGGCGCCAAACACTCTCATTGGTGTTTTACCGTTATAAGTTCATTAGTTAGAAAGGTATATAAATTCGTAGAAGTTAGTAGAGTTCTCAGTTTTTAGCCACCAGTTATTTTATTTTAAGTCAGTTGTGTCGGTATAAAGGGCTGCTCTGCGATACAAAGCTAAGTGTATCTCTTTAAATTAAAACTGATGTCTTTATGTCATAATGATAATTGTGTGCTATTTGTTTTTATCTTTAAAGATAATGGATGTTGATGATATATTTTATTGAAATTTATATTAAATATAAACAAACACGACAAAAATACACGAGGCATTTTTATTTACAATTCGTCATTTGAGATTTCAATAAATTATTTGTATTAATTTTGGGACACTTAATATTTTAATGACAAATAAATCCATTAAATTTCTAACATATCTTCCTTTTCCCCTCCCTCTATGTGTCAATACGACATTTAATGGCGTCGCTGGCGCAGTGGTGCGAATACTCGCCTTGCTAGCAGAGGCCCCGGGTTATATCCCCGGTAGGGCCAATTTGGAAAATTGTATTTTCTAATTTGTCTGAGTCTGGTCTTGTGGGAGGCTTTAGCCATGGCTAGTTACCACCCTACCGACAAAGACGTACCGCCAAAACAAAGAGATTATTGTTCCGGTACGATGCTGTGTACAAACCTTAAGGGGTATATCACCTCTTATCCAGATTAGCGCGCTTCCATCTTAGACTGTATCATCATTTACCAGAAGGTGAGATCACAAACAAGCGCTAAAATGTCTAAAAAAAAATGATCTTTGTACGCACGCACCGACATATATTTACGGTGTAAAATAGAAAGAATTCCATCTATCTAAACCAGTATTGACTTCAAAAAGTTGTTTTTCAGGACTATAACAGACTTCAATTTTATTTTTATGTCAACAACATTCAATGTTCGTGAAATTAAAAGTCATGGAAAAAAATTCAGTCAAAAATACTGACGTTCAGTTCCGTGCGGAGGCTCTATAATCTATTTCCCTCGGGCTGTGGGTCATACAACGTACCGAAAAGCTCGCAATGACTCACCGCAAATGACGACCACGTTTTTGCTAGGCTGTTTAAAGTCTAACATTTTGTCGCTAAAGGAATACTTATACATAAATTTAAAGTAAATCACTCCTGGGCCCGCAGACGAATATTCATATCGAAAGTTATCGAAAAATGAAACGTCATTCCCATAGATTTTTTTAAGCGTTAGCAATCTTCGAAAGTGTCTTGTCTACGGGCCCTGTAGTTTCTATAATTTCGTGATGAATCAGTGTGCCGTATATTTATACTTTAATTATTAAATATAAATAAAAATAGTGTGATAAGAGAACGTTGTGGTATAAAAGAAGACGTAGTGACTAAAATTGAGAAAGGTATGCTTAGATGGTTTAGGCATGTAGAGAGAATGAATGAAAGGAGACTGACAAAAAGGATTTATGAGTCAAGAGTGAAAGTGAAAGTTGGAAGGGGAAGACCAAGGCGAACGGTCCTGGACCAAATCCAGGACATTTTAAATAACGGCCAGGTCAAGAGTACTCTAAACCGACGAACTTAGGAATGGTTTAATGAGAATGAAAGAAGCGAAGGAGATATGCAAGTATCGTGGAAAGTGGAAGGATGTTGTCTTTGCCTATCCCTGGGAATGAGGCGTGATGCTATGTATGTAATAAAAATAAAAATAAGATTGACAAGTCATTTCAAGATGAAGAATAACTTACAAAGAAGTCCCTTTATAAATTTAAATATTTTATTAAAAGAAAACTAATTGAGCAATCATTCTATAACTTGAGAAAATACTTAGAAGACAAAAAAGCTTGGGAGTGAATGAATTGCTCTATATGCATATAGATGTAGAATAAATTGAAAATGTATATTGTAATGATCATGACAAAAAAACGTACACCCGTCTGAGTTTGTTGTGAGCTCTTCTCAGAACCCTTGTAACTTTAGATTGTAAGTCGTTCTTTAATGTTATCATCACTCAATCATTTAAATAATACATAGAAAAAAACGATATTTGACGATTCAAAAGTGCTGTAATAGGCCTACTTGATTAAAGATATTTTGACTTTGACTTTGACTTTATTATTTTAACTTATTTTCACATATATAGAAATGCACACGTAAAGTATACGTCTCGTTATCACAGTTAAAAATATAGATAATACTAATGAGACGAACACTTTGACTGCATAAACCTTGTGTGTAGAGCCTTCTTTGTTCCCAACTGCAGTCAGTGTGGTTCACTCCAATTATATTTAAAGCACACAGCGACTAAGAATTGAAAACAAGTCTATTTCAATGAAGATACGCACACACCTCGTATACTTCATTAAACATATCACACAAATTATATAAAGTAACTGTTCCCATGGTGTTACCTGCGTAGTTATCGATCTCGTGGAAATATGGATAAATTTGGTTTTAGTAAATGTGTGTACCAAATTTCAAGTTAATCGATGGAATAGTTTTGATAACCTCACAGGAAGTGATGATTTTTAGTTTATATATCCTGATCCCGTGGGTATTTGGGGTAAACCGGTCTTATTGAATGTCTACGTCGCTAAAGGAATAGGCTGAATTTAAAGTATATATGCTACAATACTAGCTGTAGCCAAACGTGTTACCTGCGTAATTATCGATCCCATGGTATTATGGGGATATCGTTCTTAGTAAGTGTCTACGTCGCGAAAGGGATACATGTCCAAATTTCAAGTCAATCAGGTAATTGATTTTGAAGGTATTTTCTCGCCTATATAACTCAACCCCGTGGGTATATGTGGAAATCCACTCTTTGTGAGCGTCTACATAACAAAAGGAATACCTATGCCGAATTTCAAGTTATTGTAACTTGAAGTTTCAGAAATTTCTTGATCAATCAGTGCGTGTTATTTTGTTTATATATAATCTAGCTATTCCCCGAGTTGTTACCCGCGTAATTATAGATCTTGTGGTAAAATGAGTAAATCCGTTCTTAGTAAGAGACTACGAGTCAAAAGGAATACATATACCAAATTTCAAGACAATCGATTCTGTAGTTTCTGATATTTCTTGATGTAAGTGGTATATCGCTTATATACATATCAGCTGGTCCCGAGTTTATTACCCACGTAATACTGGATCTCGTGGTAAAATGGGAAAATCCGTTTTTAATAAGAGGCTACGTCACGAAATATATATCTATGCTCAATTTCAAGTTAACCAGGCGAATGGTTTTAGAGATTTTGTTATGATTCCGTGAGTGTTTTGATATTACATGTTTATTTATTTATGCACCAAAAGAAGACATTATTCCTTTGGAGAGATCTCTTTTAGGAATCTCAGAAAGTGGTAGAATTTTTCAAAACATGTGCTGTATGTGCTGATATCTGAATATTCAGAGGATATAGCTACAAACATATAAGCTAAAGATGTTAAACACACACACAACATGTGAAATAATGCAAACTAATCGAATTGTTAGTTTATGTTATTTATATCTTTCATTTTTCTTTATTTATATACACTTTTAATATAGCCAATTTTTAGATACGTCTACTCGTATCTCATGTTTCAATCCATTATTGACGGTAATAGATATATTGAAAAAAGCATTTCTTTTTGAAGTTGAATTCATTTTAAGCTAAAAATGTTCAATAGCTATTATTAGTCTTATATCATATACTCACATCTATAACTTCTTTTGTGGAATAATATGGATAAAAATCTGTTTTCTCTCTCTCCTTTTTGTATTTCAAAAGCGTTTCTGTTATAAAATATTACTTCTGCAAGATATCTGTTGGTTTTCTTTCTATCACACGCTCTTTCTCTATGTGTATACTCTAACTAACGCGTGACTTTGTTTATGTATATTTAAATGTAAATCGGATATAATAGGTTTCATTTTCATTCTAATTTGGATCAAATATAGTAAAATCAGTTGAGTAATTTTTAAGTAAATTGGTAACAAACATCATGACACGATTTATATACTAATATTATAAAGCTGAAGAAATTTGTGTACTTGGACACGCCAATCTCAATAACTACTGATCCGATTTGAGAAATTCTTTCAGTTTTAAACAGCCCATTTATCGAGAAAGGCTATATGCTTTCTATTATAAGACTAATACTTATTAGTGCACCACTTATAATGTATTATTTAAAATTGGGATTTTCCTTCCTCTTTAGAGCATTCGCTGCAAGCTCTGTGTAAACAGTTAAAGTTTTAAAAAAATTGTCTATAACAGAATTATTCCCCTTTCAATATTCTATAAATAAGTTCACAGCAGTATATATATATCTATCTTTTAAAATCGCCTTACTATATCCTTTTTTATGTTATATTTCTGTCTCTCTTCTAAGGTGCGGTTATTTTCAAATATTATTCCATTAATTAAATAAATTTTAAGATAAAATGTACAAAAACCAATGTAAAGCTTACGTTAAAAGTTGAAAGCTTCCTTTCTTTGTAACTTAAGTTAAAAAGCTCGTGTTAGATCTCGTTTGAATTGACTTCAACTTGAGTACAATAAATTCATCAAATGTCAGTTTATTTACTAATTTACTACAATATGGTTTGTGTTAAATCAAAGTTTAGTTATATTTAAACACGACTAAATGTATATTGTCAAGTCTAAAGTGTTTGTGAGCCAAAAGTCTTGAACAATGTGCAAATGCTCTGCCACGTTGAATGTTACAACGTCGCTAGCTCCCATTGTTTCCAGACGTTAGTTGACGACAGACGAATTCCTTTTGTGATAGTTGACTAACATTTTAATACTGTATATCTACAGTAAAACACAGTTGTGATAGTGATGCCTTTAATTTTTAACTGCCTTATTCGTCTAGTGGTAAGCTAGTTCGGCTACAGACTTGAGGTCTTGGGTATATTGCCTAATCTCTCTCCGGTCGTAACGGATTGCCACCCCATCGGATTATGTAAGTAAAGTAATAGAGATTACACTTGTGTACCATGCCTGCCTAGAGTTCAAAGGTTGTCTGAGATATGGCTACAAGCGATAAGACCGCCTTTTCACACTTTATTTTTTTGATTTAGTTAGTTTTGTACCATTTTCGACTTTACACTGTGTGCAACTGCCTCATTGGTCTAGTGGTTAGTATATTCAACTACAGACATGAGTTACAGGGTTCAAGTCCCAATTCAAAAATCAATATTGAGTTTTCAATTAAGATTTTCTCAATATTTGCCCGAAGTTGGGAAGTTAGCGGTGTGATCAACCCCCGTACGTCGGAGAGCACGTTAAGCCGTCGGTCCTGCGCCTGATCTCTCTCTGGTCGTGTCGGATTCCCGTCACATCGAAAATGAGAGTCAAGGAATAGAGAGTGCATTTGTGTACTATGCTTCCAATCCGCAGTGGAGCAGCATGGTGGTTCTATGCTCTAAAAACTCTCGCTCTTCCGAGTGAGGAGGCCTGTGCCCAGCAGTGGGACGTTAAAGGGCTACTACTTACTTACTTACTATGCCTGCAAACCTACAGTGGGCCTGTGCTCTAAAAACCCTGTCTCCTATGAGTGAGGAGGCTTGTACCCAACAGTCCTGCTGTATTATTGGGTCGCTGCTTTGTTTTTGAAGTAATGCATCTTTTGCCGCCTTAGGGAATAATGATGAGAGTAATTTTCACAATCAAAACCGACATCCTGAAGTAAGCTATAGTCAACATTTTAGTTTTTGAAACGATCTTTCTAATATCCACTAAAACCCAGTGGAACCCTTTACCCTCACTCAATAGAGTGAGGAGCCAGAAGTTCGCTTTCGTCTCAAATGGTTCCCCAGATGCTTCCTAAATAAGATTCAAGTAAGCTGGAGCAGATGGGCATTAATACGCCTATCGCTCCTAAGCCTCCTCTGGCGGAGAGGGACATCAGTTACTGCCTCTCTCACCTTCGAGCCTGCCTCCTTCTGAAAAATTACAGACTCATAAAAAGAGGCGAAAGCCCTTCATAGCGGTGACTACGATCGGTAACGTGAGATCTTCTCCGACTAGCGGCGATATTATTGGATTTGTATTAAATTACTTTATTAGGCTGAGGTATTTTTAATTACATCAGTAAAACGTTTACATGTGCTATTTCTGGTTTAATGCTATTCCGGAAATTGTCTTTAGTTTAATCACAATATCTGTTTAAAGTCGTCCTTTCAACGACGACTGTGATTGGTGGACTTATTAGTTTTGAGTTTTTGTTTCAACGTTAGTATTTTGTTTTAAGTCATTCGAAGTGTGTAATATAATAATGAAGAATCTGAGAATAGTATTACTTATCCTACATATTAGAGAGCGACTTTAAAACATGGAAGTTTTATGTTATCAGCAATGGCTACTGGCTTGACTTTAGTTGATAATAATTTTGAAATTCTGACAAATACATTGATGTCCGCGGCTGTATTTCGTTTTATTGCTTTTACGCTAAATGAAAAACGTCGGACTTTATGAAGTATCGGTCGCTGAAGCACTTACCTTAATCACAACTAAATTAATATTTGTAACAACCGTTCTTTTTTGAGAATTGTATCTTTTTCGTTTAGGTTATCGCTTGATTGTGATTTCATATGAGTGATGCAGTCTAAAACTATACGTTCAATCAAAATTAGGATAATTGGATCAGGATACCATTTGGATTTTCTAGACTCAGACCACAAACTTCCAACGATTGGCTTACTGATTTGTTAACGGTCTCATGGCTAGTGTAAGACGGAGTGTAAATTAAAGTTTTTAAAACTCTAAAGGCATATCGGTTGAGATCATCGGGATCCTCGGAATGAGAACTTACTTACCTTAAAATTTGAGTATCGTGGCGTACATCACATTGTTCATCAATTCACTTATCACCAAGTTACGTTGCACACTTTTGGTTGGTTTATATGTCGAAGCATTATGATGAAATTGTGCGGTGGTAATAAAGTATAATGTATCTTATATCCCTTACATGATATAAGCTACCTGCCCACCAATTTTCAGCCAAATGGGTTCAACGGTTTTTGACTTATAAATAGTGTAACTAACACACACAAAAATATATATATCGGAGTGCGATAGTCTGTGGATAGCTGGTGCCATCTGTCTATCGGCGTGGGGCAGAGTCAATAAGTGGCAGTCCGACGCGACTCTCGGTAGTTCTCGCGTGACGGCCCTTTTTACGCTGGGAAATGCTTTTATGCATTTACCCTGACCTCAATGGATCAGGAGTGTGGGTCTCAGCGAGGGAAGAAACTTCGCAATACCCGGTAAAGCCCAGTGAAACCCTCTTCATCCGTAAGTGAGACACTAGAGGTTCAGCTTGCGCATTCTTCCGTGGTACCCCAGATGAGTCCGACTAAGGATTAATGGAAGTGGGAGCAGGTGCGCAAACAAGCGCCGCCTATTATCCCGCCTCATTCGGCGGTGAGAGGGAGCATCTACTGCATTCTCTCTAACTCGCTCATGGGCCTCCTTTACCGAGATTACAGTCTCGCAGAAGAGGGCCACTTCCGCCCAACATCTCTCATCGCACCTACAATGCTGTCAGGCGAGAGTTCCCCGCCGATCAGCACCACCAAGCGGTGCTCGAGTGACGGCCTGCCGGTGCGGTTGACCTTTGAAACTGTGGCATTTCTAGCTATTATTATTAATGAGCTTGTGTAAATTGATATTGGGAACATTGAACAGGGAAGTAATTGAACATTATTATCTGAGTTCATTAGTAAAGTGTTTAATTGCACCAACATTACCCAACAAACGCCCAAAGTATGGAAATTATGGATGCCACTAATGACGATGTCGGCGGAGAACCCTACGCCCCTATGCTCTTCTTCACTCTTATTCTCTGACATATACATATATGTTTATTTTAGGGCCTTAGTGAATAAATTATATTTGCTAATGGAAATATGCTTACATTTTTAAATTTCCTATTTCTTTTTGGATACAACCATCAGATTTCAGTCTCATGAAGCCCTATTTGGAGAATCTAGATGTCTACAGACGCAAAATAGTCGTAATAATGATCATATAGGCGCTTAAAACTATGAAATCCCTCCAAACACTACGTGGAACAACATTTCATTCTATGCTTTTGATACGATTATGTTTTTTCGAGGGTGAAAGGGTTTTTGTAGTTGGGATTTGTAAGGATTTGACGATTTCCGATCTTTACGGTAAGACCTAGTGGCAGCTAGATACTTTCAGCGAACAAAAGAACCCGTATCGGGGTCGCATCAACAGATTCCCAAGCAATATGCCAAGGGAAAATAACAAATAAGGGATCAGGACACAAAACATCCTAAGTTATTTCAGCCGCTTCGATTTTTTATATGTTACATTTAAGATTAGGTACTGGGAAGCCATAAAGTAACTGAGCGCAGTGGTTTTTCTGAGCATAGATCTACCAAGCTGCTCCACTGCAGATTGGTTGACCTCATATAAGCAAAGCAGTGACTGTTGTTAATCCTTGTTTATTTATAATTGATCTTTTTATTTAAAGAAAATATGGTGGAAACCAAACCAAAGTGCGATGGGCTCAAGCTCCAAACCATTCCCCTATGAAGCCTTTCTTCATCAGGAGGACGTTAATAGTTAATTAGTTAACATAAGAATAGTTACAGTATTAGAAATATACTGTATTTTTTCTTGTACATTTCATTAAATCAGAGTGGTAAATCCAGATGGATTCGAAAATCGTTTAAATTAATGATATGCTTGAGTACTCTAAATATTGCAATATATACAAAAAAATCATCGCAATCGATTAAGAAGTTTAGAAGGAGTTCAATTATATACACACATACAGTAGAATAATATACCATGTATAAAGATACTGGCTTTATAGTAATACTAGCAGATCCGACAGACTTCGTTCTGTCAAAATGATTTGGAATGTAGCAGATGAGTCAGTTTTACAAATGATTTTCGAAATGTATTTACACCAGCACTAAATATCTTTAGCTCTTACATTTTTGTGACTATTCGATTTGGTCGGATTGTGACTATTCAATTGATTTTGAACTTCCTGCAGCGATAATAAATTGCAAATTGACAGTGAGTACTTGTAATTTATTATGTTCTTTATTGAATAGCAATAAAGGTCGTCGCTCGTCGCTTCAACCGATGGACGTCCACTGCTGGATATATGTCTCACGAAATGATGCCCACAAGGACCGATCTTGTGCCGCCTGGCTCCAGCGGCTACCGGCGATCCTCCTTATATCGTCGGTCCACCTTGTGGGGGGTCTTCCTACACTGCGTCGTCCAGTGCGGGGTCGCCATTCCAGCACTTTCCGACCCCAACGTCCATCGGTTCGTCGGACTATGTGCCCCGCCCATTGCCACTTCAGGTTCGCGATTCGTAGAGCTATGTCGGTGACTTTGGTTCTGCTACGGATCTCCTCATTTCTGATTTGATCGCGTAGAGAAACTCCGAGCATAGCCCTCTCCATCGCACGCTGAGTGACTCTGAGCTTCCGCATGAGGCCCATAGTCAGCGACCACGTCTCAGAACCGTAGGTCATCACTGGCAACACGCACTGTTCGAAGACTTTGGTCTTCAGGCACTGAGGGATATTGGACGAAAAAGTCTTCCGGAACTTCCCGAACGCTGCCCAACCGAGTTGGATTCGGCGGTTGACCTCTTTCTCGAAATTGGACCTACCTAGCTGGACTATGTGTCCCAGGTATGTATACTCGTCAACAATTTCGAGTGTAGAGTTCTCAACGATGACTGGGTGGAGCGGAACATGGATATTGGACATAACTTTCGTCTTATTCATGTTCATTTTTAGGCCCACCTGTCGAGAAGCTCTGCTGAGGTCATCGAGCATTGCATTGAGATCTTCCAGAGTCTCTGTCTCAGAGACTCAATAAAGGTCAAATTGACTTTATTTAATTAAAATAGAAAACCTATCATACATAGGTAGGTAGGAAACGGAACAGGGCTATTTTTAGGTTTTTCCCCTGAAATTATCCGAACTTTTCTCGCCGTGAAAACTATCATTGGACTTCAAAAAACATTTAAAGAAAGAATTGTTAAAATTGACCCAGGCATTGTTGACTTATACGCTTACCAACACATTTTGCGATTCATTTTTATATTATAAATGACTATCCACATAAACTTGAAAAAGAAATGGTAAAGGGTTGATGGAATTAAAAAAATGACTAGCCTAAAACCTTCCACAATGAATTCCGCTTCGAATGGTCATGGTCTCATGCAGATCGGTCCAGTTTTCAAGTATATCGATAACAAAGAAAAAAAAGAGTTGCATTTATATATACAGATATGTATATTTTCCAGTGTAGCATTTTAGCAATATTAAATCATTTAAAATTAATTTATCTTCGCAGCTTCAAGGCAGTGTTTATATACCTGTTCTATTTTCCTAAACACTACATTAACATGTGTAGCATGTTTCAGTTGCCATTGTGAATAAGGTCCACTGTTTTCATTAATTATTCCATGACAACATACAACAATAACTGCGTGCACGTTTACACCCAGAAAGCAATACATCATCATGAATTAGTGTGTCCAACTTGCAAAATATATGTGTCTTTGATGAACAAATTTACGACAAAGATAGGCCTCCATTGAATACATTTACGTCATAGTGACGTCAACATGATATTGTTATCAGAATTTAAGATTCATTGGCACCATGTGGAGAGAATGAATGAAACGAGACTGACAAAAAGGATTTATGAGTCAAAAGTGAATGCGAAAGTTGGAAGAGGAAGACCAAGGCGAACGTTCCTGGACCAAATCCAGGACATTTTAAGTTAAGCCGTCGGTCCTGCGCCTGATCTCTCTCTGGTCGTGTCGGATTCCCGTCACATCGGGCTATGAGAATGTAGGAAAAGAGAGTGCACTTATGTACTATGCCTGCCAATCCGCAGTGGAGCAGCGTGGCGGGTCTATGCTCTAAAAACCCTCGCTCCTTGAAGTGAAGAGGCCTGTGCCCAGCAGTGGGACGTTTATTGGCTGCTACTTACTGTGTGCAATAAGTATACGTAAATAAATTAAAATACCCCAAACTATACATAAAAACGACGTATATAATATACGTTAATAACATAATGACGTAAATAAAGTCACTAATACGTCATGTGTGTGTCAAAAAAATCCATGATCTTTGCATAACGTATTTTGTTGACCATTTGAGTTTTATACGTAGTATATATATAACATATTTGGCAGCTTGATGTTTGTATTTACTTTTGTTCTGACAAGTTAGCGATTAACTGTTATCTCAACTGATTATCAGTAGCACTACAACCATGGGTGAAACCTTTCATTGGAGAGTAAAATCAGTATTATACTTGCTAGTTAAGCTGGATGGAATACGGTGTCCATATTTGCGAGGGCCTCATCTCGTTAAAGAAGGCATAGAGAGAATACGGCTGATGCCCTACCTCTTCCCAGAAGGGGGCTGGATTTTAAAAAGTCACTAAGATGGAATGCGATGGAAATCCTCTATTGATCTCATTCAAGAGTACGGAAAGGATCCGCCGGGTTTTTGGGGTTTTGCCGGGTATTCTGATACTGCAGCTAGATACACACTTGCAAATAAAAGGGTTTTGTCTTCCATCGGGGTAGGATTTTATCTACCAAAGGCATTCCCCAGAGAAAAACAAAGTGCGCTAATCTGGTAAAAAAGGCATAAGCCTCCTCACTCATAGAAGAATAGATAAGATCTTTAGAGCTACTCCACTGCGGGTTTATATAAAGAGAAACTTAGTGGTGCCTGTTCAAGATTGAAACCCAGGACTTATCTGAACGAGAAACTACGCCATCAGCGTCGGCCGAAGCTTTCTTTAAGGGGCAGGTCGCCAGTTACAATATACATCAGGTTAAGGCAGTTATCGGCTGAGTAATTAAGGAATTCTTGAAAAATTCCTTTAAATACACAGTGTAGCATTAGTGCCAATATTTTAAACAACAATATGTCATTATGATAATAAGTAAAGTTCCGCCAACGGACCCAGATGGCACTCAGCATATTATCAACACCCATATGGGTGCTAATCCATCAAACGATCAACGTGCAGGCTCGCATTAATCACACTCTATTGATTAATGTCTCGCCATACAAACGTGCGTACGTAATTTACTATATTGATGAAGGACTGACTTTGATTCCTAGGTTGGCGAAAAATTGACTTTATTAGATGAGGGATTAGAGAGAGAGAGATTACTGAAACGCTTAATTGGAAAGAGAACCTCATAGGAAATAAAATGGTCCTGTTGGGGAAGTGATTCAGGTTCAGACAAATCTCTCCGGGTTCAGTGAACTTTACGTGATTCAGGTGCTTTAATATTGCGGGTTCAGTTCGTCAATGTTCAGGTTCTTGAGAGCTTCGGTCTTCAGTTTTTCGTTGCTTGAGGGTTCGGGTCTTCGGTTCTTCAATATTCGATGCATGGGTCTTCAGTCTTGCTTCGGTCTTCGGATTTTAGTGCTTCTATGTTCGGTTCTTCAGAGTTCGGGTTCGGCAGAGTTCTTTATGTTCACAATTCGCGCTTAGTAGAGGATCTACTCCGCTTGGGAGTCTAAGGCGAAATGTGTCATACAACTCTGGGAGAGGCTTTTTATACAACTCTCCTTTTTTTTCGCTGGGAAATGCTTTTACGCACTCCGACTCTGAAAGAGTCGGGAGTGTGAGACTCACTGATGAGACAGAATACCCACTAAACCCCAGCGGTCCCACATCATCCTAATGTGGGACACCAGCGGCTCGCTTGCGCAATCCAATATACGACTCTCCTGCTCGGCACGTACATACGACGCTACGAGCAGGGGAGAGGGCGATCGCGGGTGCAGAGGTAGGAGAGGGGGGCAACAGATCCATTACTTATCTGTTTCAGGCAGTATTTCTTACTTCCGGGGAAATATGGGTAAATTCGTTATCCCTTAAATTGCCCGTGTCAACTACTTGTTCACATGATACGATAGTTCTGTCTCAACTCGGGCAATCAGAAATATAAGCATCTCTTTCTCTATAAGTCATAATGTGTACTACTACTACTATCGCTTCTCGGTGACTGTCGTAACAAAATATACGCAGAAATAACACCAGGCAATAGGAAAAAATTCGTTACAAAGTGACCGTTACTAACGGTGCGTGTGTTACGTCGAAGATAGTTTTTTGTGGTACTTTATAAACAGTGAGTTTATAAGTGTTTTTGACTAAATAAATGATATGAATAACAATGAAAATCATTGTTGTAGTTTTAATTTAAGATAAGCCTGTAATTACAAGACGGACATTTTTGACTATCTCAAAGTTTAGCGCAATATGACGCTACACCAGAGTGTTAATTTAATAAAGAAAAGCTAACATTGTATAGTTTAACTATTAGCTACTTTAGCGTAATTCAACCCGCGGGGCAATCGACTCAAAATCATCCGTGTAGGGCGGGGCAGGCGACGATTATTTCCGTCAAAAAGCGCGGACCAATAAAACGCGGCTGGGCAATCTAAGGGCTACTTATGGGATCGAATTGTCAATCTAAACCATTCTCGAATACCAAATTATTACAGACATTTAGGAATCCAGTGACACACATACATTGATAAGAATTATAAATGTTAAAATTTAACCATGGAAGAGATAAAAATATTGATTGTATACGTTTTCTCTCCACCTGATAAACTGTGTATCCATTAAACAAGTATTTTCTTCCTTTTTATTTCCAACCCTACTGTAAGGAGAATGCTCCAGGCTCTAATCCGGGGAAGGGCGATGGAAAAAAGAAAAAACACTGTACAGTAATATACTTTTAATTTTTTGTGCGTTATATCTCCGCACAAATATCCAATTAGCTTTCGCAGTTTTATTCAGACCGTGTATTTTTAAATAAATGAAAAAAAACCGTTTTAATTCTTTAACTTATTTAACAATCATAATGAATAACCGTAGATATAACTGTTACATAAAGGATAGCTGTTCTCTAAGGTATCACCCACGTAGTACCTTATATTGTGGAAATTGATCACACCAGATGATAAGTGTTGATACCGTCTATAGTGGAAACGCGATAATGTGGTAAGACCACTAGCCATGATCCACGCATGTCACCTTCGCTTCTTTCATTCTCATTAAACCTTTCATACAAATTCGTCGGTTTAGAGTACTCTTGACCTGGCCGTTATTTAAAATGTCCTGGATTTGGTCCAGGAACGTTCGCCTTGGTCTTCCTCTTCCAACTTTCGCATTCACTCTTGACTCGTAAATCCTTTTTGTCAGTCTCGTTTTATTCATTCTCTCTACATGCCCAAACCATCTAAGCATACCTTTCTCAATTTTTGTCACTACATCTTTTTTTATACCACAACATTCTCTTATCACACTATTTCTTACTTTGTAACTTAGTTTCAATCCATTCATACTTAATGCTCTCGTATCTACTGCATTTATTTTACTTTTATGCTTCTTTGGCCAAACTGTTGTTTTTCTCATATCACATTCAGGAAAAACTCAGGCTACGTTTATTCAACAATTCACACTGAAATAGGAAATTCCGAGCGTAGTCGTTCATAAAACATGAATAAACATCCAATGCCATATTTCATGAACGACTCGAGTATGAAAAAGTTATAGAAAGTTCAAAATTTCATTTAGAAAACAGGAAATGAAATTTGGAAAAGTTTATAGTTAAATGTAAACATTCAAATAAAAGAGAAGTTCATATTCAGTTAAACCAGATTCAATCTGCTATATTTTGAAATTTAGTTATTATATTATCTAACTGCCTTATTGGGCTGCAGGTTCGGCTACAGACATGAGGTATTAGGCTCGAGTCCCGGGTCAGGCGATTTAGCTTGTTATTAGCAATATATTCTTTAGAAGTAATGGAATACCAAACATACCATCACGCCTCATTCCCATAGGGGTAGGAAAAGACCATGTCCTCCCTCTTACCACGATCCTTGCATATATCCTTCGCTTATTTCATTCTCATTAAACCTTTCAAACAAGTTCATCGGTTTAGTGTACTCTTGATCTGGTACCTATTTAAAAATGTCCTGGATTTGATCCAGGAACGTGTGCCTTGGTCTTCCCCTTCCAACTTTCCCCTTCTCTCTTGACTCGTAAATCCTTTTTGTCAGTCTTCTTTCATTCATTCTCTCTGCGTGCCCAAACCATCTAAGCCTACCTTTCTCAATTTTAGTCTACTACATCTACTTTTATACCACAACCATATTATTTATTATTCTATATATATGTTAGTCTCACTAAAACTCGAGAGCTACTGGATTGATTTGGCCAATTTTGGTTTTGAATTATTTGTGGAAGTCCAAGGAAGGTTTAAAATGTGAGTAAATATAAAAAATTGTTTGGAATATAGTAAAAAACACTAATTTCGCTTTCCCTTACAAACGAAACCTACCTATCAAACATTTGATGTTCGTTCCATCGTTTGGAAATCAAATTAAATTTAATAGGGTACTTTTGTTTTTGTTTTTACATTTGACATTGATAACCAATCATTTCGTTTTTTTTATGCTGACAGATTAGCGCTTGACTGTGATGTCATCTGATGGTAAGTGATGATACAGTCTAAGATGGAAGCGCGCTAATCTGTTAAGAGGCGATATACCCCTTACGGTTTCTACACAGCATCGTACCGGAACACAAATCTCTTTGTTTGGCGGTACGTTTTTGCTGGTAGGGTGGTAACTAGCCACGGCCGAAGCCTCCCACCAGTCCAGACTCAGACAAATTAGAAAATACAATTTCCTAAATTCGTCCTACCGGGGATCGAACCCGGGACCTCCGCTAGCAAAGCGAATACTCGCACCACTGCGCCAGCGAGGCCGTCAAATTTCTGATGATATTTTACTGACTTTGGCGGAAATCGGGATGTAAAGGTCGCGTTTTTGAAGTGAAACTTCTTTAGGCGCATAAGAGTAAAATTTTGCGCGTGATTAGCGTCACGAAGTTGTGCAGCGTTTTTATGTTAATTCGTTAATATTAAAACTACCTAACCTTGAGGTTCAGGTTAAGTAGTTTTTATATTTACAAATAACATTTGGTATAATTTGCCTCATTGGTCTAGTTGGTTAGCAAGTTCGACTACAGACATGAGGTCCTGGGTTCGAGTCCTGAGTCAGGCCAATTCAAAAATCAATATTGAGTTTTCTATTAGGATTTTCTCAATATTTACCCGAAGTTGGGAAGTTGGTGGTGTGATCCACCCCGTGGCTCGGAGAGCACGTTAAGCAGTCGGTCCTGCGCCTGATCTCTCTCCGGTTGTGTCGGATTCCCGTCACATCGGACTATGAGAGTGAAGGAATAGAGAGTGCACTTGTGTACTATGCCTGCCAATCCGCAGTGGAGCAGCGTGGTGGGTCTATGCTCTAAAAACCCTCGTTCCTCGGAGTGAGGAGGCCTGTGCCCAGCAATGGGACGTTAATGGGCTGCTACTTACTTACTTACTTTATTTAATCTGCCACTCGTCATTTAATCATTTAATATACTATTTTTTATTAATCATAAAATAAAAAACACATGGCATTTTATTTACAATTCGTCATTTGAGATTTCAATAAATTATTTTAATTAATTTTCGACACTTATTTTAATGACCATTAAATTTCTATCGTATCTTCCTTTTTCCCTCGCTCTTTGTCTCGGAAATCTAAAGATGTAGATTTGTATAAATATAAACAAGACTTAAAAATTACTTTGTTAACCAATGAAGTATCACTTCTGACATGTGTACTTTGTATACAAGCACTTTTAACATTTTTTTATTGGTTTTGAATGTCAAACAGTTGATGGTTGTTATTTCGTTAAGTAATAAAATTGAATTTAATTGCCACTTGCCATTGACAACCAACAATTTCTGATTGTAACTTATATTTTACAGATTTTAGTAGTAATATGGGTGTAAAAGTCAGAGTCGCTCAGCGTGCGATGGAGAGGGCTATGCTCGGAATTTCTCTACGTGATCAAATCAGAAATGTGGAGATCCGTAGCAGAACCAAAGTCATCGACATAGCCCTACGAATCGCGAACCTGAAGTGGCAATGGGCGGGGCACATAGTCCGACGGACCGATGGACGTTGGGGCCCGAAGGTGCTGGAGTGGCGACCCCGCACCGGGCGGCGCAGTGTAGGGAGACCCCCCACAAGGTGGACCGACGACATAAAGAGGGTCGCCGGTAGCCGCTGGAGCCAGGCGGCGCAAGATCGGGCCTTGTGGACATCATTACGTGAGACCTATGTCCAGCAGTGGACGTCCATCGGTTGAAGCGACGACGACGACGATGGGTGTAAAACGTTTTTTTGATAACGAATTATTTTTGTTCTAGTTGAAATGAAATTATCATTGAGCTTTTTCTATTTATTGATTCTGAAGCGGTACGAAGTTAGCCTGGTCTAGTAAACAATATCAAAATACATAAATAAAACGCTTATTTTTAAATAGGGCATCATTATTATATTGAAAGTTCTTGAATTTTTAAGATCCATTAAAGTTTTACATCCGAGCTGCATGCGGTCGCAAAAGCTCTCATGAAATAGTTATGCCCGGTTTATTGTTTAATCTGATACGATACAGCACTGTTATTAACAGCGACCATCAACCGAGCTGTTAATTAATATTGTAAATGTTATTAGACCGTGAAACAAAGAGATATAAACATACATGACGGTATATTATGAAATATTAATTCATATTTTTGCCGCAATAAAAACCGTGTACGTTTGTAACGCTAATGTACTTCAAAATTATAATGGAATAGACGAGTAAACCCAGTGGGAGTTTTTTAACGACCTTTCCTTTATTTAAGTAAGTAGGAGCCCATTGACGTCCCCCTGCTGGGCACAAGCCTCCTTACTCCGAGGAGCGAGGGTTTTTAGAGCATAGACCCACCACGCTGCTCCACTGCGGATTGGCAGGCATAGTACATAAGTGCACTCTCTATTCCTTCACTCTCATAGTCCGATGTGACGGGAATCCTGACACGACCGGAAAAAGATCAGGCGCACTGGGTTGGATCACACCGCCAACTTCCCAACTTCGGGCAAATATTGAGAAAATCTTAATAGAAAACTCAATATTGATTTTTGAATTGGCCCGACCCAGGACTCGAATCTAAGACCTCATGTCTGTAATCACTCATGTATGTTCGACTACAGATATGAGGTCCTGGGAATGTATTTATTCACACTATATTAGAAAAGCGTGTTTGTTTCTGTGATTAGTTTTTAGGTAAATAAGTCTTTAAAATAAACTGAAAACGTATTATTTATTAATGGCTTTTGACGTATCTAAACTAATATTATTATAAAGAGGAAATATTTGTGTTTTTGTAAGTATGTATGTTTGTAACTTTTTCCCACAAAAACTACAGGATCGATTTCAGAAATATTTTCACCATTAGAAAGCTACATATTTACTGAGCAATATAAAATAGGGATTCCCGAGAAAAATGCATTAATGTAACCCACGGTGTGAAACAAAAATCGAAAACTATTGAAGATAGAACAAAAAAATGTATTACATTATTATAGAATGTATTAATACCTACAAAAAAGTTACTAATGCCATATATCCAACTACTGTAGTTATGCCACTATAACTACTTTTATGAATTTTAAAAGTTAATAAAACTGCCGAGAATAATCAAGCCATATTATTCATCCTCTGTATAAATCCTTATTCTATTAAATGTTATTTCATAAAAGACCATTTCAATACCTGTAAAATGTCTTTTAATTTATTAAAATAGGACATTCCATAAATAAATCTGTAGGTCACCCAAAACGTACTTCTAAAACTGTTATTGTTCTCTACGTTCAAAGCTCTAACGTGAGCTTTCAATAGATATCGCTAGATATATTGTCGTAATATAAATTTAACGACTGCTTTGATATTTAAAAAAACTGTTTTTAAATCTAATGTCATCGCCTTCAAGTTTAAATGTATTTAGATGACATCGTGCGTATCTGGGGCACCTGATACGACACGAGAGATACGAGCTGCTACAACTCATTTTGATGGGAAAAGTAGCCGGGAGAAGAAACGTTGGTCGCAGAAAGAAGTCTTGGCTGAGAAATAGCGAAGAGTGGACCGGAATCGCGAGTGCCACACAATTATTTCGCCTCGCGAAACAAAGAGAGGAATTTGCGAAACTGACTGCCAACTTTCGCTAGTCGGAGAGGCACTCAAAGAAGAAGAAACTTGAGTGGAGAAATACATATACAATAGTACTGGGCCCTGGGCAAAAGTATAGAAGTGAGCATGTTCATAAAAAAAAATAATCAACATGTGCATTCTGCCCATCTTAATATATGGCTGCCAAACCTGGTCCCTTACGAAAGAAAATATTCGGAAACTCGAAGTCTGCCAGAGTTCTATGGAAGGGAGTATGTTAAACGTAAGGAAACTAGAAAGACTGAGGAGCGCATTATTCAGAAAAAAAACCAAAATTGAAAACGTTACTTACACAATAACAAAACAAAAATGGAGATGGTCAGGACATATAGCAATATATGGAACACCATTTCTTAGATGGAAAGACGATCTGAAAGCAGTGGGTGGGGGAACGTGGTCAAGACTAGCAAGGGATAGACAGAATTGGAAGAAGTTGGAAGAGGCCTTTGCCAATATTGGCCAAACAGACACGTAGCAAAATATTATGTTTGGCTTATATATTTAAAAAAAAATGTATTTAGTGTTTGAATATATTTTATTATTATCCGAGTTCTACACTCACACCCGTTCACGTAGAAATATATATTTTTATTATATATAAGGTATTTTTATAATAACTACTTAAATACAGAAATATCAATTAATACATGGACATACATAAACAATTACATAAATAAATATAACGGGCGGAGGATAAACACCGGCAGGGAGACCAAACGGCCGGGTGTCAGGGATANGTTGGCACCAACACTCCAGCATGCACTGCCAGTCTAGCCTTTTGAGACGCCATCTGGCTATTCATAAAGGCGTACAGAGCCCCATTTACCATATTCCCTGCATTCACTCTCCTTTCAATATCACTTTCACATGTTCCATCTTTTGTAAATTTAGATCCCAAATATACAAATTCTTTTACCTCTTCCACTTGTTCCCCATCCATCAAAATATTGCCATTCATCATAGATTCATCTCGTTCAAAATAGGACAATCCATAAATAAATCTGTAGGTCACCCAACACGTACTTCTAAAACTGTTATTGTTCTCTACGTTCAAAGCTCTAACGTGAGCTTTCAATAGATATCGCTACATATATTTTAGTAATATAAATTTAATGACTGCTTTGATATTTCAAAAATCTGTTTTAGAATCTAATGTCATCGCCTTCAAGTTTAAATGTATTTAAACTTGAGTGGAGAAATACACATACAATAGTACTGGGCACTGGGCAAAAGTATAGAAGTGAGCATGTTCATAAAAAAAAATTATTCAACATGTGCATTCTGCCCATCTTAATATATGGCTGCCAAACCTGGTCCCTTACGAAAGAAAATATTCGGAAACTCGAGGTCTGCCAGAGATCTATGGAAGGGAGTATGTTAAACGTAAGGAAGCTAGAAAGACTGAGGAGCGCATTAATCAGAAAAAAAATCAAAATTGAAAACGTTACTTACATAATAACAAAACAAAAATTGAGATGGTCAGGACATATAGCAATATAGGGAACACATTTCTTAGATGGAAAGACGATCTGAAAGCAGTGGGTGGGGGAACGTGGTCAAGACTAGCAAGGGACAGAAAGAATCGGAAGAAGTTGGAAGAGGCCTTTGCCAATATTAGGCAAACACACACGTAGCAAAATATTATGTTCGGCTTATATATTTAATAAAAAATGTATTTGGTGTTTGAATAAAAGGCTTTAATTATTATCCGAGTTCTACACTCACGCCCGTCTACGCAGAAATATATATTTATAATATATATAAGGTATTTTATAATAACTACTTAAATACAGAAATATCAATTAATACATGGACATACATAAACAATGACGTAAATAAATATAACGGGCGGAGGATAAACACCGGCAGGGAGACCAAACGGTCGGGGGGTCTGGGATACAGGCTGAGAAACCGCTGAACTATCCTAGCCGAGTTCAGCAACACCGCTTTCTGCATCCTTGCTGCGAGCGAACTGCCACGAAACCCCAGTCGTCTCAGATGGTGAGCGAGACTGACTGGGAGCAGACCATTCGCAGATATTACGATTGGGATGGTTTCAGTGGATCCCATCCCCCACATGGCGATAATCTCGTGCGCCAGATCCAGATATTTACGTTTTTCTCTGTCTCAGCTCGCACGAGATTCTCGTCATAAGAGATCGTGATATCCACTTATTATTATGGAGAAATACAAATGTATTTTATTAGCAACTGAATGTTTGAACAAGAAATAAAGAGAAAGTAAGCTAATGGTATTTAAAATGTAATATTTAAGTATAAAATAAAATTTGTTAAGAGTTTGAAATCAGTTAAAACTAAAGCCTCCTTGAAAGGCTAGAATCAGTCTTCAGGGAAGATTATTTCCTTTATTGACTCAAACGGATATCCTAGCTAGTTACACGTTCCTGTGTGAGAGAGATCTTAAGAAATAAAACAAAATATTTTATTTTACAATGATATTTGGGTAAAATTTATTCATCTATATATCGCATATCGCATTACAGCTAACGACGACGTCCTTTCTGGTGCAGTGGTGCGAGTACCCACTTTGTTCGCAGAGGTCCAGGATTAGATTCGACCGGACAAGTGGGAGGCTTCGGCCGAGACTAGTTACCAGCAATGACATACCGCCAAGCAAAGCGATTTCCTGTTGACACATCACAGCATACTGTGGCCCGGCCTGGTAGCTCCAACGGCACCCACTGATGTCTCTGTTTGGCAGTTAGCTATCGCTGTTGAGCATAGACGGCTATATGCTCAACAGTGAAAGTAGATGGCGGACGGTCTTTTCCTTTTGTGGGAATTTCATCTCACAGAAAGAGACATCAAATAGAGAGAGGGAAGCTGCAGCTGAGGCTACCTCTATCCTTAAGACAAGAACAGGAACTAGGAGATGTGCTTTTGTGCATCTCCTGCCATTCTCATCGACACTCATTTTGGTCGTAAAAGAAGATGTCCGGAGTCTCACGCTAAGAGTCCCACTGGGTTTTATTGGATATATTCCTTAGAGAGATCTCTTCCAGGAATCCCAGAAAGTGAAAGAATTTTATAAAACATGTGGTGTAGGTACACAGATATAAAAAAGCTAATAATATGTCAGCATATATAGGGTTTTAGTGGGTATTCTGTTCTTCAGCGAGTCCCACACTCCTGGTTGAAGGTATAACTTTCAGCCAGAGTGCGTAGATACATTTCACAGAGGAAAAAAAGAGAGATTTGTGTTCCGGTACAATAATGTGTAGAAACCATAAGAGGCAATATACGTCTTACCCGTTTACCACCCTTCCATCTTAAATTATGTTATTACTTACCATCAGATTTGATCGCAGTCAAGCGCTAACTTATCAGCAATAATAAAAAGGAAAAAAAAAACGTTTGCAAAGAAGCATAAAGTAAAAAGCGTTCGTTCAACTAAGGCCAATATGGAGGCAACCATGACTCGCATCAGCTGTCTATAGTAACATATATATAATCTGTTATTCGTGCTATTTAAAAAGGGTTTCACTTGCAACTTGGTTTCATAAAACGACACAATTACTTTGAAATAATGGTCCATTATCGGAATAATTTATAATATATTGTATTTTTGATTATTATACATTGAGAAACCAAACTAATTTGAGCAAGATGTAAAGAAACTAACACAAGATAAAAAAATATTTTAGAACAGGCTCAGCTCTGCGGCTTACTCGGTTAAAAGAATTCGTCGTCTGACAGATGTTGATACTGCCACACTGGTATATTTCAGCTATTGTCACAGCATTATGTCATACGGTATTCTACTTTGGGGTAATGTTGCTGATATAGATGCCATATTTGTACTGCAGAAAAGGGCCGTTCGTGCGATTTACAATATGGGTCCAAGAGAGTCGCTAAGAAACAAATTCAAGGCAGTTAACATAATGACAGTTCACTGCGTATATATATTAGAAAACTTGTTGTATGTACATAAAAACATTGACTCTTTTAATAAAAAGAGTGAATGTACATCATATAACTTACGAAACCAAAACAAACTTGTTATAAATTCTAGTAGGCTGCATAAGATTAACAACTCATTTAAGGGTAACTGTATACGTTTCTATAATAAACTCCCACAAGACGTTCTAAAGATGTCAATTAATAAATTCAAAGTCTTTGTTAAAAGAAAGTTGATAGAAAAATCGTATTATAAGTTGCAAGATTACCTAGACGATAGAAACGCTTGGGAGTGAACAAATTGCTCTAATTTTAATTAAAATATAGTAAACTAATTTGTTATTGTAATGATGATGGGAAAAAAAAAATACCCGACTGAGTTTGTTGTGGGTTCTTCTCGGATCAGGGCGCGAAGGAACCCTCGTAACTTTAGATTTTAAGCCGTTCTTGAGTATCGTCATCAGACGTATATTAGAATCAGAGTGTGGAAAAAAATATAATTTGACGATTCAAAAGTGCTGTAATGTGCCTACTTGAATAAAGATATTTTGGATTTGATTTGATTTGAAATTGTAAACTAATAAAAGGAATGTGAAAAATAATGACCCGTTAGCAAATATGACGTAAACATATTTACGCGTACCCTCGGTTAAGCAAAATCAATAATCACTTATAATCTCTCGCAATCCCGATAATTATAATGGCTTGTATTAATCCAATCAATTTGAACAACCATCAAAATATTATAATTAAAGCTTATCTTTAATGTCCACGCTGTCATCGTAGGCTGAAAGGTTTTATAAATGTTCAATAAAATAATTTTAATGGAGTTTAATAGTATTTTAACAGCTTGTAATTAATGTGGTTTTAGTTTATAGAACAAAAAGGTAAGAAAAAGCATCAAGTTCCAACTGCTGGGCTCTGCAGGTTACATATATCCTAGAATTGCTCCAGAGATATACACAATGTTCGATTATAACGACCAATGAAGCACCTGTTTCTTTTATAAATAATAACTTAGTGCTTTTTATCCAGGATCTAAACCAGCGACTTCTCTGAACAAGAGTTAAAGCGTGTTATCAATGGCCATCATGGTTTCTTGCACTTAGCAAATAAGCCAGAACAATGGATACTGTTGAAGAGGGATTCAGGATCAGACGAATCACTCCGGGTGCAGTTCACTGTATGGGGTCTTCGGTTCTTGGGAGCTTCGGTCTTCAGGGTTTGATGATAACCGAACCAGGCCTGATTCAGTGCTTCGGTCCTCAGTTATTCGGTTCTTCAGAGTTTTAGCTTCGTAAAGATCTATTCCGATGGGGAGTCAAAGGCGAAGTGTTCTTCCAAACTCTGGGGGAGGCATTTTATACAACTCTCCCAACCGGTAAGAACATGCAGTATGACGAACGGGTGATAGGGTGATCGCGAGTACTGAGGCATAGGCGGGAGGGGGGTGCAATTGTGCTAAATTTCATAGCTTGATGGAGGGAAAAGATGTCCAAATTGCTGGTCCAATCCAGAGGTTGGGACGGGATACTAAGGATGAATGAGAAAGTTGAACCCCTGGTGCTTCATTCATGGATGAAGAGGGTTTCGCTGAGTTTTAGTAGGTATTGTGGGGCCTTCTTGTTCGCCGAGTCCCACACTCCTGAGACATGGTCGGGGCCAGTGCCTGAAAGCATTTCCCAGCGAAAAAGAAAAATAAAGTACCAAAGCGTTTTGGACAGTCTCGCTGGCGCAGTGGTGCCAGTACTCGCTTGGTTTCGATCGCCGATATAGAGAAGGAAGACTTCCCTAATAGGCTTCGGCCTTCGCGAGTTACTACCCAACCAGCAACGACGTTTGTGTTTCGGAAACCATAAGGGATAAATTATCTCTTATCAGATTCCTTACTCTCTTGGGCTTCCTTACTATGAGTTTCCACTTCTATGGGCAATCCAGACTGTTTGTTTTTTTTAATTTTTTTAAAAGAAATAATTCCATCATAGATGATTGTTGCGTAAATTTAACCGTTCATACAACACTCGCAACGGTACCTCTTAAAACGAACAATATTTTTACTTTTCTGGTATGGTAGGCTTTATTCCGACTTAATTAGGCTTTATTTTATGAGTGTGATTTCTGCTGTCAACCGAAATCCATAATCATCAAATAGATGGCATCGTACTTATTAATATAGATAGATAACATTTATAAAATATTGGCGAAGATTAAAAACATCCATCCATCCTCACAAACTTTCGCGTTGATAATATTAGTAGGATTAATGGGCTATAGTTATGTCTGTCTATCTATCTAGCTTGATTTATGTTATGAAGCATCATCTCATGTATTAATCTAGCGATGTAAAAGTCAGCTAATCTCTTGTGGGAAATACTAAAAGTGCTTTGGAGATAAAGTACCCAATTTGCATAAGAGCTTTGCGTTGTTTATGAACAACCGTGTCGTTTATTAATTTTAAAGCAAATGTATCTAATGGTTAATAACTTTTTGTTAACATTTTTTAAATATAATATATAAATACCCTAACTTTGTCTTCATGTATTTGAAAATAATGAGAGCTTTTAGAATATTTTTGCAACGTTATGATATAAAAATGTACACCTTTACAAATAACTTGCACTATATCAATCAATTTTAATATTTATTACTTTGAAATCTAAAGTTACGTGTGTTCTTTTGTTCTCTTAAGCATCCACAAAAAGTATTTTACTTAAAAGTAACTAAAATGTTTTATAACTGATAAGTGCTAGTAAAAATTAGCCAATATTTTCGATATTAATTATAACTGATAAATGCTACTAATATAATTTATCTTTTAATGAAATTAACAACCTTTAATTGGCGCAACACTTTCTACAAAAATATAATGATGAAAAAAATTAAAGGACCCAAAAATATATCAAAATTTTAGGCGATTTTGCAGATCACCTTCAGCTTTGACAAAAATGATCATATTGGAGTAAAAATAAGGCAATTTGAAATTTGAAGTTGAAGAGTTATTATTATTCATTTTTCCAATTTTCTCAATGTGCCATGTGATTTTCTAGAAGCCAAAAGTGTTCCAAATTTTTTGATGTCATGTTAAGGATAAAAAAAGACGTCTAAAATACCATCAAGAGACTTTGTAATAAATGTTGTATAAATTCCATCGTCGAATTTCTATTGGATTCTTATTTTCTGAGATATCGATGATCAAAGAGAAAATAATCCGATAGCTCAGCGAGAAATGGTCTCATCGAGACTGTTAGGGAGGGATTCAGGTTCAGACAAATCCCTCCGGGTTCAGTGGACTGCATGTGATTCAGGTGCTTTGATCTTGCGGGTTCGATGTTCAGTTCTTGAGAGCATCGGTTTTTCGGGTCTTCAGGTTCGGATCTTTGTTTCTTCATTAGGGACTTCAATGTTCAGAGGTTTGGTCTTAAATTCTTGGAGGATCGGTTTGTCCGTGTTCAAGCTTGGACCTTCGGGTTTCAATATCCAGTGGTTCTGTTTTCCAGATCGCGTTTTTCGGGTTCGGGTTAAGGATCGGCAGAGTTCTGATGTTCACAAGTCGCGATTAGTAGAGGATCTACTTCGCTGTCATACAAATCCTGAGAGAGGCTTTTTATACTCTTATCGAAACGAGCAGGAGAGAGGGAAATCGCGGGTGATGAGGTAGGAGAGGGAGGAGGATCGCCGGCGGTTGACCAATCAGAATTAGTCACCGCCGGCGACATGCTACTAAAAACGAAATTAAAGCTAAAATGACAATATATCTAATCCATGAAGTTAAATTAGAAAAAAAATATTCTTTTGCTAGATCTTAAAATTAGAAACTTTAAGCTTTAAATTGATTTTACATCGATGCGACAATTTTTATCAAAGAAAGAACCTTTTGAAAATTCGCGGAAAATTATGATAATTTATTTGATCGTTTATTTTTTTTAGAATTTTCATAACAAATAAACTTTCTTCGATATTTCGAAGCAATATTTGAAATATCTGGTTGCAGGTACATAAAAAACTTAAATTTAGATAGAAAGTCGGGGGCAGCGGTTAGTATTGATTATTTCTCCTATTATATTATCACGTACAATGCAAAACGCATGAAATAACGAGGTGAAAAAGGTAGATTTATGGGCACCCTTTTTCGTAGACATATTTCTACATCAAACGTTAAGCTACTTAGAATATATTTACCCTACTTTAGTCTTAGTTCAAAATATAGTAAGAACTAAAGTTGGTTGAGTTTTCGCGAGACTCATTGTAACCTTAATATTTCCGCAACGCGCTTTTATAAGTATGATGGCTTATTTTCCTAGAAAGCCTTTTTCTTGTACTTTCTCTATGATATTTTGAGACTGTGGGCACAAGCTTCCTCGCTCATAAAAAGGGGGTTTTATAAAATAGACACATCATGGTGCCCCACTGCGGTTTAGCAGAACATAAGCCGAAATTGTATTATTTTATTTCATTGGATTTGAAACCAAACAGCGTACATTTTTTCATTATACAGTGTATGCTATGCTTTAAACTCTAGCCATGACAGATTAAGTGTATATATATATATATATATATATATATATATATATATATATGTCGGAGGGCAGATGTCTGTGGAACGCTGGCGCCATCTATTGGCGTGGAACAGAGTCAATGGTGGCAGTCCGGCGAGAGTCTCTCGGCAGTTGTCGAGTGGCGCTCGTCCGGAACGGTCTACTGTTGGATTTGCCGCGTTCCTAGCCATTATTGTTAATGAGTTTGTGTAAATTAATATCGGGAACATTAAGTGATTGAACATAATAATTCAAGTTAATTAATAAAGTGTTTGATTGCACCGGCATAACCCACGAACGCTCACAGAATAAGAAATTAATAACGATGTCGGCAGAGAACCCTACGCCCCTGTGCTTTATGCTTCTCCGTTCTCTCCTATTCGCCGACATATATATATATATATATATATATATATAAGAGACATCCAGATATCTAATGACTCATCATGATATTTTTGGAACCATAAATCGTAGAGACTTGAAATTTGGTAGGAATGTTCCTTTTGCCGAGTAGAGGTCAGCTAAGAACAAATTTTACGAAATTCCGCCCGCGAGGGGGGTTTCCGGGGTGTTAACTATTGACCCATTGAGTCATCACGATATCTCTGGAACCATAAGGCGTAGAGACTTGATATTTGGTAGGAATAAATATACCTTTTGCCGAGCAGAGCTCATGTTTCTTATTTGTAAAACAAAATGCCTAAATTGATAAAATATCTACCCAAAAAACATTCCACGCAGACGAAGTCAGCTAGTATTTAATACGTTAATACAAGATTTATCGATATTAATATATATGTGTATCAATATGAATGGGTACGTGTGTATGTGGGTATGTCCTTTTCTTCATTTATTTTTGGCTCAACAACAGCTTTTAATATTTTTACAATCAAACATTATAAAAAATTACTTATAAATTTACTTATGTTTTTAAAATAATCTGCAAAACAAGTCTCTAACGTTTTATTTTTTAGGCATTTTAGTGGAAAGTTATGTTAAAGAAATATTGAAATCATATCGGTTTTCGTGTCGTATTTTTAAATTTGGACCGATATTTATTTTAATATTGAAAAAACAAAAAATCATGATAACTCAAAAATAGTTCTCTATTGCATAATGCATATGGGGTAAAATGATATATAAAATTATCACCTCTATCACCTTCTATTGAGAATACGTCGAATTACCAATAACCCTGTACATAAATTCGTAAATTACTACTTGTAGACAAGTCAAGATGTAAGCAGTGTATTTTTATACAAATGAAAGGATTTTTTGAGTGATGAAATTTTGTATGACAGTGTTTCAAAGATATATAATTATATATTACAGTTTCAATCATATGATTTGAACCTTAGTTTTGAAAGCTATATGATTAAAATAAAAGTGGTTGCGTACAATGTCAGAAGAGAAACTTCTTAAAGTCTTGTTTAGATTTATACAAATCTAAAACTTTACATTTCCAAGACTTAGAGGGAGGGAAAAAGGAAGATATGTTAGGAAAATAATTGCCATTGAAATATTAAAAGTGTCGAAAATTAATACAAATAATTTATTGTAATCTCAAATGAGGAATTGTATATTAAATGGACACATGTTTTTTCTAAGTAAAAAGACTGCCTCATTGGTCTAGTGGTTAGTATGTTCGACTACANCAGCTCCGTGCCTTGGGAAGCACGTTAAGCCGTCAATCTTGCGCCTGATCTCTCTCCGGTGGTGTCGGATTGCCGTCATATCGGACTATGAGAGTGAAGGAATAGAGAGTGTACTTTTGTACTATGCCTACCAATCCACACTGGAGCAGCGTGTTGGGTCTATGCTCTAAAAACCCTCGCTCCTTGGAGTGAGGAGTTCTGTCCCCAGCAGTGCGACGTTAATGGGCTGCTACTTACTTACTTTTTTATTTCTAAATATTAAAACTACCTAACCGTAAATAACGCTGCACATCTTCGTGACGCTAATCACGCGTTTCATCCGTAAAAAAAATATACGATACTGAACGTTGTTAAATTGGGTGATATGATCCTACATTTAGAAGTCGATAACGATATGTCGAAAACAGTTGAAGTCACTATTACACTTTTATGAACTAATAACTATTATAATAGTGTGTCTAATGAATATTATAACTACATTAATTGAGAAGACTTTTCACACCTAGATGAATAGCATGTGCTATAGGACGATGACCTATAAAAAGGCTTTCTATGTACGTCGTGATACGTGAAACACTCCACGAAGACAAGAGTGTCGTTAGTCAGAACGGTGTAGTGGGATTATTTTCAACGAAAACATACAATTATTTCTGAGGTCGCATAAGAATTTTCATTTAACTAGTGGTCGCACAGTTGCCGAAATTCCACCATTGTAAATTTAAATTATATTATTGAACATTATTAAAAGTATAGCGGCCACCGTTTTATCAACAAAAAAAGAACCGTCTTCAAAATCAACTATTACAAGCAAATTAATTTGCTCTAAAATTATTACATATTACATATAAATAAATAAAATAAAAAATATTGTAATTTGACTACAGATAATTAGATATTCTGTCACATATCCCACTGTAAGCCGTTGAGGAGTTCCATTGATCATCAACTTAGACAATTAATTGCCAATAACTACATTACGGTAAGTGATTCAAATATCCGCATAGCCTATCAAAAATTTGGCCAACTATCGTTAAATTGCTCCTAAGAATTGAAGAGTTGAGGAAAATCTAACCAAACTGTTATCAAATAACCCTTGAAGTACATCCTTACTAATAAAACATGAATCATCTAAATGGGTTGGCGTGATATTAAGTTATTCGTCCGTTTGTCGCCAACATACTTAATACAAAAAGACCTATACTGTTTTCGCATGGATGCCACCATCAGAACTGAATCCAAAATAACATGTGGCGTGTTTGGGGATGATGTGTGGTGGGAAGCACCACCTTTCATATTAAAAAGGACTCATCAAGGTCGGTTCAACCAGTTGAAAGTGAGGTAACGAAATGATAAACTCGTTTCTTTTTTGAAGCCAGTTAAAAAATTGTTGCAATTATCTATTTATATACAAATGAGCCCCTATTTCCATATGTCACGCAAATAACACACTATTACTACAAAAATAATCCTTTCACACCGTTTTTTAGGTTAAAAGTTCAGAAATCATTTTCCATGTTGAGCATAACTTGATAGTGTACTTGGGGCTCGTAAGAAGACTCAGAGTCACTCAGCGGGCAATGGATAGGCCTATGCTCGGGTTATCCCTACGTGATCAAATCAGAAATGAGGAGATCTGTAGGAAAACTAAAGTCACCGACGTAGCCTATCGAATTGCAAAGCTGAAGTGGCAATGGACAGGGCACATAGTTCGCGGAACCGATGTCCTCGCGCCGGTAAACGCAGGGTTGCAGACCCCCCACCAGGTGGACCGCTGACATCAGGCGGATCGCTGGTAGCCGCTGAATACAAGCGGCGCAAGATCGGGCCGATTGGAATTCATTAAGAGGGACATTTGTCCAACAGTGGACGTCCATCAGTTGAGACGATGACGACGACGACTCGCATATATTATTAGCAGTTCTTAACAATATCTTTCCAACTAATTTCACGACAAAACATACTTATATAAAATTAAACTATAGAAATTTCTAATATCATCTGGTTATAAACTGATAAAGGACGGACACCCATTAAATGCTAATTTACTTTTTAAAGATTTATATAAAGTATTATACTAGAATGCTAGATGTTGTAAATAAGTTCGTAGAAAAAATTGCTAAGCTTCATCACCAAAAACTTCACCATCACGTGAATCCTGAAGATGCTAAACGTTTGGATGTCACCGAAATAAAGAAAAGACTTGAAAGAACTTTTCGAGTTAGTATTTTAAGCAAGAACAATCGTTGTGTTCTTGCTTAAAAATGTTTATAAATATTAACATAAACTAAGCTTAGTCATTGGACTCTGTACTTAGATAATATACGTACATTTTAAGTAGATTAAGTCGAAGTAATATTACTAATTGGCCTATAAAGCTAGATCTTATGTATAAAGCAACCAAAGGTTTATTGAGTATTAAAGATACTAAAATTTATAAGGTATTTTAAGTACTTTAAAAATTGTAGTATTAAAATTATATTTATATTTTAACTGAATACAATTTAACCCAAACAATATTCAGCGTTTGACTCTAAGCCCTCTGTTCTCGAAAATGAATGTAGAACTTCTGGAACGAAACATTCCAAGCTTTGCTGCTATTTCATAAATTGCAACGTTGAATTTATCGATGTCATAAGGAGCTTTAGTAAATACAAGAAACTATAGTCTAAACAAAGAGATGAATGGTAAAATTTAGTGATATTTAGTTTACTTATATACATATATGCAATATTCAACTTCGGTAGATTGATACATCACGATTTTCTTAGAAAAGCTACTTTTTCTCATTGTAGACACCTATCAAAACCAAATTTCTTTATAATCCTAGTTTCTTGTAAATCTGGTAATGCCAATACAACTAAGCATGCTAGTTTTTATTTTACTATTGAAACAAAACCTCTACTAGCGAAGGTATCTGAAAATACGGAATTATAAATAACCATTCAACATACTTTTTATCTAAAAGGTAATTAATAACGACTAAATTTGAACTTTGTAATGAAATAACATGTATAACATATAAAATACATAATAAGATTGATGTTGAAATAGTAACTGTACAAGAAACATTAAATATGCAAGGCAATATAAACAAACCTGAACAAACACAATGAAATAAAAGTCTTGATAAGAAACTGAAAGGTATCTGCAAAATGCACAACCTTCCAGTTAATAGCATCCAAGTTATTAATACAAAATCTGACGGCAAACTTCCGGAAAATTGATTCTCGGATAGTTTAGTTGGTTCTTTAACTGCGTTAAGGGTTACTTCGTTACGTTCAACGAGTTAAATTTTTCTCCTTTGAGCTTGTAGTGGCAATGTTCACGTTAAAGCGATCTGAAAGTTTAATATTGATATAGTAAACAGTACTTTTTATAGAGATAAACCGATAAGCGACGGGTTAGCTGCTGCAAATAACACTTAAAATTATTCAACCGAAAATAGTGAACACCTTCCTATTCAAAATGATTACTGAAAAGAATAACAAAATAAAACATTATCTGAAATAAGTCCGCGTGATTTTACATCCACGAGCATTTATTGGAACATTTAAGACAATTGATAAATATATGAATTTGATTATGGGAGACTGTGAGGAATTCTAAAACATTATGGCTAAATTAAGGTTGATCCGATTACAGCGATTCAGGATAAGTTTAATTAAGCATTGTTTGAGTTCGGACTGGTGGGCTTTGGTCTTGGCTAGTTGCACCAGCAAAGACGTGCAGACAAGCAAAAAGTAATGACCATTCACTGCGTATTACTTTACAGAACTTGTAATATAACAACGCTGTGTAGACATCAAAGGAGGTAAATTATCTCATGTTAGATTTTGTACTTCTATCATGACTATATCATTATTTTCATTGACTATATTCTCTCTATCATTATCATCATCACCATAGATTATAATCACAAGCGCTAAACTACCAGTAATAAATAATACAAGCTTCGAGTTCACTGCTTTATTAAGTCATAGTAATAAGAGTCTTAGTTTATGTCTTTTTATTTTTATCATGTGTAATAGAAAGTGTTCTCTCTCTCTCTATTTAGTGCCTTGATTTTATACCCCAAACTATCATGGATATCTCGTTCACGGTAATCTTTGATGATTGGGTACTGCCCTGATTGATTTAATCCAACCAGGAGATAGTCATGGACTGACTACATGTTAACGAATAATTAATAACGATTGTTGTCGAATATTACGAGTTAATTGTATTTTCACCTATTTGAAGTATCACCAATCTTTTACTTTGGTTGTCTGGGTGTGTTATTTAAATGATAATATATAGTAAATTAGATATTAGCAATGTTAAGCATTTTGATATTATTTTATTAACTCATGATTACATACATACACATCACGACTCATTCGAATAGGGGTAGGCAGAGACCAGGTCCTACCACTTGCCACGATCAATCCATATCTCCTTCGCTTCTTTCATTCTCATTAAACCTTTCATACAAGTTCGTCGGTTTGGAGTACTCTTGACCTGACCTTTATTTAAAATGTCCTGGATTTGGTCCAGAAACGTTCGCCTTAGTCTTCCACTTCCAACTTTTCCATCCTCTCTTGACTCATAAATCATTTTTGTCAGTCTCATTTAATTCATTCTCTGTACATGCCCAAACTGTCTAAGCATACTTTTCTCAATTTTAGTCACAACATCTTCCTTTATACCACGAAATTCTTATGATTTCATAAAAGAAATACGTGTTTAACGTTACAAAAAAATTTGCACGCCTAATGACATAAAATAGCGGAACTAAAATGTACCAATACCACCTTTATAGACCTATGTTATCAAATAAAAAGATATGGATTATTTGATTTGATTTTTTTATTTATACAGACGCCTGCCATAATTTTATAGCAATAGTTACAATCGACGTATCGTAGATTTAACTTGTAAGGCGTTTATCATTACCACAAACGATTAATTTTCGACTCATACAGAGACTAAGTCGAATAAAATCACACAGCTGTTGAAAAAGAAATTAGTTTTTCCATCACACCCATTTTGTTTTATCATAATCAATAGAAATTCTTTTTAAAAGAAATAAGTTTACGAGCAAAATAAAATATTTTGTTAACATTCTTTTCCTTTACGTTGAATTTTTAATAAAAAAAAGCAAGAAATTCAAATACCTTATTCATAAAGGCTTTTCAATAAAGTTCGAGACATTTAATTTAATTCCCAACGAAGAATCCATTTACCGTTCCCCTGTAAAATCCCATCGATACAAAAGGATTTTCGTAGCAAAGATGAAACATGGAAAACGACGGATCCACTTTATTTTTGTGAGTACTGTAATTCCTCGCTAAAAGCTGTAGTTTGGTAGCTATTTTTTTCCACCGGTCAATTCTACGATTTTGTAAACTTTCAGCGCGTTTCAGTTTCAAATTGAATTGGGAAAACTCAATTTCATCATAAATTACTTCGAACCTGATTTTGCATGTTTTACTGATATACAGTTTATAACAAGCGATCAGTTTTTGTTTTGCTTTGAAATTAGCGCTAGTGTGTGATTTCACCAAATGATAAATAATGTTACAGTCTAATACAATGAGTCGCTAAAATACTTAATAGTTTATCTCGTAATGGGTACTACACTAATTCGTACTGGTATGCAATTATTGCAAGTAGCAGCTGAAGCCACTGACCAGCACAATCCTAGTATTACCTAGTATAATTTACCTGGTTGAGAATTGAAGCCGGGACCTCTGCTAGCAAAGCACCATACGGCAAATCAGGCTACCATATATTAGGTTTATTATAAATAACTTATTTATTAAACTAGGTTGCTATTTTTTAATCATATCCCCTTGGAATATGGAACAATCTGTAATTAGTGATCTACTAACTGCTAATGAACTTATTTGCTAAAGGAGTCGCTTTACTAAATTTCAAGATACAAAAAGTTAATATTATTTCTTTTTATGTTACAAAAGTTAAGTGGTCCAAAACCATCTTCGCATTACTTGTTCTAATGTGCCCAGTTAGATGCTATCAATCTTTAAAAAATGGATGCTTTTACCCGTTATCAAACAACATTTTGCGGAAGCGGGTTAATATTTTTCCTGTATTGCAACTGAATTTTAATAGATAGCAGTAAGATCCAACAATTCATTTATTAATACAAACACGAATTTTTAATAAAAGACACGATTAAAAAGACACAGCAGTATCAGTTAGTATTCAAATTAGATAGAATACAACCACGGTTTATTAAAAAAAGATTAACTTTATCAAATTTAGCGACATTTGCTAATGCATTAGTGATAGCAATAAATCATAACTGCTCATGTGGATTGTATTTACACTAACTTAGCAAAGGCATTTGACTTGGTCGATCACTATATTTGGCTAGATAAACTTTGAGAGTATGATAATTGTGGGAATCTCAGCAATTGGTTTGAGTCATATCTCCTAACCGTATAATGAACTTTGTCATCGGAGGATATCAATCGCAGACGTTTACAGCCAGATCGAGGGTGTCGCAAGGCATTCTTGGCCCCATATTATTAACAATATTATAATGATGTAGTGGAGTGTTTCAAATACTCTAAGTTTCTATTATATGATGAAAACCTTATATTGTATAATATAATAAATAACAATGAAGATTCTATAAATATGCAAATGGATTTGGATAGACTAACTTTGTTGCGAGCACAATCATTTAAAATTAAATCAATTGAAATGTTATAATAAACTTTAATAGGAAAGCAGAAAAAATAAAAGTGATTAAAATGCGCCATCAGAAGCAAATGGATGTGTGCCCATAAGGCTGGCAGCGTTACCTCTTTGGACAGCGTTACTTATACACTGTCCGAAGTACTACCCGGCCTTAGGGTCACGGGTGACATCAACTAAATGAGATGAGATTTCTTTAAAAAACTTTTAGCTTCAGGATCCCACGGTCCCCATGTCTCCACACCGAAAGGCAGAAATATATATTCTAAAGCAAGGTTTTCATATTTGCACCTCTTGGCGTTTTCAGCTCATGATGCCGCCGCTCCTGCTAATTTGAAGGCAGCATCAATGTGACATGGTGCAAGCGTATCAACACATGTAGCATCCCAAACTAACGACCATTCTTTTTTCCGAGGCATCAACGACATACCATCAGGTCTCTTACCATCATTACGTGCAATTCCATTCGGCTCGAGAATAGCCGGCACGTTAATGGTGACAAGAGTTCTCCTGATGATGTCGTTGATGCCGGCGTGTCTCGGAAGACGACTAGCATTACGAAGACAAGACAGACCGTGGTGACCGAGTTGATTCACCCACTCACCAAATTTACAACTCTGTTTAGTTTTGGACTGTCCATTTTGTTATTAAAAATGTTGAATGCAAATATTGTGTTGCTGAATAATCTACGTTGTTATAAGACCGATAGGCTTTAACCTTACCTTTGTTAAATATTAAATGCCACAGAAACATTTTTTGAATTCGCTCTAAACGCAACGAATGGACAACATAATGAGGGCTCCACACCACACTACTATATTCTAAGGTACTCCGATTGATGACCTTTTTATAATATCATCTACTACGGTAATGAGGTCACCATTAATTCTGTAGTTAAATTCAATAATTTTTATTCATAACATAGCTTGTGGTGGTTCTATGCTTGTGATGGGTGCCCCTATTTAATAAAATATATAGATAGTAACTGCCTCATTGGTTTTGAGTCCCGGGTCGGGCCAATTCGAAATCGATATTGAGTATTCTATTAAGATTTTCTCAATATTTGCCCGAAGTTGGGAAGTTGGCGGTGTTTTCCAGCCCCGTGGCTCGGAGAGCACGTTAAGCCGTCGGTCCTACGCCTGATTTCTCTCCGGTCGTGTCAGATTCTCGTCACGTCGGACTATGAGAGTAAAGGAATAGAAACTGCACTTGTGTACTATGCCTTTTTTTTCACGCTGGGAAATGCCTTCACGCACCCCGTTCAGACAAAATCTGAACGGGAGTGTGGTACTCGCTGGCAGTAAGCTAGAATTCACCACTGAAACCCAGCGATACTCACCCTATCCTTTAGCGGAGCACCAGAGGATCTGTTGACGCAATCTACCCTGGTAATCCGGGATACTTCTGCTGGGAATTTAGGAAGGGGGTAGGAGCAGCGCAAATCTACGCCTCCTAACTCCCAACCTCTTTCGCCGGAGAAGAGGAGCGTCTATAGAATCCTCCCTCTGCCTCTCATGTGCCTCCTTCAGCGAAATAACAGATTCGCAGAAGGAGGCCACTGCCCTCCACTCCCTTTCGCTATTGAACATTGCGCCAACTAGACCCTCCATACTATGCCAGCCAATCCGCAGTGGAGCAGCGTGGTGGATCTATTCTCGCTCCTCGGAGTGAAGATGCCTGTGCCCAGCATTGGGACGTTAGTGGGTTGCTATTTACTAACTTACTTACTTATAGATAGTAATATACTGTACACTATAGATTATAGTAAATAGTTGACAAAAAATGGATGCTTTTCCCCGTTGTCAAACAACATTTTGTGGAAGCGGGTTAATATTTTTTTGTCGGATTTTTTCTGGAAAGGTTTGCTATTTCGCTATTTTCGGTTGTCAATCTGGTGCGCGTGAATAGGCCGCTCTCTTACGTAGAGTTCGCGCTTCGCTGCCGCGGCAGGATCGAATTTGCCCCTAAAACGGAAACGTTATTGCCCTGAATATAAAAGCTCGAGGAATATGTCGTTCCCGACAGGAATAATATTATTACAGGCTATATTAAGAATGACTTATTATGGTAAATTGAATAACGTTTACATTGTTATTTTTTTTTGCGATAACTGTGTAGGAAATTGTATTGTTTATTTCAGTATAACCCGCTCCGGCGTCGGATGAGTTAGGTAAGCTGCTATTTTTCTATAACATGACAAAGTTAAACGCTCTTCTGGTATCTCAATAAAAATTGTAATTTAGTATTATTTATTGACCTAAAAAAAAGTAAGTAGCAGCCCATTAACGTCCCATTGCTGGCACAGGCCTCCTTACTCATATGTGAGAGGGTTTTGAGAGCATAGTACTCTCTATTCCTTCACTCTCACAGTCTGATCTGACGGAAATCCAACACCATCGAAGAGATCCGAGGCACGGGAGCGGGCTCCACCGCCAACTTCCCAACCTCGGGCAAATATTGAGAAAATCTTAATAGAAAACTCAATATCAATTTTTGGATTGGCCTGACCCGGAACTCGAACCCAGGACCTCGTGTCTGTAGTCAAACACGCTAGCAATTTATTGTCCTATTGCTTAGTAATGTTTATCTGAAAGTGTAGATTTATTGCACTTCTATCAACAATTAATATATAAATTTACTAATAAATATATGTACAAAGGTTTTGTCGCTAAATAGCGGTTTCTTTCAGACAACCTTTGGGTCATTGTCTATTTAGATAAGGCAAGTAGCAGCAGGGGCACGTAGTCCGAAGGATCGATGGACGTTAGGGTTGAAGGTACTGGAGTGGCGACCCCGCACTGGACGGCGCAGTGTAGGCACACCCCCCACAAGGTGGACCGATGATATAAAGAGGGTCGCCGGGAGCCGCTGGAGCCAGGCGGCGCAAGATCGAGCCCTGTGGACGTCATTACGTGAGAAATATGTCCAGCAGTAGACGTCCATCGGCTGAAGCGTCGAAGTAGCAGCCTATTAGATAGTCCCAATGCTGGCCACAGTCTTTCTCACCTATAGGAGATAATGTTTTAGAGCATAGATACCACCAGGTTACTCAACGCGGATTTGCAGGTTACATGTGCCCCGGAATTACTCCCGGGACATGCAGGTTTCCTCACCATGTTTTCTATTACCGAAAAGCAGAATTTAAAAGGAAAAAGGCCTACATTTTTCGTCTTTTGCCTATCACCTTGATGAGCCGTTTATGTAGATAAAATTTAAATGTAATATAAAGTCTACCATTAATGTATCTTATAAAACATAAAACTAAACAAAATACCTGTTTATTTTTATATTTCAGTGACAACATTTACTTGGTTAGGTTTAGTATAGAGACATTTTCTGATGATGAAACTCTTATGGTTAATATTTCGCTGTAAGTCCTAAGATATTCATTAGAATAATATGGTGTGATAGATCACGATGATGTGCATGAAATGCTGAAGGTAACTAATGGATTAAAGCTGATTTTTGATAAATTTCAAGTCGGTCACGAATAAAGGTGAAAAAAAAAGGTGAATGCACCTCATTTAATTAAAGAAATAAAAATAAAATTGCTGTAAATTCTATTAGGCTACATAAAATTGACAATTCATAGAAAGGTAACTGTATACGTTTCTATAACCAGCTCCCAGAAGTAGTTACAAAGATGTCGCCGAGTAAATTTAAATCTTTCATTAAAAGGAAGCTAATTGAGAAATCATTCTATAATGTGAAAGAATACTTAGAAGACAAAAGGGCGTGGAATTGAATGAATTGCTCTATATAGATATATATATAATGAATTTAAAATATATACATTTTAATGATGATGACAAAAAAAAAACGTGCACCCAACTGAGTTTGTTGTGGGCTCTTCTCTGATCAGGGCGCGATCAGGACCCTCGTAATTTTAGATTGTAAGTCGTTCTTTGATGTTATCATCAGTCATTCATTTAAATAATATATAGAAAAAACGATATTTGACGATTCAAAAGTGCTGTAATAGACCCACTTGAATAGAGATATTTTAAGCTTATTCGATTTAAAATTTTAGTATATTCATAAATCTTACAATTCATGCAAATCTGGCATCGAAAAGCCTGCCTGTAAGCTCTGATAATAGCCCAAATCAATACCAGCATCCGGCTGCCTGAAGCCCACTAAGTTATTTAAAATGCAGTCGACACATCATCCGAGTGAAAATGCAATATTCGCCTTGACCATGCGAAAACATGGTTATCTTCAGTCAAATTTTTTTCATTTTATAAAAACATTTCAAGTGTTTTAAAACGCTTTTGAATATTCCTGACATTTGTTATATATCTGAACAAGTTTTACAATTATGGATTCGCTTGGATTTGACTCCTGTATCATGCTTAAAGTAAGTAAGTAGCAGCCCATTAACGTCCCACTGCTGAGCACAGGCCTCCTCGCTCCAAGGAGTGAAGGTTTTTAGAGCCTAGACTCACCACGCTGCTCTACTGCGGATTGGCAGGCATAGCACACAACAAGTGCACTCTCTTAACGTGCTCTCCGAGGCACGGGGGTGGATCACACCGCCAACTTCCCAACTTCGGGCAAATATTAAGAAAATGTCAATAGAAAACTCAATATTGATTTTTTGGATTGGCCCGACCCAGGACTCGAACCCAGGACATGCTAACGATTAGACCAATGAGGCAGTGTCATGCATAAAGGTTGGTTTTAATATACCTGACTTTTGTTATATATCTGTCAAGTTTTACAATTATGGAGGATTTGACTCCTGTATAAAGGTTATATAAAACAGTTACTAATGAGTTTCTTTTTGATACCTTTTCAGTAGAGTTAAACCTTTTAATCGGTGGTGGATTTTAAATAGAACAAGTCCTTAAAAAATAATCAATTTCTCCGCCATCTATCACGACCTTTTAAATCTCGATATATAGAAAAAAACTTTTAATAGATAGTATTGTACATTTTTCTTAATAAATTTAAGTAATGAATTGTTATTTGAAGAAAATTATATAGATAAAGACTTTTGTATTTTATTTACGATTCTAAACTTGATAAATATATAAGTCGGAGAATTAGAGAGATAGAAGCGTACAAAATAGGGGCGTAGGGTTGTCCGCCGACATCGTCATTAGTGGCATCCATAATTCAATTTCCATACAGTGGGTGTTGGTGGGTAATTTTTTTTTTTTTTATTTAATTAATTTTATTAAGATGCACTTGTCCCAGTTTACAGTTAAGTAACATAAAAAACAAAACAAATACAGGAAAAATAAAAAAAAAACATAACTTAAATTAAAATTAATAATAATAATAAATAAATTTTAAATTACAACTACAATAAAAATTAAATCTAAATAATAATAAAAATAGTAAATAGGAATATTGACGCAATGAAACACTTTATTAATTAACTCAGATTATAATGTCCAATCATTTAATGTTCTCGATAACAATTTAAACAAACACATTAACAATAATAGCTAAGTACACGTCAGTTTCAATAGTCGACAGTTCTGGCGGACCGTCACTCGAGAACTACCGAGAGACTCATCGTCACTATTGACTCTGCCCCCAAGATGCCCAGGAGCATGTTCCGTCACGCGACCCACTCCCCGCACAAACACCTCCATTGCATTGCCAGCCAGCATCCTAGATATGAAAGCACTGGGCGTCCACTACCTCGTGAGCTCCTGCTGTCACCACCACCAGATAAGAGTGTAGATGGTAACGTTGATGATTCGACGGCAGTGACACAACTCGGGTTGACATGGATGGTCCCGCCAGTGTAATCTGGTGGGAACCAGCCCGTAAGAATGACAGGCAGAAACAAATACCGGGCATCCACGATCCCTGAGAAAATTAGCCCGGGTAATGAGGCATTGCCTTGAGGCCCGTACTCCACAACTTGGTTGTGAAGAACCCTGGACGACTCTGCCCCACGCCGATAGACAGAGGGCGCCAGTGTTCCACAGACTATTGTACTCCGACTTATATATATGCAGAGTGTGATAATTAATCTCCAATATATTTATTATTAAACGTATTACATTATTATGAAAATACTAATTCCCAAATTGTCACATATATAAAGCGACACCAATCAGTCAGGCAAATATATCAGTGGATAGGTTAGATTACAGACTAATTTAAAGTAATTTTAATTCTCACAGTACCGTCGGAATATATATTAAATAATATCTTATATATCCGTGGTAATATTCACTTATACAACAAAAAAAGTGAAATAATAACAAACTTGTAATCCCATATTTTACTGACCATGGGCCTCATTCGAAACGCTGACTATGGGCCTCATTCGAAAGCTCAGAGTCACTCAGCGTGCGATGGAGAGGGCTATGCTCGGAGTTTCTCTACGCGATCAAATCAGAAATGAGGAGATCCGTAGCAGAACCAAAGTCACCGACATAGCCCTACGAATCGCGAACCTGAAGTGGCAATGGGCGGGGCACATAGTCCGACGGACGGATGGACGTTGGGGCCCGAAGATGCTGGCTGGAGTGGCGACCACGCACCGGGCGACGCAGTGTAGGGAGACCCCCACAAGGTGGACCGACGACATAAAGAGGGTCGCCGGTAGCCGCTGTAGCCAGGCGGCACAAGACCGGACCTTGTGGACGTCATTACGTGAGACCTATATCCAGCAGTGGACGTCCATCGGTTGAAGCGACGACGACGACGACGACGAATCCCATATTTTAGCATGAAGATGGTTCAGGAATTATTTGTTGGGTTGAGCATTTTTAATATTTTAATAAGATTGCGGTATCAGTTTTAGATTTGTCTCCAAATAAGAAATGTATCAAATGTATCAATAATATAATTTGACGGCCTCGCTGGCGCAGTGGTGCGAGTATTCGCTTGCTAGTTGAGGGCCCGGGTTCGATCCCCGGTAGGACGATTTAGGAAATTGTATTTTCTAATTTGTCTGGAGTCTGGACAAGTGGGAGACTTCGCCCGTGGCTAGTTACCACCCTCCCAGCAAAACCGTACCGCCAAACAAAGAGATTTGTGTTCCGCTACGATGCTGTGTAGAAACCGTAAGGGGTATATCGCCTCTTAACAGATTAGCGGGCTTTCATCTTAGACTGTATCATCACTTACCATCAAGTGAGATCACAGTCAAGCGCTAATCTGTCAGCAATAAAAAAAATCCTTTTACAAAAGGCATATTAAATGTTGAAGATTATTTAAGCGATAGAAATGATTGGACTTGATTCCAGTTGCTCACAGAAGCAAAATATTGCACATTGTGACACACAAAACTATTTTGAAAAGAGTAACCGTTGAGTATCTTGCCGGTTTCTTCTCAACGGATTCATTTTTCCGAACCGGTGGTAGATTTGTTACCAACGAACAGACTACTGACGATTCAAAAGTGCTTTTTGAGCCCACTCGAATAAAGAATATTTTGATTTTGATTTTAGATACTCGTATATAAAATAATAGGTACAGAAAGACAATTCAGCAAAATGTAAGTAAGTAGCTTAGTAACAAAATATTTGTAACATACACTAGAAAACAGTTCAAGAACAAAATATTGTACTTTAGATCTTATGAACCTTGATCCGGGGCTTCCGTCGTTATTGTATGGTTTCCTCAATAGAAATTACAAGTTGCACATTTCTATGCTGAAGTAAACAATAAATATTTTTTTTTACTAGCTATCACCCACGAAGATCCTCCTTCTGTGGTAATATGGTAAAATCCATTCTTAGTTCACGATACGAAAAGAGTCACTGTGCCTCAATTTCAAAGCTAGTAATATCTATCACACATACGGACAGATATCTACATGGTTCGTCTCATCATCATTGATCAGTCGGCCTCACGATTTATGTGATGATCAAACTGTTCAGGACGAGTTAACCCATGTAAGAGAGGTGTTGGAATGGACATAGCTTCCCAAAACCCGGCAGCAAGCAACGACACCATAAACGACCTTTGAAGGTAGAAATTTTACCCTTCGTAAAGGGAGTGACGGACAGAATAGGCAGGCTACTGAGAAACGACTATAGCATCAAAACTGTCTTCACTCCCTTACAAAGGATAATAAACGTGGTAAGATCTCTGAAGGATCGTTTACCGTATCAATGTCGGGAAATCTACAAAATTGACTGCAGCTGTGGAAGCTCTTATATTGGGCAAACGAAGCGTTCCATAGCAACTTGTGTGTCAGAACACATAAATGCCGTCAAGCACAACGACATACAAAAATCTGCGATCGCGGAGCACATTTTGCAGCAGGGAACTCAACACTGGATAGAACTTCATAGCCCGAAAGTTCTTTCCACGGACCGCCATTATATGCCGAGATTAGTTCGCGAGGCCATTGAAATTAAAAAATATCCTAATTTCAATCGTGAAGATGGTTTTAAGCTGGCTGATAAGTGGAATCCAGTGGTGAAGTTATGCCAAATGAACAAACGACGCAACGAAAAAAAAAAGGATCAGACGTAGGGTAGACAGATTCTGCCCTTGACAGCTTGACACAACCGCTCACAGCAGGAACGTCGTGACCACGATCCATGCAACTGGGTCGAAATATCGGCAAAATTAAAAAACACCATCGTGGTACGTACCCGTTCAAATAGATATCTGAAGTCTGAAGATAGACCAAGGAAAATTGGCGGAATGTGAGATCGCGCGGAAAGTGAGAGTTTGTTGCTTATATATCCTGAACCTGTGAGAATACTCGTATAGAGCAGCCCGTTCTTAGTGAGAGTCTACAATCTACAGTGCTAAGTCTACAATGCTAATGCAAATGCACGCACACACACGCACACACACACACACGCACGCGCACACGCACACACTCACACGCACGCATACTCACACGCACGCACACTCACACGCACGCACACACACATGTTTGCATGGTCTTTCATTAACATAACACACTGATTTTCAATTAATTAAATAATTTATTTGCAAACTACAAATGTTATATTACATTTAATGTGTCATAACACCTGACAACTAATCTGTGTAGAGTCCTCCTAATACAGGTTTTCTTTTAAACCTACAAGGAGATCACTGCCTATAATTGTTTATGAAATAAAAATGTAATAATCTAATATAATGTAAATTGTGTAATGTAATTAATAAAAAAAAAAACAAATTTTATTATTTGTTTTAATAATTGTACTTCTCGAGTTGTTCTGAGATATGTGTAGCATTGTGGGTCTATGCTCTAAAAAGTCTCTCAAATTACTAATATTAGGACTGCTTAAGGATCAGATAATATACAAAAATTGTTTCTAACTATATTCATTAGACTTATGAGACATACGAGTATATAAAATGTAAACTAATATTATAAAGAGGAAACATTTGTGTATTTGTAAGTTTCTAGCGTTTTCACACAAAAACTACTGGACCGATTTCCAAAAGTTTTTCACAATTTGAAAGCTGCAGTTTCACTGACCAACATAGGATATATTGTTTTCTCAAAATATGAATAAAGATCCCCAATAAAAATGCATTAATACAACCCAAGGCGTGAAAAAATACCATACCATATGTGTAATTACTGAAGTTATGCCACTATAACTACTTTTTTGCATTTTAAAAGTTAATAAAAGTGCTAGCAATAATCAAATCATATTATTCATACCTGTGTTAATCCGTAGCCTATTAAATATATTTTATTAAATACCATTGCAATTGTCTCATTGGTGTAGTGGTCAGCATGTTCGACTACAGACAAGAGGTCCTGGGTTCGAGTCCCGGGTCGGGCCGATTCAAAAATTAATATTGAGTTTTCTATTAAGATTTTCTCAATATTTGCTCCAAGTTGGGAAGTTGACGGTGTGATCCACCCCCGTGCCTCGGAGAGCACGTTAAGCCGTCGGTCCTGCGCCTGATCTCTCTCCGGTTGTGTCGGATTCCCGTCACATCGGACTATGAGAGTGAAGGAATAGAGAGTGCACTTGTTGTGTGTGTACTATGCCTGCCAATTCGCAGTGGAGCAGCGTGGTGGGTCTATGCTCTAAAAAAACCTGGCCTGTGCCCAGCAGTGGGACGTTAATGGGCTGCTACTTACTTACCATTTCAATACCTTTAAAATACTATTTGAATTATTAAAAGTCGGACATTCCACTCCAAAGGTATAGCGAATTTTAAAATGTCAATCTAAAGAAAATATCGTAGGAAAGTTCTGAGACAATAAACTATTACAAATAACTCTTTTCTTTAATATTATAAAAGGAAGTGTTTCATTTTGAATATAATTATCAAGATAAAAATTACTGGACCGATTTAAAAAATTCTTTCAATACCTATACCGTATTTTTTGATTTACTAATCACGGATATTCTTCATGAAGGATGTTACGAATTTAAAAATGTATTAGTTAGATATAAATTCATTGCAAAATCTGTGAATTGTTTAGGTTATGGATGTAAGTGTGTATCTAATAATATGAAAGGAAGTTACTAAAAACTAAGTCAAATAAAACTATTATGAAATAAGAATAAGACTTTCCAATGCCACTAGATCGGTACCTATGTGGATGAAACCGCAGGGCATTGCTAGACTTATATACATTAATATTTTGTTCATAATATTATATTCACTATGGGTTGTATAAGTTACATGAAATAAACTACTGAGTGAAAAGTTTTGAACTGTGTTAGTTACAAAATTACATAGTTTAGAACTAGGAAGGTATTCACAATAGTGCTTTGACACTACGACTGAGACTGAGTAGAGCTTGTTAAAAGTTTTGAATAATATACAAATGTTTTCCAAACCAAATAATTAGAAACCATCCTTACCAACATTGCAGCAGGAAAGCAAACACGTAATAACTCACAAATCTGAAGTTGTTCATCGCAAAACAATAATATGTAACATTTACAATGTGCAACTGGAAACAAGTCCAAATAATACTCTTTATTAGTAGCTGTATTATATGTAAAGTGGTTTTTCCCGCTTTGAAAGACCCGATTTGTTTTGTTGTTGTGCAAAGTTGCATACATAAACAGCATCACGCCTGATTCCCATAGGGGTAGACAGAGACCACGTCCTTCCACTTGCCACGATCTTTGCATATCTCCTTCGCTTCTTCCATTCTCATTAAATCTTTCATACAAGTTCGTCGGTTTATAGTACTCTTGACCTGGCTCTTTGTTAAAATGTCCTGGATTTGCTCCAGAAACTTTCGCCTTGGTCTTCCCCTTCCGACCATTCACTCTCGATTCATAAATCCTTCATCCTCTCTATGTGCCCAAAGCGTCTAAGAATATTCTCAATTTTAGTCCCTTCATCTTCTTTTATACCACAACGTTCCCTTATCACACTATTTCTTACTTTGTCACTCAGTTTCAATCCACTCATACTTCTCAATGCTCTCATCAAAGATACATAACAATGCAATAATACTAAAAATATAATTATATATTATAAAGAAAAAAAAAATCTTAGAATTACATTCAAATTGCTAACGAGAATATTTCAAAACCTACATGCAATCGTTTACATATCTGTACATATTAAAGATGGTTGTTTTATAGTCGTCGACTTCGTCGTCGCTTCAATTGATGGACGTCCACTGCTGGACATAGGTCTCACGTAATGACGTCCACAAGGCCCGATCTTGCGCCGACTGGCTCCAGCGGCTACCGGCGACCCTCTTTATATCATCTTTTATATCATCGGTTCACCTTGTAGGGGGTCTGCCTACACTGCGCCGTCCGGTGCGGGGTCGCCACTCCAGCACCTTCGCCCCCAACGTCCAACGGTCCTTCGGACTATATGCCCCGCCCATTGCCACTTCAGGTTCACGATTTGTAGGGCTACATTGGTTCTGCTACTTTCCCGAGACACGCTGGCATCAACGACATCATCAGAAGGACTCTTGTCACCATTAACGTGCCGGCTATTCTCGAGTCAAATGGAATTGTACGTAATGATGGTAGGAGACTTGATGGTATGTCATTGATGCCTTGGAAAAATGGAAGGTCATTGGTGTGGCATGCTACATGTGTTGATATGCTTGAACCATTTTACATTGACGCTACCTCCAAATTAGCAGGAGCGGCGGCATCATTAGCTGAAAACGCCAAGAGGTGCAAATATGAGAGCCTTGCTTTAGAATACATATTTCTGCCTTTCGTTCTGAGGCTAAAAGTTTTTTTAAAGAAATCTCATCTCATTTAGTTGATGTCACCCGTGACCCTAAGGCCGGGTGGTACTTCCGACAGCGTATAAGTATCGCTGTCCAAAGAGGTAACGCTGCCAGCCTTTTGGGCACCCATCAATTTGCTTCTGATGGCGCATTTTAAATGCTTTTATTTTTATCTATGTTTATATTCAGTTTAGATATAATATTATCATAGTTAATTGAATTAAATAAAATGTATAATGAAATCTTGATTAAATAAAGAAAACTAATCGATTTAATAATGAAACTCTGGATTTTGGAATGTAACAAATGAAAAATTGTAATTATAACTACTTATAAAAAAATTGTAATTATAATTATAAGTAAGATATTTGAATGTTCAGTATAATTATTTTTATGTGTTAAGTTTAATTGCCTTATCCTTTTCATTATTTAATATACATTGTATTTTACATAATATAAATCTAATATTATGAGTCACTATTAAAAGAAACTTGAATAACTTTTGTGTATTTGCAATGTAGTTGTTAATGTAAATAATAATTGTTCGTTTCCCAAATAAATATTTTAAAATATTACTAAAAATCACGTTTATAGGAACTCATCATTCCTCCTATGATTTTTTCCGGATTGTTTTAATTGAGTAAATTTGCTCGAGGCTTTTTTTTCCTCGATTAAAAATTTCTCGTGAAATGTAATATCATATGGTAAATACCTTGGTATTAATAATGATTCTTTTGAAGTTACTCATTCGGTTTCATATGTAATATTTACAAACCGACTAACTCATAGCTTATTAAATGAAAGCTTTTTCCTTACCGTGGAAACTTCAAAAGAAGCATATGTATATAATATTTACTAAAGAAAGCATAGTCAAAATCTACATAAAATGCCGTTTGTTGTACGTGAACGACTTATTCGTAACCGGTAATGGATTCTATATAAAATATTATTCAAACCTGAGTCCTTATTAAAAGAAATATATTATGGAATCCTTCATATATCAAATGGTGAAATTTAATTTCGGATGGAGGTGATAGATATGTAGCTACAACACCAAACTGTATCGCCCAATTTTTGTTATCATTCGTCGTTCAAGTCAAAATTACAGCTTTTATTAGGCTCACTGAGTTTCTTCTTCGAAATTGCTTACTCAGGTTTCATCGACCAATAAATCGAAGCCACTATTCAGTTTCCTCAATTGGAACAAATTCAGCAATTAAATGATTAAAAAAGTATCATTGCTTTCAAACACTAAGACAGAAAAGTTACATGTTTCAGCGCAGTTTAATATGCTAATTGGCTACACCCAGATGTCATTCTCGGTTGCTTATCTGATATAAAAACTGGGTTATATAATGCACTTCCCATAAAACAATTCCTACATTGCGATCGAGTTACTGCGACAAGGATACATCAGTGAAACCGCGAGATATTGAAATACAATATAAATATTTCTCTAGTCTCCACAAACCGCGGTCACTTCCCCATCATAAGTTTAATCTATATTTGTATATATATCAATATGGACTGGACCAATTTCGCTTATTATTTTGTTTGTTATGATCTGGAGAAGGATTTTATGGAAGCGAAAATTAACAACGTTATGAACGTCAGAAATTTAAAGAAAATTAAGCACTCTAGTAACTTGTTTAATGGCGTAATAACCTTATGGCGTTTCATATAATTGACATTAAGAAAAAAGCGGTATGTAAAATGCCTGTTGGATCCCCAAATATAAAATTGTTTTAAAATTCAAATGTCCTCCCGAGTCTTCAGTGTTTACAGGAGAGGCCATTGCTATATTAGAAGCAATCCTGTATGCCTATTTCCATAACATACAGCAGACTGTCATTTTGACCGACTCATAAGTTGTTTAATATCTTAAAGAAAACACCTTCCGAAGTAAGTCAAGGTTTCCCATTGATTTCAGAATTAGAGAGGCTTTTTCCGTGTTATCAAAGGGATCTGTCTGTGCTACTTGTTTGGGTTCCCATCCACTCCGGTATCCCTGGAAATGAGACAGCTGATTCATGTGCGAAATCAGCAATTAAGTATGGAACACTCCAACACATTCCTGTAAAAATCCTGGTATTCATTGTGGTCATTATCGAAATTGGTCAAAGATAAATATTATGCCTCTATCCAATAGGACATACCAAGACGACCCTGGTTCTTTCTTCATAGATATGCCAGTCACTGGATCACCAGTACCATCTCTCGGCTGCACCTTGGACACGCTTACAAACCTGTGGTTGGCCAAATTACGTATTAGGGATCTCTCCATGTCTGAATGTGGCCTAGACGAAGGTTCTCTTTCCCACATTTAAGAATCAATTGTTTCATCTTTCCCCCTCCATTTATGAACTTCTCCCTCCAAATATTCCACGTCCTATAAATGTTGAGTATTTACTATCGAAATTGTAAATATCTAAGGAACGTAATAGACCGAGCAATTTCCATCGTGTCTTCTCCAACAAACTTGACACGGGCGAGATAATCCGTACCCAATTGGCCGTAATAGCCTAACTGCCTATTTGTGGTAATTAGAGAGGTATCCTAGGTTCGAATCCTGAATCCTTACATGCTTGATTGTCCTTTCCAATTCATGGTTTTCATGGAAGGATAAATGGTGAGGAAACCTGCATAACCTGGGAGTAATTCTGGAGTATCTATACCATACCAACATACTAAGGAGCAGCTTTGAGGATTTATAGTCTAAAACCTTCTGTCCAACGTATGAAGAGGCCTATGCCCAGCAGTGGCACGTTAATAGGCTATTACTTACCTCTGACTGCCTCATTGGTCTAGTGGTTAACATGGTCAACTACAGACATAAGGTCCTGTGTTCGAGTCCCGGGTCGGGTCAATTCAATAATTAATATTGGGTTTTCTATTAAAATTTTCTTAATATTTGCCCGAAGTTGGGAAGTTGGCGGTGTGATCCACCCTCGTGCCTCGGAAGGCATGTTAAGCCGTCGGTCCCGCGCCTGATCTCTCTCCGGTCGTGTCGGATTCCTGTCACTTTGGACTATGAGAGTGAAGGAATAGAGAGTGCACTTGTGTATTATACCTGCCAATCCGCACTGGAGCAGCGTGGTGGGTCTAAAAACCCTTTCTTCTATGAGTGAAGAGGCCTATGCCTAGCATTGGGACGTTAATGGGCTGCTACTTACCTTTACCTTTTAAAGCAACAAGCAAGTTGTATGTTTATACGTAATGGCCATCGATATACATGTTTTGTCGTAATTTTGTAAGTAAAGCAAAGACCCAACAGTAACAAAAATTTATCCAACTACGACATAAGAAGTTTCACTTCAAAAATATACTTAATAAATAGTGGCTACGGACAATAATTAATAACTGTTGGTATTTATTCTTTACGAACAATGACAGCTATTCGAAGCACCGTGAATGCCTTATTTACCGTAAGTTTCTCGCATTCATTCTTGTTTATTCTGAAATGTTATAACTGGGATCCTATTAGCGGAGTTTTATCAAACAGTTTTGCTCTCTGTTTATATTATGTTTTCATTGAAATGTTTTTAATGTTGAATCCAATTAATGCTTCTGTTTAATTAGCTGAAAATAAACTCTCCTACATAGACTCTTTGTCCGTGATAAAATAATTTACGGATTTTCGTAACGTATTTTGTTTATATATTCATATATTTATAGAAATTTTTATTTGCATACCAGTTGGCTTGCCAGAGGGCACGGTACGCTAACCTACAGGTGCAGGTGCAGGTGCAGGTGTTAACTGGTTGTTTCGGCAAGTATCTGCACCAGATTGTAGGCTGCGAAGAGACGCCTGCTTGCCGGTTTTGTGGGGCGGCCGTCGACACTGCGTACCACACAGTAGCAAATTGAAAGGCTTGGGGACCTCAGCGTCACATCTTGACATCGCTGATTGGGTGCACTGTTGAGTCAAGTTGGAGAGCAGTGACGTCCTTCTGCGAGGCTGTCATCTTGAAGAAGGAGTCACTAAACAGGCAAAGGGAGGCTATGGCAGACGCTACCCCCTTTCGCCGGAGGAGGGGCGGCGCTAGAAGGCGCAATTTTGCTCGCCTGCTCTCCTTCAACTAAACTAAACCCTTAAGTCGGATTCATCCAGGGCGCCAGAGCTGAATGCGTCAGCGGACATCTGGACTCCAACACCTAGATGAAGAGGGTTCCGCTGAGTTTTAGTGGGTATCCTGGTACGACCAGCGAGTCCCACACTCCCAGATGTTTACACTTCATTCAGATAAAAAAAAACTTCTATATTAGATACCTGCATATTCTCCGAAAGAGAAACTAATCTTCTAACTACTAGACAATCATGAATCCAGTAAGCCGTTAATTATTGTTGTTAGCAACTACTTATTTATCTATAATCGCATTATACTAGTGGTCAACTACTTAATAACACCAATTCACATTAACTTACCTTTAGAGAACGTTGTGGTATAAAAGATGTGGTGACTAAAATTGAGGAAGATATGCTTAGATGATTTAGGCACGTAGAATAAAAATTAGTAAAAAGCTGTAAAGAGCTTTTGCTTCACGTATTAATATTTAGACTCCGCACTTCTTTTATTGTGAGATGGCATCCAACAAATCAAATTAAATAGCCTTAATATGATGATACCAGGACTTTCTAGAATCTAGGAAGTTAAGCATGCTATTTATCAATTACATCTAAACATGTTTTTATTTACAAGCAACGGTCTCGGTCGTTATAGAGACAGGTCTATAAACTCGTCTAGGGCCTACTGGTTATATGCTAGGTCGTTCACACTGTCGTCTTCCTAGGTTGCCCTTACAGTTAGTAATGCGAGTACTGTGAGAAAAAAAGCATGATGAGACAGGAAAAGATATAATGTAACCTTAACAGTAAGTAAAGCTTAAAAACTAAATATCACACGTCATAAAGAACCTTTCTTGTATCTGTCAAAGTACCGAAATAATCACGTAGTTTAAAATACTTCTAGATTTCCGATTTATTTGAAAAATTTACACACGATTAAAGAACTAATTATTATACAATAATTTAATAATACCATCCGAGTAATTTCACCTGCTTCATCAGGATAAAGCAAAATATGATTTTAGTTAAAGAAAACTTTTTATTTCAAGTTACTTGGGTGAATAGTTTTGTAAAACTCAAAATAAGTAATTTTTCTGTGAATTGCGAGCATCTACGTTATTATAAGAGTAACTATGTGAAATTTTACGTCAATGAAACCTATAGTTTCGGAGATTTTGTGTTGAATGCATCATATATTCATAATTCTATCAAACGAAGTCGCTGATATCCTAAAATATATATTGTGATAATTTCTCTATTTATTTGTATAAGGAAAATCGTAAGTTCCTTCAAATAATAGAATTAAATGGGTAATAATATAAGATTATACGCCAAAGATTTGCAGACTAACCACTAATTACTTCGATTCTTATAAAGACTCTCAGAAAAACCCGTATTAACGCCACTTGACCGGTGACCCTCAAGGTTCCCAAAGCTTCAAACAAGCCATCGATCGGTATAAAATTCATAGCATTTGAAAATTTATGCTCTGAAAAGCAATAAAAAGCACTTTTATAACATACTTCAAACTTGATGAGATGAAAACTTCGACTTTATGGTAGAGTGGTTTTACAAAGCGAAACGTTATCAAAATCTCTTTTTGCTATAGTTAAAATGGGCCACAAAATGTAAAGTACATTATATAAACACCATATTTTGATTTGTGTACAATAAAGCTGAAAAATGTCGTAAAGTCACGTCGTTTTGCGGTAGGAGCGCGTAATTTTTGTTGATTATTTATCACTAACAAACCCGGTCACGTATCGCTTTATGGGATATAAATTATACTCTTAGAATTACCTGTTCCCGTGGACATTGTTAAGTGCCAAAAATAGTGATATTATACTCTAAAATCCCATTCCATCTTGTCAGAATCGGTCCAGCTGTTTCATAGACACAGTGGTACGAGTTCTTTATAAGCAGAGGTACTGGATTCTATTCCCAGGAAAGTAAACTAAAACTGTACTTTGTAATATGCCTAAATCTTGATTGGTTAGAAGCTAACGAGTAAAGACATGCCGCCAATTAATATATTTGCGTTCCGGTACGATGATGTGTAGAAAAAATAAAAGGTAAATTACCTCTTACCAGATCAACGAGTTTCCATTAAAGGTAAGATCGAATTCATGCACTAACCAGTCAATAAAAAAAAACTTTTAAGATTGGTTCAACGCCTTAAAGTAAGTAGCTTTTCGTGGTATACTTACATTAAATAAATTTAAATTGATGTACATAATTGGTATGCCATATTATGAGATAAAAGATGAGAATGACTATCTGGTTTGATCTAGTCAGTAAAAGAAAGGTGGGAAGACCAACATCATGCTGGTCAGACGACATTAGGTAGATAGATGGGAAAAATGGTAAAACATTGACTAAAATCGGGTTTATTGGAGACAACTGAATTTTATATCCGATATCTGTAAATAAAGTACTTAAGCACACTCAAAAATGAACACACACGCACACACATTCATACATAATTCACTATCAAACTCGCTGGCGCTGTGATGCGAATACTCACTTTGCTAGCATAGTTCCCGGGTTCGATACCGGCAGGGCGAATTGTAAAAATTGTATTTTCTAATATGTCAGAATCTGAACTTGTGGGAGGCTTCGGCCGCGGCTAGTTACCTCTCTACCAGCAACGACATACCGCCCAAAAAAATGAGATTTGTATTCCGGTACGATGTTGTGTAGAAGCCATAAGAGATATATTGCCTTTTACCAGGCTAGCTCGCTTCCATCTCAAGTTGCAGCACCACTTACCATCAGGTGAGATTACAGTCAAGCGCCAATCTGCCAGCAATAAAAAAACGCTTACTTTCAGTCCATACTAAACATTAAATTTATCAAAAAATTTAAGTCAGCTGATGTCCCAGCTCGGGTCAACGATCGCAAGATGCCGGCGCGGCCGCGATAATTACGGCGGTTTTTATTTAGTGTTTTATTGTTAGCATTTTTTTAGTAAAATGAAACTATCGTTTCTGTTTAGCTATACTAACACGATGGAGCGTAAAAAATGTCGATGAAACGTTTTAAAAATATGTTTCCTTTTAATAAGGAATGATTTTTTCCCTCCCATCAACAAAGGTGTAATTAGTACTATAGTCTGTCTTGGATTTCGAAAGCGATTTCCTAACACAATGTGTAAGGTAAGTAGCAGCCCATTAGCGTCGCTTTGCTGGGCACAGGCCTCCTCACTCTTAGGAGAGAGGGTTTTTAGAGCATAGAGCCACCACGCTGCTCCACAAGTGTACTCTCTATTCCTTCACTCTCATCGTCCAAAGTGACGTGAATTCGACACTCGCGGAGAGAGATCAGATGCAGGACCGACGGCTTAACGTGCTCTCCGAGGCACGGGGATGGATCACACCGCCAACTTCCCAACGTCAGGCAAATGTTAAGAAAATCTTAATAGAAAACTCAATTGAGATTCTTGTATTGGCCCGATCCGGGACTCGAACCCAGGACTTTATGTCTGTTGTCCAACATGCTAACCACTAGACCAATGAAACAGGCACACCATTGTGTATAGGAAAACATTAGGTAAATGGTAATAGTTCCATGAGTGGTTAAATTAGAATCAAAATCAAAATATTCTTGATTCAAGTTGGCTCAAAAAGCAGTTTTGAATCCTCGTAGACTGTCCGTTGGTAATACATCTAACACCGGTTCAGAAATAAAAAACCGCCAAGAAACTTAACAGTTACTGCTTATAATTAAGTTTATGTATGTTACAACGTGTTTAGCTTTCATGTGCAACTGGTATCAATTCCAAACATCTTTGTCGCTTAAATAATCCTCAAAATTATAATATGCCTTTTGTAATAGGAGGTTTAACATATTTCTTAAAACTAAGTGAAGGCAACCCCAATAGTGATTCGGGTATCTTATTAAAAATGCGTATTCTCAACCCGACAAATGATTTCTGACCTTCTTCACTCTAAAATATGGTATTGTTGTATAAATCAATATTATCACGGATATACTGTTAGCGACCATGATTGTTTTTTTTTTTGTGGTTTTTATATTAGTGAAACGTTTACATGCACTACATATAGTTTAACGCACTCTAGAAATTCTCAAATTTAAGAATTCGTCGTTTTCACGACGACTGTGATTGGTGGACTTATTATTTTTGAGTGGAGCGATTATTTTGAGTGGGGCGTTTGGTATAAGAGGTGTAGCACAGGGGAATGAAACAATATACGTCTAGTGACAGTTCTTAGTTTCTATCAGCGTTAGTATTGTGTTTTAAGTCATTCAAAGTATGTAATATAATAATGAAGAATCTGAGAATAGTATTACTTAACCTGCAAATTAGAGAGCGACTCTAAAAATATAAAATGTTATTCAATATATATTGCGACGGGACTTTGAGAATTAATGTTTCTCTGATCTCTTAGTGAATCACGAGATTCTAATTGATATATTGCACTTATTGCCCTTTTTTGTAAAATAAATATAGTTTCCACGGTCTTACCTCATAACAGTATGCCGTAAGACATAATGCTATGAAAATAAGCGAAATACACCATTTTATCAGTTTCAACATCATTTTATTGCCTTAAATTTCTAACAGCAAATGCAGCTGGACTAAGTTTGCTTACCAGTCTTATATAGACCAGAGTCTAAGGTTATTCCAAAAAAAACTGTAGATTTAACCTTCTTTAGCGGACTTTCATCTATTTAGATATTTTTACAAACTTCTTTTGCATTTAGCAAAGTGAATTTAACACACTTGGCCTTATTATTAATGTAAATGTCTATTAATGTGATTATATTGATTTGCTGTCTGTACAACGCACGATGCGTTATAAAAACTGAGGTATTAGTTCGCATTGCGGCTTTCAGTTCACAGTAGGTACCAGGTAGGTTTCACCGGACTAGACGCACTAGTGCTTATGTGAACCGGTACTATGGGTTAGATTATAACGGTCATTGGACATGGCGTTTGATTTTTTGTCTACATTCGTCAATTACCTCTGATTGATCATCATCAACTTCGTTTCATTTTGTATATAAATATTGATTTAAAACTCAAGCAAATGTCAATGTTTTAAAGAAGGTGTAATGACTAAAATTGTGAAAGGTATTCTCAGGTGGTTTTGGGCACGTAGAGAGAATGAATGAAAGGAGACTAAAAAAATTTATTTATGAGTCAAGAGTGCATGGGAAAGTTGGAAGGGGAAGATCAGGGCGAACGTTTCTGAACCAAAACCTGGACATTATAAACAAGGCCCAGGTCAAGAGTACTCTAAACCGACGAACTTGTTTGAAAGGTTTAATGAGAATGAAAGAAGCGAAGGAGATATGCAAGGATCTATGTATGTTCTTCACAGTTTTAGTTGATCCCAGAGGAATAGTTAGTTTTAATTCAATCAACAATGAGTTTGGAGCACATTAGTTGGATGTTTATAACGTCTATAAAGGACATATGTAGGATACTTTATTGTCCCCAACTTCAAAACGACAGGGATCGCTAATAAACATGCATTAATGTAACCCAAGGTGTGAATAAAATAGTCCCAAAAATCCGTCATTGCGTGCGCTGAGGAAACTATAGAAAATAGAACAAAAAAATGTTCTGCAACATTATAGAACATATTAAAATCTACAAAATAGTCCAGGATACCATATGTCCAACTACTGTAGTTATGCTACTATAACTACTTTTAACATTTTAAAAGTAAATAAAAGTGTCGACACTAATTGAACCACATTATTCATACCTCCGTACTAATCCTCATCTTATTAGATTTTTTATTAAAGACAGTTTCAATACATGTAAAATACTTTTTAAATTTTTAAAATCGGACATGCTATTCAAAAGATATAACGAATTTTTAAAAATTACCGGACCGATTTAAAAAAAAAAATTAATACCTGTATAGTATTTTTAAATTGACTAATGACGGGCATTCTACGTAAATGGTGTTACGAATTTAATACATTTATTGGTTAGTTATATATCGTAGACGCTTATTTAATTAGAAACCTATTATTGTTACAATTTTTGTGCTATATAGGTTAAATGTTCGTTCAATTAACTACGTACTATTAACATTCAAAGTTTCTGTCCCTCGTTTTAAGTAATTACACCCAAAAATGTCTCCTTCAGAGATCAAAGGCAACACTTCATTGACACTTATTGGTTTTTCCCGAGGTTTTTTGCAAGTCAATCTTTCAGTCTCCTACAGTTGAAAAAGTTTGAGCAATTTGACCCGCTAATAAAGATCCTTTGATGTCTGATGATGAAGCCAAAAAGTGATAGGACTTTTCGTTTGTATTACCTCATTATTGAAAGAGAAAGATGTTTACTTATAAGCTTGGATAGTGAGACATTGAGTATCCATGCTTTTGAGTAGATATCCTCTGTGTGTATTTTTTGATCGAAATTATCCTTGTATGTAATGTAATAATATAATATCTAAAGTTTTTGTTAATAAAGTAATTTTTTTTAAGATATACTTTATAAATATTACAAAGAACATGTTTTAGTATAAGTATACATATTTTAAAACTCAAGATATGTTAAAATGCTTTCACAAATCATATTTTTTTGGGTTACACAAAAAAAAGAGATAAAATTTAATGAAGTAAAGACAAGATTGAAACACTGTCTTACAAAATTACGATTTAAAATGCAGGGGATCGTTGACTTATTGGCATTATTATATTAATTTCAATTTGATTGAACTTTTTTTAGCTTTTATTGTCAAAGACTATATACTTCAATAATCACAGATTTGGCTAAGGCTACACTATGCCTATTTTTTTAAACGAATTATATGAAATTGTTATTAAAAAAATATCTTTTTGAAATATGTAATTTTACAAATTTATGATGTTTTTTTTGTTATTAAATTCATCGATTCCTAAATGTCATTCAAGAACAATACTAACCTTTTTCTAATATTATAAATACGAACACTCAACTACACTAACTCTGTCTGTTTGTCTCTCTTTCACACTAAAACTAATGAACCTATTTAAATTAAATTTTATACACGGATAGTGTACAGTATGAGAAAGGATAGGCTACTTTTTAAAACGAAAAAAGGGTTGTAATGGATGGAAGTATCGCCATTTTCTGAGCTAGAGGCATTATAGCTATAACATTCAAAGTTTATAAAATTTTCACCCTCAACGGTGTAAAATATAAATCTTAACTATTATAAATGACAAAGTAACTCTGTCTGTCACGCTTTCACGACAAAACTACTGCACCGATTTCAATGAAATTCGGTACACAGATTGTCTAGAGCCATACAAAAGACCATAAGCTTTGTAAAGTGAAATACCGCAAAAAGCTCATTAAAGTTTTTACAAGTAGGTGTCTTATTTGTGAAATTATTAGCCTAAATGGTTGAAAATGCTATCCAAAAACGCTACTACTCGCAAACGAGCACAGCTAGTATTAATCTATTCTCAATTTGACCATTGCTTTAACATTAAATGTATTTCTTGGTGATTTAATGTGTTTTCTTATGCATAATTTTATAAAAATACTATCATTGTGCACTCTTTTTCTATATAAACTATAAGTGTGTGAAATTTCTTACTCCTTCGTTCGCGCAATTTTCTTAAAAAAGGATACAAAGCTTTTGCTTCACGTATATCGGAGGGCTACAGTCCATGGAATGCTGGCGCCATCTGTCTATCAGCGTAGGGCAGAGTCAATAATGACATCGAATTGATATCGAAAACATTAAGTGATTGAACATTATAATCTGAGTTAATTAATAAAATGTTTGATTACACCAACATTACCCATCAACTTCCATTAATGACGATGTCGGCGGAAAACCCTACGCCTCTATGCTTAATGCTGCTTCTTCTTTCTTATTCTCTGACATTTAGATTATGTAAAGGAAAATCTAAATAAGATTATTGTAGCTTGTTAAATCATAATGTTAGCAGGGATCCGAAAATTAAGGTTGCTAGTCAAGTACTGGAGTGAGTGCAGAGGTTAAATACCTTGGCACTTGGCTGACTGAAGAATGGGATAGTGAAACTGAAATAAAAACAAAGTCGCCCGCAATGCTTTTCAAACCAGGAAAAACGTACATTCTAACAGTAACCTTAAAATGACATTACGCAAACATCTCCTCTGTTGTTATGTATGGCCTATACTTCTATACGGATGCGAGTCTTTGACGATAAAACATGATCTCAGGAAAGAAGCATTTGAGATGTGGGCCTACCGACGCATGCTCAATATTTACCCATAAAGTTGCCAACGAAGAGGTCTTGCGACGAATGGATTGTCAGCGGGAACTTTGGAAGACCGTCAAAAAGAAGAAGGTTGCGTATCTGGGGCATGTTCTGAGCCATGACTGGGACGGACTCTTACAACTGATAATGATGGGCAAAGCGGCTAGCAAGAGGTGTATTGGCCGTAAGAGGAAGTCCTGGTTGCGCAACATCAGGGAGTGGACCGGGATCGCGAGTGCCGCTCAACTGATTAGCCTCGCGAGGGACAAAGTTAAATATGGAGAACTGACTGCCAACCTTCGTCAGTCGGAGAGGCACATAAAGAAAGAAGAAGATTGTTAAAAATGCATTTGCTCTACCTGGTAAATACTACCTCATTGGTCTAGTGGTTAGCATGTTTGACTACAGACATGAGGTCCTGGGTTCGAGTCCCGGGTCGGGCTAATTCAATAATGGATATTGAGTTTTATATTAAGATTTTCTTAATATTTACCCGAAGTTGGGAAGTTGGCGCTGTGATCCACCCCCGTCCCTCGGAGAGCACGTTAAGCCGTCGGTCCTGCGCCCGATCTCTCTCTGGTCGTGTCGGATTACCGTCACTACGCTGAGAGTGAAGGAATAGAGAGTGCACTTGTGTACTATGCCTGCCAATCCGCAGTGGAGCAGCTTGATGGGTCTATGCTCTAAAAACCTCCTCTCATATGAGTGAGGAGGCCTGTGCCGAGCAGTGGGACGTTAATGGGCTGCTACTTACTTTTTACCTGGTAAATGATTTTTGTACCTAAATAAAAACGTGTTAATAGATAGTGCTACTAGAAAGCCAGGTATGCATTTAGCACCTAGAAATAAATTAGACCGACGCGACGTGCACTAATAAGTGTGTAACATTTCGGTTTATTTAGGTACACGCGAGCGGTTCTATTAATAAACATATATATTAATAAACAGGTTTAAACAGCTATTCATTTGCTGTTGAATACTTATATGCAAATTTATAATTGTACCACAAAACATTTGTATGCGTTATCACTTTGTTTTTGAATTTATATCATGTTTATTTACTGATGAATGTTGAAAAACAAATTATAAGTATTTAACAGAGTAAGAAATAGTGTGATAAGAGAACGTTGTGGTATAAAAGAAGATGAGTCAAGAGTGAATGCGAAAGTTGGAAGGGGAAGACCAAGGCGAACGTTTCTGGATCAAATCCTGGACATTTTAAAGAAGAGCCAAGTCAAGAGTACTCTAAACCGACGATCTTGTATGAAAGGTTTAATGAGAAGCGAAGGAGATATGCAAGGATCGTGGCAAGTGGAAGGATGTTGTCTCTTCCTACCCCTATGGGAATGAAGCGTGATGGTATGTATGTAATTACTGAATTGCTCACTCGACAGACTTTGTTCGGTCTTAAACATAAAAGTCGGTTTAATATAATTATTCTAATACAATCACAATAAAAGTAAGTAAGAAGCAGTCCAATAACGTCCCACTGCTGGGCACAGGCCTCCTCACTCATAGGAGAGGCGGTTTTTAGGGCATAGACCCATAACGCTGCTCCACTGCGTATTGGCAGGCATAGTACACAAGTGCACTATCTATTCCTTCATTCTCCTAGTCCGATGTGACCGGAGGGAGATCAGGCGCTGGACCAACGGCTTAACGTGCTCTCCGAGGCACGAGGGTAGATCACACTGCCAACTTCCCAACTTCGACCAAATATTGAGTAAATCTTAATAGACAACTCATATTAATTTTTGAATTGGCCCAACATGGGACTCGAACCCAGGACCTCATGTCTGTAGTCGAACATGCTAACCACAAGACCAATAAGGCAGTTTCAATCACAATATTTATTTATTAATTTTGGTTATTCTATAAATAGTTTTGTTGGTATTCCGACACGGGAACAGGCAACATGACGCAAACAATTTTATTACAAGTTATATATTTTGTTATACATTTAATAATTATTGTCAATCGCTGACAATTATGTCAATCGCAATAAGGTTACATTAAAAAGTTTATAGTGTAAAATGCACTAAAGAGGTTACACTAAAAAGGAACGAGCGTTACGAAGATGTGCAGCGTTTTCTATGCTAATTCGTTTGAAGTTTAGGTAGTTTTAATATTTATAAATAACATGTGGCATTTTAATTTGCCACTCCTCATTTAATACCCTACTTTTCATAAAATACAAAATAAAATTGTTTCATAATTCAAAATTCTAATATTGACAGAAAACACGTTACATGTTTAATTAATTTTTTTTTTATTTTATATTTTAATGACATATAAATGCATTAAATTCCAAACATGTCTTCCTATTTCCCTCCCTCTAAGTCTCGGAAATCTAAAGTTTTAGAGTTGTATAAATATAAACAATAGTTAAAAATTAGTTAGTCAAGGTTTCACTTCTGACATGTGTCTAATTTCTAGTGTTCCATGAAACTTTCTTAATTTTAACGTAAATTTACATCATTTTTTATTTATTGCTAACAAGTTAGAGCTTGGAGACCCCTTGGCATGAGGTAATTTACCCTCTTATAGTTTCTACACAGCATCGCATCTGACTTAAACTTTTTACTTTGCAGCTTGTCTTGGTTGGTAGAATGATAACTAGCCACAGCCGAAGCCTCCCATAAAACCTCCCAGCAGACTCAGTCGCATAAAAAAATGCAATTTCCTAAATTCATCCTACTGGAATCATTACTATTATATCTTAAGTTATAACTCTAGAGTAGCTTAAAAGATAGCTAGAGTCCATGTTCTTTTCTCTGTATAATTATTCCCCATGTCTCTGAAATACCTATTTATATCTTGAAATAAAATATAATTAAAGCTTTCACCTTGATTAAATCCGTTAGCCGTTACTATAAATTGACTATAGACTACATAAATCTGTGGGCTTTATATTGATATCTATAGTCTGTGTATTTGTCTGCCTATAATTAGTGCTTATGTCTCTAAAGTACCGCCTCATATAAATAATATAAAAATGAATTGCAAAATGCTTTGGTAAGCGTATAACTCAACAACGCCTGGGTCAATTTTGACAATTATGATTTTTAGATGTTTGTTGAAGTCCAAGGATGGAATTTACAGCAAGAAAAGTTCGAATAATTGCAGGCGAACACCCTAAAAACAGTCCTTTTCTGTTTTCCATACAAACGTTTTCTAACTAAAATGTAGAGTCAATTTAACCTTTATTTCTATTCAATAAATTTCATAACAAATTACTCACTGTTGTCGAAGCAATGTAGATGTGTTCCTAACATCAAAGAATCAATTCGCACTTTATTACCGCTGCACAAAGTTCAAAATCAATTGAATAGTCAAACAACAAAAATGTAAGAGCTATTGATATTTAGTACTGTTGTAATTTCATTTCGAAAATCACTCGTAGAACTGAAATCTGCCACATTCCAAATCTTTTTGACAGAACGAAGTCTGTCGTGTCTGCTTGTCTAAAAATATAATACAATTAAGGCTTTCACCCTGATTAAATCTTTCAGCTGTATAGAGTTACAAACTACAGGATTATCTTTAGCACTAAAAAATTATCATCGAATCATTCATCATATCATCTTCTCAGGACAGCGTGCGAAGGAGTCCTCGTAACTTTAGATTTTAAGTCGTTCTTTAATACCATCACCAGTCGTACATTAAAATTTGCGTGTAGGAAAAAAATATTTGACGATTCAAAAGTGCTCTAATAGGTCTACTTGAATTAAGATATTTTGACTTGACATTATTGTGAACATTGAGTAAGTAACCAGCAGCCCATTAATGTTCCACTGCTGAGCACAGGCCTCCTCAATCTGAGGAGCGAGAGTTTTTAGAGCATCGAAACCACCACGCTGCTCCACTGTAGATTGGCAGGCATAGTACACAAGTGCACTCTCTATTCCTTCACTCTTGTAGTCAAATGTGACGGGAATCCGACACGACCAGAAAGAGATCAGGCGCAGGACCAACGGCTTATCATGCTCTCCGAGGCACGGAGCTGGAGCACACCACCAACTTCCCAACTTCGGGCAAATATTGAGAAAATCTTTATAGAAAACTCAATATCGATTTCGAATTGGCCCGACCCGGGACTCGAACCCAAGACCTCATGTCTGTAGTCGAACATGCTAACCACTAGACCAATGAGGCAGTTTGTGTTTGTGAACATTATAATGGGTTATTTTACACATAAATTGAACTATCAAAACCTTGCTTAAGTTATTAACTGCTGCTGGTATGTTTTTATTTATTGTTTTGATTTTGAATTTGAGACTGTGTTTCCTAAAAATACTACGAACCCGTTTACTGCTAGTGAGTTAATTTAAAATGGATAATTACTCAAGTGACACAAAATCAATCTAAACTATCCTTCATTGAATTAGGTTCAAAATTACCAAAGTTTTGGAAATTTGATTCCCCTGAGAAGAAACTCAGCGATTACTCTTTTTAACCGACTTCAAAAAAGGAATGTTTGTTACCTCGTATCTCCCGACTAGGTTGACCGATCTTGATGATTTTTTTTAAATGAAAGGTGGTGCTCGTCATAGGGTCCTATTTTTAAATCCAGTTCTTATAATGGCATCCATGAGAAAACCGGATAAGTGTTAAATTTGCATTAAGCATGTGCGCGACAAATGAACGAATAACTAACTCAAGATCACGCCAACCGATGTCAATGATCCTTTTTTTTATTGGAAAGGAATACTTCAAGGGTTCTTTTGTGATAGTTTGGTTAGGTTCTGGTGATGGAATCCACGACAAAGTGACGGAACTCTTCAATTCATAGGAGCAAATGAACGATACTCGGCAGAATCTTCTATAGGCTATCCAGATATTTGAGCTGCCTACCGTAACTCGGTATGGTCAAGTGCTAGTCGTAGTTAAATATGAAGATCAATGGATCTCCTCAACGGCTTACAGTAAGGGTGCAGTTTATGGCAGAAAATATAAGTGTCTGTAATCAAATAGCAATGAGCTTACGTTTGTTGCTGCATTGCAACAAGTTCTTAGGTGTTCACATATTGAGACAAATTTGTTAGTTTACTTCCGATTCACTAAAAATAAAAAAATAAATATAAATTTTAACAAAATATAAGAACACGAAGAACTATAAAAGAATACGCAATTATTTCTTACTTTTTAGAGCAATTTAATATATTTGTAAGTCTGTTTTGAAGGCGGTTCTTTTTTTGTTAAAATTTTAATTTTAAATATAATTTTTGTAAACATCCATATGATAATATGCCTTTTATGAAGAGACGTTCTAGACATATTTCTTAAAATTATGTGCAAGTAAATCGTATCCTCGTTATTTTATTTCTGTTATACAAATTAGTGTGCCATTCAATGCTCACCCACTTTATACATCTAACAAAGTTTGATTCAAACTCGTTGTCCCTCACGTTGAATAAAATATAATTTCGGCACGTCATGACTTATAAAATATGGACGAAATAAAGTAGTATTCGCCGTTGCCGGGACATGGAGGTCGACAACAATAACTCGCATAATCCCAATACGGGGATATGTCTCCATTTTTGCGCTCCCGGGCGTATATAATTTAAGCTATAAAGACCGCGGCAGAGAAAGTTTGTAACGCACTAAGTGTATTTTCAGGATAAGTTGGCAACTGAAGCGAACGGTTAATGCATGCTTGCGGTTATTTTAAATCTTTGAAGCTAGAAATACCGTATTAGTATGCCAGTTTATCATGAATGAACCAACTGATTAAATGTAACAACCTTACAAAGTGAAATTTACTTGCTATCGCCACACCCGGTATCGAAACCGTAACCTAATACGTTACAAGTTGGTTATTTAGCCAACCCGCTATCACCAGTCTTTTATATGTATCGGGAATGGCCGAATATAATCAATAATAATAATAATATAATCAATAAAACAATCAATGCACAATTTTCAAGATCTGTATTCTTTATAGTTATTACTCTTTTCTATTCATGTGATTATTAACATAGAAACACAATTACATCATCAATATTAAATAAAAAACACAATTATCATTGACACATAAATAAGACAAGGTTTTTATATTACTGAAATACACTTAGCTTTGTATCGCATAACAGCTCAAATAACTAACACAATTAACTTAAAACAGAAAACCAAGCAGTTCCAATATTCGTCAACGATTAACTCTTTAATAACCCATACTCCACAAGAAAATTGGTATCCGCGCCAATTTGTGCAACCATTTAAAAATAAGTCAATGCACCATCTTATTAAACATTACATTGACACTTCATTGGCAATCTTATTTTAAAATACAATCACAATAACACTGAATACTTCCGCAATAGTAAATATACAATCCAATAAAACTCTGCTACTTCCTCAATAGTTAATTGACGATGTCAAATAATAATATAACCCTAACATATGGTAATCGAGCACATCACTAATACGCAAAAGTTACCCCCTCTCTCCCCATACTCGGCTACCACCGCTTCACACATAATACACTTTAAGTAAATATTGCAATGCAGCAACAAACGTAAGCTCATTGCCATTTGATTACAGACACTTATATATTCCGCCACAAATCCCACCCTTACTGTAAGCTGCTGAAGAGTTCCACTGATCATCATATATAACTACGACAATCACTTGACCATACCAATGTTACAATAGGTTACTCAAATATCCGGATAGCCTATAAAAGATTCTGCCGAGTATAGTTGATTTGCTCCTAAGAGTTGATGAGTTCTGTTACTTTGTCACGGATCCCATGATCAAAACCTAACCAAACTATCATCAAACAACCCTTGAAGTATATTATTTCCAATAAAAAACGAATCATCAAAATCAACCGATTTTGATGATTCGTTTTTTATTGGCGTAGTTTTGAATGATTCGGCCATTTGTCGCACCCATGCTAAATGCCATTTTAAGACTTATACGGTTTTTTTCATGGATGCCATCATCAGAACTGAACTAAAATAAAATGGGACCCTACCACAAGCATCAATTTTATATAATAAAAGAATCGTCAAGATCGGTTCATCCAGTTGGAAGATATGAGGTAACAAACATAAAAAAATACAGACGAATTGATAACCTCCTCCTCGTCAGTTAAAACAGTAAACCTTCTGCAAAAAAAGGATGTGGAGGGTACCGCTAGGTTTTAGTAGGTATTCTGGATTGTTAACGAACACTCCGGACAAGATTTTAGGTTTAATCGGGTTGCGAAATGGCATTTCCCAGCGTGAAAAAGAAAAATGTCTTCACAACACGTTTGAGTGCAACATAGGTTTTCCACACATTAATTTTAAGACTGATGATGATATTAAAGAACGAATTACAAACTAAAGTTACGAGGGTGCCTTCGCACTTCGTCTTGTGAAGATCCCACTATAAACTCACGCGGGGAAACCTTTGTTACTATCATAATTATATTAATGCCGATTTACACAAACAATACAGCAATAATTTGCCAGTTAATCACAAAAATTACTGTAATACCATGCGAGCTTGTCACAAAGAAAAATATATTCTATGAAGAAAATATTTCATACACGTTTTTACGTAATGCAAAATTAAAAGTGCGTGCGTACAAAGTACACAAATCAGAAGTGAAACTTCTATGGCAAACTAAATTTGAAGTCTTATTTATATTTGTACAAATCTAAAACTATGGATTTCCAAAACTTAAGAGGGAGGGAATAATTAATAAATAATTATAGAGAATTATTAAAATACATTTATTTTGTATTGTTTAAAAAGTAATATAGTAAAATCTCAGATGATGAATATTACAAAAGAAATTCTATTTTTTATATTTTATGAAAAAATATCAAAATATTAAATGACGAGTGGCAAATTAAAATGCAACATTTATTTGTAAATATTAATACTAGCTAACCTTTAAAGGAATTAGGATAAAAAACGCTGCACCTATTCGTGACGCTAATCACGCGTTTCATTCAAAATTATGCATAAAATCACATTAATCTTCTTCTTCTTTTATTTAATGGCTTTCAGTTGTACCAATGGGGTACATTTTACTTCGCCAATATCACGTAGTGTGACCAAAGCACGCATCAGTTTCTTTATCACAATAGTGAGTACATTCGTTAATAGCTGAAGTACCATCTACAAAAAAGCGACTTAAGTGTAACAATCGTACAATGGTTAATCTACAACATCACAAAACAAATTATAATAAAAATAATAAATATTAATTAAATTATAAAATATATTATTGAGTTTGATTTTATTAATTTTAATAAACTTACATATAAGTTCAATTACATTAAATCAACAAAAAAACACACACGCGTATAGATTAAATATTCGTATTTGTCAATCGTTGACATTTATGTCAAACGTCAAAAGGTTACATTAAAAAAGTTTATATTGTCACTAAGGAGGTTGCATTAGAAAAGTTATTAGGGTGGTTAAGTTTTCTTAAAAAATCTGATATTCTACCTAACTTTGTACAGGGACTGTGAAGTGTGAACATTTTTCAGATAAATAAACTTGCTGTTAATAAAATATATACTAATAATAAAATATGAGGCATCCAATTTTCAAACTGTCTCCTATTTTATAATTTCATTTGGAAAGCTTTAACCGCTACAAGTCGACGGCCGCTGAGTAGCAATTATCTCTGTTGAAATTTTCGATCAACGATTTTAATATATCGCTCGAATAAATATTTGTTTATTTAGCATTTAAATGAGATAAAAGATTGCTAATATTTGATAAAAATACACCTTTTTTATGTTTTACAATCTAGAATCCTTTTTAAAGCGTGTTTTGGTGTTAGGTATAAAAGCTTTTACAACGTCAGCAGGAAAGAGTGGCGACTGCAAAAGCTTTGAAAAGATGATTCCCAAAGTCAGCTGAGATCATAGAAGATGTCTAAAGAATACTCCCTGAAGACAGATCTTGATGGCCAAAGCCAGATTAAGCAATCTTAATTCAAGTAGCCTTTTACAGCACAGCATTCAACATCGTTCATACTTATTAATCTATCAGTTCAAAAAGTGGAATACTTTTTTCTATGCCTCAAGTTGCATAAGTCATCAAATACGGTCACACAGTTTCGGAGTCTGTTATCGTTATTGGAGTCTGATATATCAAGTGTTTTCACAAATGCATAAATTGCCGTGCAAATAATACCAATTTCATATACAAGTTAATTAAGTTTATATTTCAAATGTTGATAATGTAAAAATTCTTGTTAAAAGAGTATATGACGATTTTCTTGCCACTAGAAACCACTACCAGATTCAAAAGATATTTTTAAATGCCAAATTAAATAAAGAATATTTTATATAAAAATTCAGCTTAGGTTTGTATGTACAAACTCGAAATATGTGTCAGTGTCAACTACTTGTTGACGTGATACTATAGTACTGTCTGAACTCGGGCAATCAGTAATATAAGCATCTCTTTCTGCTACAATGTGTATTATCTATTTCGCTTCTCGGTAACTGCCGAAAACCATAACGTATAAAGATAAGACCAAACGATAGATAAAACAAAAAAGAAATCAGTTACAAAGTGACCGTTAGTAACGGTGCGTGTTGCGTCGAAGTTCGTTTAGTTTTTTGACGTATTTTATAAACTACGAGTATTTATTAGTGGTTATTTGTATTTTTGATTGAATAATTGATGTGAATAACAATGAAAATCCTTGAGGTGAGTTTAAAGTTTTAAGATATGAGCATATAAATACAAGACGGACTTTTTTCACTATTTCAAAGTTTATCGCAACATGACGCTACACCAGTCTTAATGTAATAAACAAAAGATAACATCGTATACTTTAATAATTAATAAATATATAAATCATAACATTTGGTACTCTTTCATGAACATTTAAGTCCCAAGAGTCACTATAGCGTCATGCAAAAACGCGGCCGGGCAATCTAAGGGATAATTAAAATCAAAGCCACAATAATTCAAGGCAGTCCTCAGTAATTACATATATAAATGTAATTTATAAAGAACTCTCCTTGAAATGAATTAATCTTGTAAACAGTTCATTGAAAATGAGTCCACATTTTAAGCCTCCGGTACTAAAAACATAAATACAAGTGGGAACTCTTTTCAATAACTTTTTCTCTAATTCAAAAGCCTTTGAATTTGGCAAATACAAAACATAATTCGAGCGTAAAAGTTTCCTATCCTTCTATTTGACTCCCTTTTTAAATTTTCGTTTACCCGAGGAAAAAGTCTCATTTATAAGTCTGTACTATAAATCTGTAAGAGGGTCGCGTCCGTACATTGAATTGTCGTTTCGAAAGGAGTTTCAAATGAACTTAATACAATTGTTTTAAAATACAGTCCGCTTTTATATAAATTTAATACTACCAGTGGCCGTCCAATGGTCGAAATACGACCATAATTTTATGAAAATTCTATTGTCAAAGACTTTATATCTTTGTAATAACAGATATTTAAAAATAAAAGTTTTCCTAACCCTAACATCGCATGGCAGAAATCGCTACTTAGCTAAGACTGCCTTTTTGTAACCTATGATTAAGCTATTGTATAAGTAAGTAGCAGCCCATTAACGTCCCACTGCTGCCCAGCAGTTCGTCCTCATTCCGAGAAGCGAGGGTTTTTAAAGCATAGACCCCCCCACGCTGCTCCAGTGCGGATTGGCAGGCATAGTACACAAGTGCACTCTCTATTCCTTCACTCTCATAGTCCGATGTAACGGCAATCCGACACGACCATAGAGAGTTCAGGCGCAGGATCGACGGCTTAACGTGCTCTCCGAGGCACGGGGGTGGATTACACCGCCATCTTCCCAACTTCGGGCAAATATTGAGAAAATCTTAATAGAAAACTCAATATTGATTTTAGAATTAGCCCGACCTGGACTCGAACCCAGGACCCCATGTAGTCGAACATACTAACCACTAGACCACTGAGGCAGTCAGCTATTGTATATATTCCATGTATTATTTGTGGTGTACAATAAAATATATTCTCTCTCTTTCTATTTATATATAACTAGCAATGCCCCGCGGTTTCTGTTAACAAAATAAATATGACCATTGCTATACTAATATGTACGTTGTATCATAGCATTTTTTTTAATTCGTTATATCTTTTGAAGGGAATATCCGATTGTACGTCATTTATTTTTCGCTGGGAAATGATATTATGCACCCCAGCAACAGGTGAAATCATTCCGTATAAGACTTGCTAACCAGAATATCCACTGAAACCCAGCTGATACCTTCTCATCCATGGATGAGATCACTAGTGGATCTCATTTCGCATTTCATTCTAGTGACCTGGATAATGATAAACTATGAGAATCTACGGTTTACTGGCTGCTACTGCCACCCAGCCTCCTTCGATGTAGAGAAAGGGCATGAGCCGCATATTTCCGTTCCCTCTCACTGGCGAGTATGATTGTTCTTTCCAAACCATCCTTGTGCTTTCGATAAAGGTAATCCCGTGAGTAATTCTTGGGTATTTCTAGACTGCTAAACAGTAGGAAAGCAGCGTGGTGGGCCCTTACTCTAAAATCCTCTCTTCTACGAGTGAGGAGACCGGTGCCCAGTAGCACGTTGATATCACCACTTACCTTACCTTTTATTTACAAGTCTTGCCCAATGATCTTATAAAGTACTTGGTGTTTAAATATGACAATTTTCAACTGCGTCAATACCATATATTGCATGGGATATCTGATACGGAAATGGCTTTTGAAACGTCGTAAATAGATTCCCAGCACATTTTACTTGTCAATAATACTACTTAGCATCTGTCAAAGCACAGGTGTAGTAGAAATCTGAAATTCATGACTGTCATATTGTATGTTAAAGCACAGATTATTACTAAATATGGAAAATTAGCAAATCCGGCTCAATAATAACTTTTAGAAAGTTTTGTGCTGAGCTTTCGATGTAGATTTGTATTGGACCCATACGGTTATTATTAAGAGAACATGTTCTTCTAAAGTTTAGACGATTTATATAAACTAGTGGTCGAAATTTGTCTATAATTAATTTAAATTACAAGTTTTAACATTATTAAAGTTCTATTGTCAAACACATATCTATAATCACAAATTTAGTAAAGGCTACATTGTTAATTTGTTGTTTTTTTCGCCAAATTCAATTCCAAAATGAAGAATATCTTTTTTTTTTAAACATACCATACGATTTAATAATTTAATAATGATAGAATATATCAAATACGTGGTAGTGCGTAAAAAAGAGTATTGTATAATATATAACTCGAGTCTGATTGAATGAAAACCCTTTAAAAACTTGTCAGAAGTGAAACTTCTTTGGCAAAGTAACTTTTAAGTCTTGTTTATTTTTATTCAAATCGAAATCTGGAGGGTAGATTTGTTAGGAATTTCATTTTTATTGCAATCTCAAATGACGTGATGAAAATGCCACGTGTTTTTGTCAATATTAGAAATTATTAATTATATTTTATGAAAAATATTAAATAACTTCAAAAATAACTAATCACGCGTTTCATCCATATAAATTTTATCCTCATGCGCCTAAAAAAGTTTCATTTAAACATAAAATCACTAAATCATGAAATTGCATTGAATTTCTGAACGACTTTTAGATTTAATTCATTTCTTAACGACGGGACGAACGTAAAATGTTTGACAGGTAGGAATAATTTCTAAGGGAAAGCGAAATTATTATTTTTACTATAAATCCAAGCATTTTTTTCATATTTAATCACATTTTAAACGTTCCGTAGACTTCCACAAATAATTCAAAACCAAAATTAGTCAAATCAGTCTGAGACTAACGATCAGCAATCGTTTTTTATATAATAATCATAATAATAAGCAACAAAGGCTCAAATACAAACTTTAGATTTTTTTCACAATATTTAGTAGATAATTTATTTTATTAATTATAAAGATTACTACTAAATTTAAAAGAATGTCATTTTTTTTATTGCTGACAGATTAGCGCTTGACTGTGATCTCACCTGGTGGTAAGTGATGATACAGTCTAAGATGGAAGCGCGCTAATCTGTTAAGAGGCGATATACCCCTTACGATTTCTACACAGCATCGTACCGGAACACAAATCTCTTTGTTTGGCGGTACGTCTTTGCTGGTAGGGTGGTAACTAGCCACGGCCGAAGCCTCCCACCAGTCCAGACTCAGACAAATTAGAAAATACAATTTCCTANGATTGGGTCCTTAGCAGAGAGAGCACTGATCCAGAGGTGGCGTGAAGACCTGCAATCTCCCACGGCGGGTGTAATTACAGTGGGGGCGATCCGTCCACACCTGGAGAAGTGGTTGTCTAGGGGCCACGGATCTCTTTCTTACAGGCTGGTGCAGGTGCTGACTGGGCATGGTTGTTTCGGCAAGTACCTGCATCAGATTGTTCGCCGAGAGGAAACGCCCGCCTGCCATGAGTGTGATGCACCTATTGATTCGGTGCAACACACTCTAATAGAGTGCCCGGCATGGGGACCCCAGCGGCATCTTTTGACGTCGTTGGTCGGAGGAGACCTTTCGTTGGAGGGTCTAGTTGGCGCAATGCTCATTAGTGAAAGGGAGTGGAAGGCAGTGGCCTCCTTCTGCGAATCTGTTATCGCTGAAGGAGGCACATGAGAGGCAGAGGGAGGATTCTATAGACGCTCCTCTTCTCCGGCGCAGGAGGTTGGGAGGTAGGAGGCGTAGATTTGCGCTGCTCCTACCCCCCTCCTAAATTTCCAGCAGGAGTAGTATCCCGGAGTACCAGGGTAGATTGCGTCAACCGATGCTCTGGTGCTCCACTAAAGGATGGGGCGGGTATCGCTGGGTTTTAGTGGTGTATCCTGGCTTACTGCCAGCGAGTCCCACACTCCCGTTCAGATTTTGTCTGAACGGGGTGCGTAAAGGCATTTCCCAGCGTAAAAAAAAAAAAAAAAGGGTTCTCAGTATAAAAAGCGCTGTCGCGTGTACGATGGATTGTAACAAATTGCGAAGGCTTAACTGTCACGTCCTTATATTGGGTTTACTTCTTGTGTGTTTACTTAGAAGAATTTCCTTACTTACTTTTTTATATGGAAAACACTTATTTTACTACGTATAAATAATAATATTAAGGTAATCAGAACAAATGTTGTTACTTTATATAGATACTAGCAATGCCTCGCAATTTCACTCACGTAGAAACCGATCTCGTGGCAGTAGATTGAGATTATTAATTTTTTAATATCTTTTGATTGAAATGTCCTATTTTAATCATTTAAAAAGTATTTTACAGGTATTGAAACGTTCTTTAATAAAATATTTAATAGGATAAGAATTTAATACATTGGCATGAATGATATGGTTTGATAATTGTTGACACTTTTATTGAATTTTTAAATTGTAAAAAAGTAGTTATAGTGGCATAACTACAGTACTTGGACATATGATATCGTAGACTATTTTAAAGATATTAATACGTTCTTTAATAATGTAGATTTTTTTTTTTTGTTTTATCATCAATAGTTTCTGCAGCATACGCGTTTTCATGGACGGCAGCGACTCTTCTTGCGGGCGATCCCCCCTGGGAGCTCGGGACGGAGGTTCTGGCAGCTGCCTATCAGTTTCGGGCAGCTGCAAGGAATAGAGGCGAGCTGCCTGATGCTAAAGAGGTCAAGAGAATCAGGATCCTAGCCGACAGGGCCCTGATAGAAAGGAAGGAGGACCTCGGGTTGTCAGCTTCAAATGTGGCCACAGCTGCAGCGGTGGGTCAATTCTTGAAATATTGACTTGCTAGGGGGCACGGTACGCTAACCTACAGGTTGGTGCAAGTGTTAACAGGTTGCTTAGACAAGTATCTGCACCAGATTGTAGGCTGTGAAGAGACTGTAGCAAATAGTCAGGCTTAGGGTTGCCAGCTACCTATCTTGACATCACTGATTTGGAGTGATCTCTCACTCCCCAGCATTGTAAGCGCTGTGATTGGCGATGAGTCAGTTTGAAGAGCAGTGACGTCTAAACAGGTAAAGGGAGCTTATGACAGACGCTACTCCCTCTTGCCGGAGGAGGAGGGACATCAGGAGGCGCAGTTTTGCTCACCTGCTCTCCCTCAACTAAACCTTTAAGTTGGATTCATCCGGAGCACCAAAGCTGAATGAAGAGGTCCCAACGCCTGGATGAAGAGGTTTCCGCTGTGTTTTAGTGGTAGGTATACTGGTACGACTAGCGAGTCCCACATTCCCGGATGTAAGTTTTGACTTCATCCGGCGTGCATAAAGCATTTCCCAGCAAAGAAAAAACAGGTGATGACAGATTCTTTCACATCTTGGGTTAATTAATACATTGTTATTAGGAATTCCTATATTTTTGGGAAAGTAATAAAGCCTATGAAAATGTAGCTTTCCAATGGTGAAAAAGTTTTTGAAATCGGCCTAGGTGGTTTTGAGTGAAAATATTACAAACATGCAATCATAGAAAAACACAAATTCCTCTTTATTGTATTAGTTTAGTTAAAGTGAAATCAAATCAAAATATTTTTATTCAAGTAGGCATATTACAGCACTCTTGAATCGTCAAATAATATTTTTTTCCTTTCCCACACTCTAATTCTAATGTACGCCTGATGATGGTACTCAAGAACGGCTTCAAATCTAAAGTTACGAGTNTATCAACTTTCTTTTAACAAAGACTTTGTATTTATTAATTGACATCTTTAGAACGTCTTGTGGGAGTTTATTATAGAAACGTATACAGTTACCCTTAAATGACTTGTTAATTTTATGCAACCTACTAGAATTTATTATTTAACCTAATCTATTAAAATATTCCTATTTACTGTTTAACCTAATCTTTGTTAACAGTATATAGGTAATTGCATTTCAGCGAACAATTACGATGGGATCACGTCACTCAAGCCAGATATAAAGCGACCGATTATCGGAATTGGTTTGTATGTCAGATCAAGGATTTCAATGTCAGCTGCGATGCCCAACATCGCTCTCGTTAATTGGTGATTGAGCTTTAATTGACTTTAAAATCATAAAAGGAAAAATCTGTACCTTTAAATAAAAAGTGTGCTTATTACTTCAATTCAAATTAAAAAAAAAATATTTAACAGACATTTCCAGCACTTTTTAATCGTCAAATACATGTTCATATATTTTTTTCTTTACAGCTGACAGTTTAGCGCTTGACTGTGATTTCACGTCATCGTATGTGATGATATAGTCTAAGATGAAAGCTCGATAATCTGGTAAGAGGCAATTTACATCTTATAGTTTCTACACAGCATCGGACAGGAACACATCTCTTTGTTTATGCGGTACGTCTTTGCTGGTAGAGTGGTAACAAATTAGAAAGTAAAGTAAGTAGCAGCTCACTAACGTCCCACTGCTGGACACAGGCCTCCTCGCTCATATGAGAGAGGGTTTTTAGATCATAGACCCACCACGCTGCTCCACTGCGGATTGGCAGGCATAGTACACAAGTGCACTCTCTATTCCTTCACTCTCATAGTCCGGTGTGACGGGAATCCGACACGACCGGAGAGAGATCAGGCGCAGGACCGACGGCTTAACGTGCTCTCCGAGGCACGGGGGTGGATCACACCGCCAACTTCCCAACTTCGGGCAAATATTGAGAAAATCTTAATAGAAAACTCAATATCGATTTCGAATTGGCCCGACCTGGGACTCGAACCCAGGACCTCATGTCTGTAGTTGAACATGCTAACCACTAGACCAATGAGGCAGTCAAATTAGAAAGTACAATCTTCTAAATTCGCCCTACCGAGGATCGAACCCGGGGCCTCTGCTAGCAAGGCGAGTACTCGTACGACTGCGCCAGCGAGGCTGTCAAATGACAATGATATGAAAATCCTTTGGTAAACTATTTTTTAGGTTTTGTTTATATCTGAAACTTGAGATTTGCGAGACTTAGAGGGAGGGAAAAAGGAAGATATGTTAGGAATATAATAAATTTATTGAAATCTCGAATGAAGAATTGTAAATAAAAAAATACCACGTGTTTTTGTTAATATTACAAAATTATTTAAATTATGTTTTTGAATTTAAAATTTAGAAAATAGTATATAAGAAATTTTTATATTTTATGAAAAATAGTAAATTAAATGACGAGTTGCAAATTAAAATGCCACATGTTATTTGTCAATATTAAAGCTATCTAACCTTCAAACGATAGCATAACGCTGCACATCTTCGTGATGCTAATCACGAGTTTCATCCGTAAAAATTTTACACTGACTGACCAACTTGCTTGTGATCTCACCTGATGGTAAGTGATGATACAGTCTAAGATGGAAGCGCGTTAATCCGGTTAAGAAGCGATATACCCCTTACGGTTTCTACACAGCATCATACTGGAACACAAATCTCTTTGTTGTGGCGGCATGTCTTAGCTGGTAGGGTGGTAACTAGCCACGGCCGAAGCCTCTCACCAGACCAGATAAATTAGAAAACACAATTTATTTAATTCGCCTAACCAGGGATCGAGCCTGGGGTTAATGCTAGCAATGCGAGTACTCGCACCACTGCGCCAGCTAGAGTAATTAGTGTGTTTGTCAATTTGCTCTTTCATTTTGTAGTTCTTTCTTTAGTTTCTTTTTTCTTTTATTGTAAAAGTAACTGTTTGTATTGTAATTTTTAAATTGTGCAATTATAGACAAAATGTCGCAAAGACGTGGGTAAAGTAACTAGTTTATGAAAACAAAACAGCTTCGAACTCAGTGGCCGACCTTATTTTGTTTCACAGATATATATATTTTTTCTTTCATACATTATATTTTACAAAAAAAGTGTGAAGAAACAAAGATAATATCTATCTATATGTCTAAGTTACGCCCTAATCTGGTAAGAGGTAATTTAGCTAATATGGTTTCCACACAGTATTTTATAGAACTGCAATTTTTTCGCTTGTCTTTGCTGGTGATAGCCACCACAGAAGCCTACCAGTCCAGAAAATGTATCACAAATTTTCCCTTTCTTTTTTTTTGCTGGGAAATGCTTCATGCACGCTGGATGAAGTGTAAACTTACATCCGGGAGTGTTGGACTCGCTGGTCGTACCAGGATACCCACTAAAACCCGGCGGAACCCTCTTCATCCAGGTGTTGGGGTCCAGATGTCCGCTCACGCATTCAGCTCTGTCGCCCCGAATAAATCCAACTTAAGGGCTTAGTTTAGTTGAGGGAGAGCACATGAGCAAAATTGCGCCTTCTAGCGCGCCCTCCTCCTCCGGAGAGAGGGAGTAGTTTCTACCATAACCTCCCTTTGCCTGTTTAGTGACTCCTTCTGCAAGATGACAGCCTCGCAGAAGGACGTCACTACTCTCCAAACTGACTCATCGCCAATCATAGTGAGAGGTCACTCCCTGATTGGGAGATTGGCGATGTCAAGATTGGACGCTGCCCCATGCCTTACAATTTGCTACTGTATGGTGCGCACTGTCGTCGGCCGCCCTACACATACCGCCAGCAGGCGTCTCTTCACAGCCTATAATCTGGTCAGATACTTGCCGACGCAACCATGTCCAGTTAACACCTGCACCACCTGTATGTTAGCGTACCGTGCCCCCTGGATCATAAATTTTCCCTGCTAGGAATCCAACCCACGACCTCTGTTATCGAAACGAAAACTCACACTATTGCGCCTATAAGGCCATCATAGTTATACAATACTTTTATTGTATGATTTCTTCTTGATCATCTCTGAAATGTCTGGATTGACTTTAACTGGCATTTAATTAAGAAATAATTGATTTCATAATCACTAAAATACAATTTATTGCGAATGAATATAAAATAATCTAGACTATAATTATTATGAAATTTATATTCTAACGGAAAATATCCAAGCGAAATAATTAAACAAATATAATGGCTATTGAAATATTTAATCATATTTCATCAAACCAAAAATTGGCAGAGGAATATATGACAAATGATTTATTTTAATAATAAATAGCGAAATATTATGCATTCCTCGTTTTTTATCTTTTATCTTCTATTATCTTCTATTTGTACATTACAGAAATTATTTTATGTATTTAGGTTTCTTCATCTTTTGATAACAATTAATGAATATGATAATGATACATTATTAATATTGTTTTCACATTATTGTGGTAATTTATTTTAAATAATAATAATGACTTTTCAAATTTATCAATAAAAATACATCGAAAAATTTGTTGAAATGTTGTTAACGATCGCTTATTTCTCTAATCACATTCTGGTTCCTTCACATCATTATAAGTTTCAAAAACAAGTTTTATTTCTATATATAAAAGAGATATCCAGGTATCCATTGACTCATCGCGATATCTCTGGAACAAATAAGGCGTAGAGACTTAAAGATTGATCTGGTAAGATTATTCTTTTTGATGAGTAGAGGTCAGCTAAGAATGGACTTTACAAATATCCACCCGCAAAGGGGGTTGCGGGAGTGTTAACTATTGACTCGTCACATAAGGCGTAGAGACTTGAACTTTGGTAGGAATATTCCTTTTGTGGAGTAGAAGTCAGCTAAGAACGGATATTATGAAATTCCATCCGCAAAAAAGGTTGGAGGGATGTTAACTATTGACCCATCACATAAGGCGTAGAAACTTGAATTTTGGTAGGAATATTCCTTTTGCCGAGTAGAGGTCAGCTAAGATCGGATTTTATGAAATTCCACCCGCAAAGAAGGTTGGAGGGATGTTAACTATTGACCCATCACATAAGGCGTAGAGACTTGAAATTTGGTAAGAATATTCCTTTTGCCGAGTAGAGGTTAGCTAAGAATGGACTGTACAAAATTCCACCCGCAAAGGTGGTTGCGGGAGTGTCAACTATTGACTCATCACATAAGGCGTAGAGACTTGAATTTTGATAGGAATATTCCTTTTGCCGAGTAGAGGTTAGCAAAGAACAGATTTTACGAAATACCACCCGCAGAGGAGGTTTCGGGGGTGTTAACTATTGACTCATCACATAAGGCGTAGAGACTTAAATTTTGGTAGGAATATTCCTTTTGCCGAGTAGAGGTTAGCTAAGAACAGATTTTACGAAATTGATTGAAATTTGGTACAACGATAATCTAGAGCCTGAAAAAGGAATTTATATTCCTTTTTCAGGCAGTAATACACAGCAAAAAACTTATTGAAGTATGTATACGTGAGTTTCTTATTTGTAAAGCAATTTTTCAAAATGAATGAAAATGCTATACATTTAAACCTACGGAAAAATCATTCCACACAGACGAAGTCGCGGGTTCAGCTTGTGTCATATATACTCAAAAAAGACAACTACTATAATTTAGACACCATTTTTATTATAACATATTTATTATACATGAATTTTATGAAGTATATTATGCGTCTTATTTTTGTCGACATATTCTTATATTTTTAAAGATATCATAAAAAACATCAAAAATATAATACGATGTATTTTAATTTATTAAGTGAATATAACGATACCTTAAAATTACCTTATGCAATAAAAAAAATAGACAAAAGCATTCAAAATAAAAATGGAAAATGTAATTGTTTTATAAAATTAAAAAAACTCAAAAATTTATTTACTTAAACAGGCTTTTACATAAACTTTATATCATTTTAATATATTTCTATTTATTCTCTTCAATATATATACGTTTGTTAAATATTTTGTAGAACAATTTAACATCTAAAGTTACGATAATATCTTCGCGCCACATTCTAAGAGTCCAAAACAAATACAGTAATAAAAATACCTGAGAGAAGCAAAGATTTGCGTCTTTCGTAGCAAAACAAAAGCTTAAAATGTAAGAAATATCTCTGTGTATATTATTAAACACAAATTACAAAAAAAAATATAGAGATTTTAAACAGTAGCTCTAACTTTCTGTATTTTAAAAGTACGTAACTATTCCTTTGGCTCTAAAACTTAATTCAATAAAGCTTTCGCAAAAATATTTTGCACACAAGATATTGTGTATGGAAAGCATAAAATAATAAAAAGAGTTTTGTTTTAAAAAGGCATTTTATATACTAAAAGATGCAAATAAAGCTCTTATCAGTGCGTATTTTTATTTAGAAGGTATGTCTATGTCTCTATAACTTTAAAAAAACATATAGACAAATAATATAAAAATAAACTATGTAAAGCTTGTGCAAAAATACAAAAACATAAAGAAAACTATATAATTTTATTTTAAAAACGGTTTTTTACCGACTTATCGGAATGTAGTTTTATATATAAAGTACGTAACTTTCCCTCTCAGTTGAAAACTTTTAATATAGACAGATATAAGACAAAATTGCTACATAAAGCTTGTGCAATAAGACATAAAAATAAAAGAAAACATATAAAAATTGTTTTTAAAAGCCAACTTACTTACTAAAAGATACAAATAAAACTTTTATTAGTGCGTATTTTTATTTCGAAAGTACGTAACTTTTCTTACGGCCCCATAACTTTAAACAAACATATAGACAAATAAGACGAAAAAAAACAATATAAAGCTTGTGCAAAAATACAAAAACATAAAGAAAAAGATATGATTTTCTTTTAAAAACGGTTTTTTTACCGACTTATCTGTGTTTTTATATAGAAAGTACGTAACTTTTCCTCTGAGTCTAAAACTTTTAAAATAGACATATAAGACAAAATTGCTATATAAAGCTTATGCAAAAATAAAAGAAAATATATTAAATTTGTTTTTAAAAGCCGCCTTACCTGATAAAAGATGCAAATGAAGCCGGCAACTAGATACTGACTCACTTCACAACTCCGATATGAATCCTTATTCACACACAAAAGTTAGAAGTCACTGAGACAATACAACGGAAACCTTGTTAAACTTATATATAGTTGATAGAATTTTTTAGCTGATATTTTTTTAATTTTTTTAGATAAAATCGTAAAGGACGCGGCTAAAACTGGTAACCGGGATACGGAGAGATCGTACGCCACGGACAGGAGAGAGACATACGACCGAGGAGACGTTGGCGACGTGAGTGACGCTGAAGCCTCCCCGCATAACGTCGCGCACTCCCGGGAGAAAAAGGGATGCAACGATCTCCCCGCAATTCTCGCAAATATCGCCGCTCGGATCTCCTCGCCAAAGTCTCAAGTACTCTCCACTGTTGGCACCGCTCTTTCAGAGAGGGAGGGTTCATTAAACCCCACTTCCAATAAGACACAACTCGAGCATCTTCCACTTATCTATTCCCAACCCAACCCCTTTAAAAATAAGGTGTATTTTCATTTAATTCTATAGAGATGAACACCTGACGTTCGGCGTCATATCGCAAAACATATGCCCCGGTTGGCTACGTGCAATACGAATACTTTGGCCGAACACGCGGCATATTATGCAACGTTATTCTCATATTGTACAGTTGGAAATTTTCTTTAGTTTAAGCTTTTAAAGCACGCGAGCTTTCATCGCGACGAGCTATTCTTACAATTTTTTTAAAAGATTAAAAAAAAACATTCCATGAATAGCTTGTTTCGAGTTACGACTGCGGTTATACTGTTTTTTTGTAGAAATAAAGGAAACCCGTTTATAGTAAGCGAACCGAGCTTAATTGCTGTTAAGTTAGCACTTACCAGGACCACACCTGATGGTAATTGATAATACAGTGTAAGATGTAAGCGTGATAATCTGTCGACAGGCAATTTGTCTTCTTTATTCAAGTAAGCTCAATATGGAAAGTTGATTCCTTTCGCTGAAATAATCTTTAACATTATAATATTATTTTTGTAATAGAAAGTTTTAACATGTTTCTTAAAACAATGTGGAGGCAAACACAAAAGTGATTCGGGTATCTTATTAAAAATGCTCAATCCAACAAACGATTTCTGAACCTTTTTCACTCTAAAATATGACATTACAAGTTTGTTTTTAATTTCTAGTGTAAAAGTTGTGAGTTTCGCTGTTTTTTTCTGTATAAATGAATATTATCTTTGCTAGAAAAGCGAGTATTTACACCACTGCACCATCGAGACCATCAATCAAGATACCAATCCTGAGGGCATATGTTGAAAACTCTTAATAAGCGTTTACTTTGCGACAGGAATAATTATACCAAATTTCAAATCAATCTAACCTATAGTTTTATAGATTTCCTGTTAAATGACCAATGCTTAAATATCTAAACTAATATTATAAAGAGGAAACATTTGTGTTTTTGTATGTATGTAAGTTTGTTACTATTTTACACAGAAACTACTGGACCGAATTCAAAATTTTTTTACCATTAGAGAGCTGAATTTTCCCTGAGTGACATAGGCTATATTATTTTCTTAAAAAAGAATAGGGATCCTTAATAAAAATGCATTAATATGAACCAAGGTATGAAATAATTGGTCAAAAAAAATCTGTCATTGCGTGCGCTGCAGAAACTGTTGATGATAGAACAAAAAAATGTTCTACAATATTATAGAACATGTTAAAATCTATAAAAAAGTTCAGGATACTATATATCCAACTACTGTAGTTATGCCGCTATAGCTACTTTTTTACATTTTAAAGGTTAATATAAGTGACAACAATATTCAAACCATATTATTCATACCTCTGTATTAATCCTTATCCTATTAAATTATATTTTATTAAAGGCCGTTTCAATACATGCAGAATACTTTTTAAACTATTAAAATCAGACATTCGATTCAAAAGATATAACGAATTTAAAAATCTCAATCTAAAGCAAATAATGTAACCCGAGTCGAACTCCAGAGTGTCAATAAAGTATTACAAATAAATCTCTTCTCTAATATTACAGAAGATTGTTTTGCATTTTGTTTTATTATTATTTTTAAAAATTTATAATAATCCAGCTAAAGATTACTGGAGCGATTTAAAAAAAATCTCTCAATACCTGTAGAGTATTTTTAAATATACTCGTCGTCGTCGTCGCTTCAACCGATGGACGTCCACTGCTGGACATAGGTCTCACGTAATGATGTCCACAAGGCCCGATCTTGCGCCGCCTGGCTCCAGCGGCTACCGGCGACCCTCTTTATGTCGTCGGTCCACCTTGTGGGGGGTCTCCCTACACTGCGCCGCCCGGTGCGGGGTCGCCACTCCAGCACCTTCGGGCCCCAACGTCCATCGGTCCGTCGGACTATGTGCCCCGCCCATTGCCACTTCAGGTTCGCGATTCGTAGGGCTATGTCGATGACTTTGGTTCTGCTACGGATCTCCTCATTTCTGATTTGATCACGTAGAGAAATTCCGAGCATAGCCCTCTCCATCGCACGCTGAGCGACTCTGAGCTTTCGTATGAGGCCCATAGTCAGCGACCACGTTTCGGAGCCGTAGGTCATCACTGGCAACACGCACTGTTCGAAGAGCTTTGTCTTCAAGCACTGAGGAGTATCGGACGAAAATATCTGGCGTAGTTTCCCGAACGCTGCCCAACCGAGTTGGATTCGGCGGTTGACCTCTTTCTCGAAATTGGACCTACCTAGCTGGACAATGTGTCCCAGGTATGTATATTCGTCTACAATTTCGAGTGCTGAGTTCTCAACGATGACTGGGTGGCGCGGAACATGGATATTGGACATAACTTTCGTCTTATCCATGTTCATTTTTAGGCCCACCTGTCGAGAAGCTCTGCTGAGGTCATTGAGCATTGCATTGAGATCTTCCAGAGTCTCTGCCCTGCTCTCTTAAATATACTAATGTCGGATATTCTACGTAAATGATGTTACGAATTTAAAATGTATTAGTCATTGTAAAGTAAAATCTGTATTTTGGTTAGATTATGAATGTGTGTATCTAATAATCTGAAAGGAAGTGATTAAAAACCGCGAGATCAGTATCTACTTGGGTTAAACCGTGGGACATTGCTAGTATGTATATAAATGTACATTCTTTCTTTAGATTTAAAAGGAAAGTAGAGAGTCTTATTCAATATTTATGAACAAACTACTTCTCGTTACCGGACCGCGTAATATTTTTAAAATAATGCAGGTAAGAAACTTATAATTAGCAGCAACTTTATACAGGTGTATATATTAAAATCAAAGTCAAAATATCTTTATTCAAGTAGTCATATTACAGCACTTTTAAATCGTTTTTTTCTATTTAAATGAATGACTGATGGTAACATTAATGAACGACTTACAATCTAATGTTACAAGGGTTCCTTCGCGCTCTAATCTGAGAAGAGCCCACAACAAACTCAATATACATTTTCAATTTATTCTACATCTATATATAGAGCAATTCATTCACTCCCACGCTTTTTTGTCTACTAAGTATTTTTTCAAATTATAGAATGATTTCTCAATTAGTTTTCTTTTAATAAAAGATTTAAATTTATTAAGAGACATCTTTGTAACTTCTTCTGGGAGCTTGTTGTAGCAACGTATACAGTTACTCTTGAATGACTTGTCAATTTTATGTAGCCTACTAGAATCTACAGCAATTTTATTTTTATTTCTCAAGTTATATGAAGTGCATTAACTTTTTTTCCTAAAAGAGCCAATATTTTTATGGACATACAACAAGTTTCCTAATATAATAACGCCATGTACTGTCATTATTTTCAATAATGTTGTCCATGCATTTTTGAAATGAAATGAAATCTTTATTTGCGAAAATTCATATACATAGGTCGAGTAATTATAGTTGATCCATCATATCCTACTGTAATTACAGCGTGCAAAGATTTGTATGGATTACAATATGTTTTTAGATTATATGTCCAATTTAATAATGATTATTAGGTATAATATGATATTGAGATTATGGGGTAGGTATTACAAATTAAGTTTTTAAAGCTTCGATCTGTTTAATTTTAAGTACTTAAAAAGTCGGACATAGAGTAAAATGCTTTATCACACAACCATCGAGGCATTTTTTAAATGAGAGTTTATCCGTTAACTTCAACGACGATACAATTTTGTTGTGAATTTTTATACACATGGCATTTTAAGACCATTTTATCCCTAAAATCCCTACAAAGTTTCAATTCGATCCATCAAGTCTTTTTTTTTTTTTGTTTCATTCGATGTCATTTAACATCGTCGACTCTCTTTAAAGTATGCTGACCAACATCACGATTGGACCTTGAGATAATCACTAGAATTTACAGCAATTTTATTTTTATTTCTTAAGTTATATGCACACACGCACACACACGCATGCGCACACACACACGCCCCCACACAGCCATTCACGTGTACACGCCCAGTCACACACAACTAGTCTCGCTCATTTTATGTTTTTATTTAGTTTCAAAACTTTTAGTTTTACTTACGAAATATAACTCGTAAGTAAAACATATCCAGGAAGAGCGGTGTTTTCTGGTACAAGTATGGTCTTACTATACTTAAAAGAAGACCCCAACTCATTATGTATTTACCTTGTACAAGTTTTGGAAATAAATGACTGTTTGAATTCGAATTTTTTGAATATGAGCTGCATTCACTTTTTTTCCTAAAAGAGTCAATATTTTTATGGACGTACAACAAGTTTTCTAATATATATATGCCGTGAACTGTCATTATTTTCACTGCTCTGTATTTGTTTCTTAGCGACTCTCTTGGACCCATACTGATATTATGATCCTTATCATTCCTTACAATACAATGTACGTAGTTTATTACAAAATACATTGCCCTCTCTCAATAAAAGTGTGACATAATTTCATGGATGACCCCAAATATACTTGATAGCCTTAAAAATTCAATCCTAGTGTCTTATTCCCATAATATTTTAACTGCTTCTTAAATATTGGCAAGGATTTTAGTGTCTCATGTTTGCGGCGAGTTGTTCCACATTGATTGCCCGGACTGCAAATGATTTGCCATAAAATTTGCTAGTGTGGGCTATTAAATTCAATTAATCAACAAAGCGTCCTATTTTAGGTTAAAGGAGATCCAGACATCGTTATACTACAATAACTCGAATTGCTTAGATATATCAATAATTAAATACTAATAGAGTTTAGAGTAGCCAGAGGCAGGTAGTGGATTTGCAGAGTTTTTTTTAATATATTCAAAGATATGTCCTCTCTGGTTATTAAAGATAGCTCGTTACGTAGTTTAATCTCCTGTACCGAAAATGGACATTGTTTTATGGGGAATCTATATATACGTGAAGCAAACATTTGATACAGCTTTTTACAAAAATTGCCACATAATATGCAAAGATATATTCCTATTGTTATAGTTTATATAGAGATTGACTGCAGAATGAGACATACATACATACAAAGCATCACGCCTCATTCCCATAGGGGTAAGCAGAGACAACATCCTTCCACTTGCCACGAACCTTGCATATCTCCTTCGCTTCACTCATTCTCATTAATACAAGTTGCTTTCATACAAGTTCGTCGGTTTAGAGTACTCTGGACCTGGCCGTTATTTAAAATGTCCTGGATTTGGTCCAGGAACGTTCGCCTTGGTCTTCCCCTTCCAACTTTCGCATTCACTCTTGACTCATAAATCCTTTTTGTCAGTCTCCTTTCATTCATTCTCTCTACATGCCCAAACCATCTAAGCATACCTTTCTCAATTTTAGTCACTACGTCTTCTATTATACCACAACGTTCTCTTATCACACTATTTCTTACTCTGTCACTCAGTTTTAATCCACTCATGCTTCTCAACGCTCTCATCTCTACCGCATTTATTTTACTTTTGTGATTCTTTCTTTGATTTTGGCACCAACACTCCAGCATGCACTGCCAGTCTAACCCTTTGGGTTACCATCTGGCTATTCATAAAGGCGTACAGAGCACCATTTACCATATTCCCTGCATTTACTCTCCTTTTAATATCACTTTCACATGTTCCATCTTTTGTAAATTTAGATCCCAAGTATACAAATTCTTTCACCTCTTCCACTTGTTCCCCATCTATCAGAAGTATTTTAAAAAATATACTTGTAAAATACATTAAACCAATAAAAACACAATACACTAACAGAGTATATATGCGTATTTGTCGAGCACTGACAATTGTGTCAAACGCCATGAGGTTAGATTAAAAAAGTTTCTATAGTTAAAAGTACTAAGGAGGCTACATTAGAAAAGTCACTGTGGTATTTAAGTTTACATAAAATTTCTTTTGTTCTATTGAACTTCGTTAATATTTTTTTCATAAAAAACTCTCTCCTGATTATGACAAACACATCAACAAAAGAATTATTGATATCGGTCCAACCGTAATATAATAAGTCTTTATTTACTATAATGCATATGTCAGAAATAAAACAAGAATCAGTATTAATAATCATAATAATTAGTAAATTAATATTATGTTCATAATATTAACAATTTTTTTTAATTATTAAATATTAAATAGGATTTCATAATAAAAGTCAATAACCAAACCAAAATATTCTTTAATTCCAATAAACTTAAACTTTTTTGTCAAAGGCTCTACCACTGGTTCGGAATATAACTAACTACAGAGAAGAATCCGGCAAGAAACTCTAAAGTCTTACCCTTTTCATTTCTCTGTCTCTCTCTCTCACTCTTTTGATATAAATTACAATATAATACATCAACACAGCATTCATTATCATTAAATATAAAAACAAATGGCATAGTTATCATTATGACATAATAAAAAGGCATCAGTTTTAATTTAAAGAAATACACTTAGCTTTGTGTCGCAGAGCAGCCCATTTTACAGACACGACCAAATTAAAACACAATAACTGATAGCTAACGTTGGTTAAAAACTAAGAACTCAAGTAACTTCTACGGTGTTTTAATATTTTTTTGCTAATGAGGCTATTACGGCAAAACAACAATGACAGTGTTTCGCGCCAAATACATTTCTTAATTATCTTATTGGTTGAGAAACTACCACTCCCTGTTAGTTTTTAATTTGAAAAATATAATAACTATTTTATATATACTATGACATACAAATATCAGTTATAAGAATGTTTCGAATACAATTTATAATACAATTATAAATAGTAATCTTACAGATTATGTCATTTTTTTGGTCAGTTTTGTTTAATTATTAATATATATTTGGAAATTTTTAATGGCAATAATTATATTTTTAAAGTGTGTCTGGCGTAAAAGTCGCCTCTTCGGTGTACCTACTCCTTCTGTAAAGATATCCCTCCATCCTTTCTTTTGTCTCACTCTTTTTCTTTTCTTGTCTCTAGGAATCCATTCTGTCACCTTCTTAGTACATATTGAGTCACCAATAGACATACGTGTCCAGCCCATTTCCATTTTAAAGCTCCGATAATTGTTATTACATCTTTTAATTTGATTCTCTTTCGTATTTTTTTTTAAGCTTCGATAAGCCGGTTGCCGTTGGAGTTATAAAAAATTACACTTAATAATTGACAATAGAACCTTAATTCTGTTCAAACTTATCGTTTCCATTGATTGCGTGACAGTTCATGACAGTTCACTGCGCATATATAAATAAATATATAAATAAATATATATTAGAAAACTTATTGTACGTACATCAAAACATTGACTCTTTTAATAAAAAGAGTGAATGTACATCATATGACTTACGAAAACAAAACAAACTTGTTATAAATTCTAGTAGACTGCATTAGATTAACATTTAAGGGTAACTGTATACATTTCTATAATAAATTCCCACAAGAAGTTCTAAAGATGTCAATTAATAAAGTCAAAGTCTTTGTTAAAAGAAAGTTGATAGAAAAATCGTATTATAAGTGGCAAGACTACTTAGATGATAGAAACACGTGGGAGTGAACGAATTGCTCTAATTTGAATTAAAATATAGTAAAATATGGTAACAAAAAAAAATGCCCGACTGAGTTTGTTGTGGGTTCTTCTCGGATCAGGGCCCCTCGTAACTTTAGATTTTAAGCCGTTCTTGAGTACAATCATCAGACGTATATTAGAATCAGAGTGTGGAAAAATATATATATGTCGGAGGGCAGATGTCTTTGGAACGCTAGCGCCATCTATCGGCGTGGACAGAGTCAATGGTGGCAGTCCGGCGGGAGTCAGTCGGCAGTTGTCGAGTGACGCTCGACCGGAACAGTCTACTGTTGGAACTGTCGCGTTCCTAGCTATTGGTGTTAATGAGTTTGTGTAAATTGATATCGGGAACATTAAGTGATTGAACATTATAACTCGAGTTAATTAATAAAGTGTTTGATTGCACCAACATTACCCACGAACGCCCACAGAATAAGAAATTAAATAATGGAACTAATTCATAACGATGTCGGCGGAGAACCCTACGCCATTGTACTTTATGCTTCTCCGTTCTCTCTTATTCTCCGACATATATTATATTTATATATATATATAATTTGACGATTCAAAAGTGCTCTAATATGCCTACTTGAATAAAGATATTTTTGATTTGATTATGGTCGAATTTCAACCACTGTGCGACTAGTAACATTTAGTTTAAGGCTCCGAGATTGTATTACGCTAATACAAACGTACACTTCAATTTTATTTTTATGTGTATAAATGGTTAGGCAATCTAGATTTATTTCAAATTAACATCTCGAATGAAATGGTAAAAAGTTCACGAGCGAAAATGTTTCGGCGCTGCCTGTTTACACGGCGTTCGTTCCGCCGGCAGCTTCCGCCCGGTGCACGTTGAAATGTTTCCCTGCAAAACGTTACCGACTGCCGACTACCTCCAATGGCATGGCAGGTAATTTGTTTACACTGGAAAGTCATGTGCTATTTACACACTCGATTCTATTGCTATCAAAATTTTGAAAGCGAATTATACTACTAGACGTTTAAGCCTCACTGTGTTCACATCAAACTTGCTACACCTTAATCCTACAGAACCGACAACTTAACTATTACAAAATGATATTTATGAAGGGAAACTTTTTATTGTAAGCATACCTTATTATACTGGGGTATTCAATACTGGAAATATATATAATAACCTTATCATAGAGTACAAAGTGATGGATTTATTGCTAAGTAGCGATTTCTGCCAGACAACTTTAGAATTAGGAAAATTTTGTAACGAAAAAAAAGTAGGTGGTGTCTAAAATGCATAGTGCCAATACAAATAATAACATACATGACTAAATAAACAAATAAATACATATATAGTCGTTTAAGTGGACAGATGTTAGCCTCGCCGTTTTCACATAAAATTTGCTACACCTTAACCCTACAGAACCGACAACTAAACTATTACAAAATGATGTTTTTGAAGAAAAACTTTTTATTGTAAATATACCTCATTATACTGGGCCATTCAATACTGGAAATATATATAATAACTTAATCATAGAATACAAGTAATAATAATAATAATAAGATTTTATTCAAGGCAAAAAAAGTAAAAAGTAAAAATACTATAAAATAAAGACGTTTTATATACTAGGTGAGGGTTGTCCCTAGGCATCATTTTATGTTGCTCGTCAGATGAACAGACAGCCAATGTGTGAATATAGGGATATAAAAACAATGAGGCGGATTTACTAAGTAACGATTTCTGCCAGACCGCCTTAGAATTAGGGAAATTTTACAAAGAAACCGAATAGGTGCTGTATAAAATGTATAACACAAATATAAATAGAAGCACATCTAAATAAATAAACAGATATATAAAAATATATTTATAGTCGTTTAAGTGGCCAGAATAAGCCTCGCTGTATTTACATCCAACTTGATACATCTTAATCCTATAGGATCGAAGGTTTAACTATCACAAAATGGTATCTTTGAAGTGAAACTTCTTATGGTACTGTTTTATAATAAACTATAGGATTCTTTTGTCTTTTACTTTTGCTATTGAGTATGTATAAGTGTTTACTTATTTAATAGACACATTAACAGGCCATTATGATAATTCCAAGAATATGTCGATTAACCTGAGTAAAAACCGATGCAATGCTCCTTTTTGTAAACTTATTTAATGAAGTGGAAAGAAGTTGTATTTATATTGTCCTTAACCCATTTATTTTAGTGGTGGTCGTAAATAATTATAATGTGTGAATTATTTGTAAAATATTAAAATTTTGCTTTGGAATGCCTTCTCTAATACACATATCACTGGCGAAGTTGTGTGTAACCAGTCACAACTGAAAGTCAATTAATTATCAAAAAAAGAAAGCTCCTTTTACAGGTATATACAACATATATATTTGGTTGGTTTTTACCCAGTAACACTTTAATAAGTATAAATGAGGAAACATACTTATATATAAGATAAATTTAAAATAAATTATAGAATTTAATGATGAAAGAACATGACGACGTTGTAGGCCATGGCTGACAGTGAAACACTGAAAATATTCAAAGTTATTTATACGCATATGTGTTATTTCTAAAATAATTAGTGTTGGAGAGGGGTTCAGGTTTGAACGAATCTCCCCAGGTTCAGGACTGTATGGGGTTCTTAGGGGGCTTCGATCTTCGGTTCTTCGGATCGTAATGGTTCGGGTTGTTAATTGTTTGGTTGTCTAGGTTCAGTGCTTGGATTTTTAGGGTTCTGGCTTCAATGCTTCGGGGTCGGTTCTTCCAAGTTCAGTGTTTCGGTCGCGCTTAGTACTGGGGGTTATACAACGAATTCTTCGAAGAACTTTTATACTACTCACACCCGGCACGAGCTAGTGAGCGTGACGAGTGGGAAAGAGGGCGATCGCGGGTACTGCGATAGGTGCGGGAGGGGTATCGCCGGTGGTTGACTAATCAGAATTAGTCACCGCCGGCGAAACGCTCAAGTCGCAGCTCCCGGCCGCAACAATTAGCTTAAATTTTTACAAATGTAAACGTATAAAAATCCAAAAATACATGCGGACGAAGTCAAGGCACAGCCTGTTTTTTATATTTATTCCGACAGAGGCTTTGATAGGTTTCCTTTTAGTTTATAATGAAATAAAATTGCGCTATTTTAAAAAAGCGCAACTTAAGTGTATGCAGACGAAGTTCCGCGGGTTAAAAATACAAAATAACTTGATAGCATTACACAGCTTTCACAAACATGATAAATCTTGCCAGTATCGTTTGAAATTCTCACTTTGACATATCGCAATCCTCGTACAGAGTCCTCTCAGCTTTAGCAGTGCACGCTTTCGATTAGCTCCAACTTGATACCGAAGAACTTCAAGCGAAGCCTTTGATGTTAGTTTACGCGCATGTATACATCGGTTTATTAGAATTCCTTACTTATATATATTTAAAAATAAAACTCCCAATTTTTAAGATAAACTACGCGCAGCCTACTTATCATTACAGTCTTATTACAGTCTGTCGTTTCAAGAACGATCACGCAGTGCGTTAAAATTTTATCTTCTTATTATACTTGCTAGTGTTAGCACAGTGAGCGAAATTTCACCATAATGAATATAAATTAGGTGTCGAAACACGCAGTGCGTGTTGCCAGTGATGACCTATGGATCTGAGACGTGGTCGCTGACTATGGGCCTCACGAGGAAGCCCAGAGTCACTCAGCGTGCGATGGAGAGGGTTATGCTCGGCGTTTCTCTACGTGATCGAATCAGAAATGAAGAGATCCTTAGTAGAACCAAAGTCACCGACATAGTCCTACGAATCGCAAACCTGAAGTGGCAATGTGCGGGACACATAGTCCGAAGAACCGATGGTCGTTGGGGACCGAAGGTGCTGGAGTGGCGACCCCGCACCGGACGGCGCAGTGTAGGCAGACCCCCCACAAGGTAGACCGATGTTATAAAGAGGGTCGGCGGTAGCCGCTAGAGCCAGGCGGCGCAAGATCAGGCCTTGTGGATGTCATTACGTGAGACCTATGTCCAGCAGTGGATGTCCATCGTTTGAAGCAACGACGACGACGAGGTATCGAAAAGCCACACATTTTTTAAATAAGATTAAAGTGAAACACCTTTAGGCGCTTGAGGGTAAAATTTCAGCATGATTAGGGTCACGAAGATGTGCAGCGTTTTTTATGCTAATTCGTTTGAAGGTTAGATAGTTTTAATGTTTACTAATAACATGTGGCATTTTAATTTGCCCCTCGTCATTTAATACACTATTTTTCATAAAGTATGAAATATTAATAATTTCTACAATTAAGAAACAACACGTGTCATTTTTATTTACAATTCGTCATTTGAGATTTCAATGAATTATTTGTATTAATCCTTCAATTCTCTAAAGTTTTAGATTTGTATAAATATAAACAAGACTTAAAAATTAGTTTGCTAAAGAAGTTTCACTTCTGACATTTGTACTGTTTTCGCACGCAATTTTAACTATTTTTTAATAATATCGAACACTACAAAGTAATGTTGGTTGAATTTCGACATTTATTCTCTGAAACCTGAATGCAGATATTATTTAAAACTGTAACTGTACTTCCACGTAGGTGTTCATTACTCCCGAGAGTTTTTATTGGCACTCAGGTCAAGGTGAGAGCAGCGCAACATTTGTCGGAATACAAATATGTGTATTAAAAATATATTCTTTCATTAATAAAATACGTTGAATTGTTGCTGATTTTTGGGAAGCAGTACTTAGTGACCGTTTACATTACGATAGGAGCTATTAATCAAGCTCTTTCCCAAAGAATTTCCCCTAGAATAGAAAAAAGAATACTTACACCCTTGCACCACCCACAAGACATCTACACTCACACACACTCCCACTCACACTCATAAGTAACAAAATGCACATATAGTTAGCTAATAAGCTTAAGTACCTAATAATTAAGCTCTCTGTTTTTTAAAATAGCTTGACATCATTTTTTTCTTCTTTCTCCCTCTCTTATTTTATATATTTATTGGATTGGACACTGGTTCCAGGAACACATGAATTCTAATTTAAGAGTCAGTATGAGATTTTGATTTGAAAATCTCGTGATAAGTGAGTGAGTGAATTTATTGATCTACTATTAAATCCTCTTCCAATTATTACCCGGTTTGAGGTACTTTGATTTTAAAGTCTATAATGAATATAAATATTTTTTTTATTCTACATATATATGTCGGAAAACAGGAGAAGAAAGAAGCATAGCATGTGATTCCCAACCGACATTGTCATTAGTGGGTTCCCTAATTCTATCTCCATACTGTAGGCGACGGTGCAATCAAACACTTTATTAACTGAGATTATAATGTCCAGCAGCAATATTTTTAAATTAGGAACGCGACAGGTTCTACAGGCAGCCGCTCCGGCGGGCCAGCACCCGAGAACTCCTGAGTACGCCACCGGCTTGTGATTTATTGACTCTGTCCAGCGTTGATAGTTTGCGTCGTTCCGCGTAAAGACGCGGGACACGCCTACTTTGGCTGACGCCGACTCCAAGTATAAGAATACGAAAAACTCTTAAAAAGAATACGCAATTATATTTTACTTTCTAGAGCATATAAATTTGTTTGGAATAGTTTGTATTGAAAGCGGTTCTTTTTTTATTTATTTAAAGTAACTAAGTCAGGATAACTTACTGTGTTTCCAGAAAAAAAAACAATGCAAATGACATTTTTATTGGTTGTTAACAACTCTGTCTCACTTTGGAACTTGAACCTGAAATTATATTTAGGAAGACACCAATATAAACTTTCGTTGTCTATATAATACAAAGGCTTCTTTTTATTGTTTTTTAAAGTTCTTTCAATTTTGATTGCATGTTTTTGAATATATACGAAATTCCCTTTGGAAGCAATGCATGCCTCTACGTGCTTTTACAAAAAAGCTCTTATGTAACTTAATTGACATCAAAACTCAGAGTCGTGGTCAATGTACATTATAGTAACAGTTATCACAGCATGCATAATTTTTTAACTGAATACAATTTTTTAGAGAAATCAAAAAGCTATAGCTATACAATAAAAAATAATAATTATTAAAATATTACAATATTTCAATTACATTATCTTAGTCTAAATTAATTTTATTTTATGTCAATTAAATTGATTTGATAATATGTCAAAAATTTTGTGCCTGTATGCAACGAAGCTGTCGTAAAATATGTCCAGCTGCTGCTGCTTGTCCTGTTTTGTGTATGTATTGTAGGAATTTGACAAGCGTGGAATCGGGGAGTGTTTTTCTAAATTAGTTTTGTAATGCTTAATGTGAAATAAACTACAAGGGTGACGTGGATTATTTGTTCGCGGTGCTTGAATGGAGAATTTATGTAGCAGTTCGGGACAGTCAACTTCGTTTTTAAACAGATTCTATAAAAACATCATCATCATACTTAATCCACCTAACATCAGAACTTAATTACTAATACTACTCATGTCAGTTTAAAAAATAAAAATAGTTTATTATCTGGTATAGTTGTAGTTTATTATATAAATAAATGAATTTTATGCCATTGTCAACTTTCTTTCTAAATATATCACAGCTCTTTAACCCAAGGTTCTTTGGCACAAACCCCAAGAAACTTGAATATTATGTGTATCAAAATTTTTATTACTTGTGCAGTTACTCAATTAAACTATATAATTATGTATATCTAGATCGGGCCAATGAACCCTGAGGAATTAAATTCAACTACTGTACTATCGGCGGTCTTCTAAATATAACTTTATAAGCATTCAATTAACTGTCCATTTTGGACAAAGACGGGAACCGGTCGTTGACTTTAACTATTCCAGGACAGGACTGTTAACAAACAATTAACAAAGGAATACAAGGCTAGAATAACTACAGATTTTTAAATCTATCTCTAAATATTTACAGTATTATTCTGTGTTTTATCTATTTCTATTTATATATGTTGCAGAATAAAAGAGAAGAAGAGCAAAAAGCATAGGAGCGTAGGGTTCACCACCGACATCGTCATTAATGGCATCCATATTTTAATTTCTTATACTGTGGGCGTTCGTGGGTATGTTGGTGCAATCAAACACGTTATTAATTATCTCAGATTATAATGTTCAATCACTTAATGTTTCCGATATCAATTTACACAAAGTCATTAACAATAATAGCTAGGAACGGCAACAGTCGACCGCTACCCTAGAACTACCGAGAGACTCTCACCGGACTGCCACTATAGACTCTGTCCCAGGCCGATAGACAGATGGCGCCAGCGTTCCACAGACACCTGCCCTCCGACATATATATTTATAAACAAATATATCTATGAATGTATTCTATTACTATATGTACACATTATTTTGTAGTTTGTAGATTGCGACACCTAAACCAAACCACCTGTCTGTTAAATTCACCCACTTTAAGGGTTGCTGAAAGAGATCTCTCTTGAGGGATAACGTGTTTTATGTACTAATTTCTATCATCATTTCTAAGTATTATAAAAACACCAACTCACATTAACTAACTTTATTTATTATACCAATAATTACTTCACTATTTTAATTTATAAAATTTAGCACAGCTTCTCTTAAAACAACTACTTCACGAGACACAGCTGAGATCTTAACAAAATTGTCCGTTCGTTAATGTTACCTCGCATTGCGTAACATTTCGTGATATTTCGTGAAAGTTAGCACTCATTCTTTTTAAAACAATTACACCACAAGGCAGCTTGAAAGACTACATCCACAAAATTATTCTGTTCGTTGAAGTTACCTCGTGTTGCAAAACCTTTCGTAATATTGCACAATGTTTTTGGTATTTTTAAGTGTTGCTACTACAGTTTTTATATATACTGTATACTGTAGTTTTATATATACTGTATAATGTGTTTTATATATACTGTAGTTTTTCTGTTTATCGCCAATAGATAGACAGGGAGACAGACAGAAAGATGCAGCATAGGACTTTGCTTAATATTATGTTTATAAAATACCTTCGCAGATATAGCATTATTAAAAAAAAAAGATATAATGAGCGAATCTTTAAGGATACGTATACGGACTTTTTTAGACCCTTTAAAAAGAAACAATTGTGTCATATATAACTTTTACGTTACTTTAACTGCTTACTCAGAAAATTACGCAAAAGAGAAAATAGCCCCGATTTTTAAACATTCTTCAATGGTGCTCCGTTTCTCTTGATCTTGGCGTGATAATACATATTTTATAGTCTCTATTGATAAATGAACTATCTAATACTGAAAGAATTTTTCTAATCGGTCCAGTGGTTCCTGAGATTAGCGCTTTCAAGCCAACGCTTTATAATATTAGTATATATAAGAACTAGCAGTTTTACCATATATTTAATTTCAAGTGTATATTGTGTTGGTAGAAATATGAAAATTTAAAGTTGTCTAAAGAAAAATTCAGTTTTCTTTGGGGTGGAAGCCTTAAAATTTAGGGGTACGTAACAAATCTTGACAACTAACCAAAATTTTAAAATTTTCGCTTACAATCAGGTGAGATCACAAAAAAACATGGAATTCATGTCCCCATACACTCTCATCCGATAGGACAGTAATCCGACGCGATCGGAAATAGGCCTGGCCTAGATTCAACGAAGCTAATTCATCAACTCCGGGCTGCTATGCGGAATGTCTTCAAATATAAAACCAAAACTGCAAGTGGAATCGATAATAGACAAAATTTTGTTTTAGCCTATAAATTTAAGTAATGACTTTTTTTCTACATAAATGAGTTGAGATCAAAGACCAGATAATATGAAACATCCATCAAAATTCCATTGCTAGAATTTTGAACATGACTTGAAAGACGCCTCTACCTGCCTCATTGGTGTAGTGGTCAGCTTGTTTGGTTACAAACATGAGGTGCTTTTTTTTCGCTAGGAAGTGCTTTAAGGCACGAACCACGACCTATAGGTCAGAAATGTGGGGCTTGGCGAGGGAGGAGACCTTGCAATACCTAATAAAATCCAGCGGAACCCTCTTCATCCATAAGTGAGGCAGCAGGTGTTCAACTTTTGCATTCGTCCCTGGTACCTCAGATGAGTCCAACTGAGGATTCAAGGAGGCGGGAGCTGGAGCGCGAACATGCGCCACCTATTACGGTGCCTCCTTCGGCGTTGAGAGGGTGCATCCGCAGAAGTAGGATACTCCTGAACGGAACTGAAAACAGATCACAATATGTATATATTCTTAAGTAATAATATATAAAGTATAGACCTTATTGAGACCCTATATGGTCGCACAGCATAACATTGTTGTTTTTAATTTTTTTACGAAGCAGTTATAACATTTATAAGTTTAAGTATTAGTAGATAAGTGTTAGTTTATTAATTTTAGTTTATATGGGTTATAAATATTAGTTTAGTGATGCTAGTCAGTTTTCTATAACAAGCTCATCAAACCTTGCAAATAAATTAATATAATCAAGATATTCAATCAATTCAACTACAAAGCCTAACAAGCCTATTATAGAAAACTGAGAATCTAGCGTTAAAAATGTCTAAATCTGAATTAGCGAACTGGTTATATGACCGACACATCCTGACTATAGGGTTGTAAAAAGAGGTATTGTTTTTAAAGACAACTAGTGGAAATATATTGTTTGACCTACGACTTGAAATTCTTATATTAATATTTATTTGGGAGAGTAAAGTGGCGGAGTCTAGGTTGGAATGCAGTATTTTGTGTAGTGTTAGCAAGTCCAGTCTTTTACGGCGGATGTGAAGAGAAGTCATATTAAATTTTTTGAGTCGAGCTGCGTAAGAAGGTATTTGTCTCGACAGACCACTGCGATAAGTGAGTATGTTTAGACACTTCCTTTGTATGCGCTCAATACTCTCTGAATGAACAGCGTAACAAGGCGACCATATCACGGCACAGTACTCTAGCACCGTCCGTACTAAGGTGTTATACAGCAATATAAAGCTCTGCGGATTTGTAAAAAGTTTCGTGGTTCTTGCAATAAATCCCAAATTTTTAAAGGCCTTCGTTGTTATGGTACTGTAATGGTCGCGGAAGCTAAGCTGTTCGTCAAATATAACCCCGAGATCCTTAATAACCGATTTTCGCTCAAGCAAATGACCTTGAATATTGTAATTATAAATGATTTTCGAATATTTTTTAGTAAATGAGATAACAAAGCATTTACTAATGTTAAGATGCATTTGATTTTGTTCGCACCAATCCTGTAGATTATATAAATCATTCTGCAAATGTATACAGTCACTCGGCTCTTTTATTTCCTTAAATATTTTGAGGTCATCCGCATACATGAGAGTGGGTGAGGACAAGTTTGTAACTAAATCATTTATAAATATGACAAAAAGCAAAGGGCCCAAGTGAGAACCTTGCGGAACTCCAGATTTTATTACTACTGGCTCAGATAAATGTCCTTTTAATCTAACAAGTTGACTCCTATTCACTAAGTATGATTCAAGCCACCGTAGAAGACTACCATGAATTCCATAATAGCGCAACTTCCATAACAATATCGTATGATTAACCTTGTCAAAGGCTTTGCTGAAGTCTGTATAAATAGAGTCCACTTGACCTCTTTTGGCAAATACCTTACATAAGTAGTTTTTGTATTCCATGAGGTTAGTGACGGTCGATTTATGTTTCAAAAAGCCATGCTGTTGATCTGATATAGATGATTGCAAATGAGAGTAAAGATGCCTATAAACTCCTAGTTCAAATGTTTTCGCCATACAAGAAAGTATGCTTATGGGTCTATAATTTCTACAATCTGATTTATTTCCAGTTTTGTGGATAGGTACAATGTGAGCTGTTTTCCAAGCTGATGGGAATTTACCCGCATCTAATGAACGTTTAAAAATTAAATATAATGGAAGGGACAGTTCAATTGCGCATTTTTTTAAAAATTGTGATGAAATACCATCCGGCCCTGGGCCCTTATTAGGATTCAACTGTTTTAGGAGACAGATTATATCTTCTCGGTTAATTACTATTGAACTTAATGTAGAAGTAGAATTATTGTCTAAACCGCGGGGGTTGTTGATATTTGTGGTTTGTGAAAACACAGAGCCAAAAAATTTTGAAAATAACTCGCAGGTTTCTTGGATATCAGATGCAGATTCATTGTCATAATGCATGTTCTGGGGAATACAGTCAGAGCGTTTTTTACTATTCACATACTTGTAATATGGTTTGATGTCGTATTTGAGTGCATTTTCTGTTGTTGTTATGAAAGAATTGTAAGATTTAATGGATAGTTTATAGCATCGAGCTCGTAGTAATGAATAAGTATCATAGTCTCTGGGGTTTTTATATTTGACAAAGAGATTGTGATACTTGTTTTTTTCCTTAAGACATTTTTTCAGCGGCCATGAATACCATGCCGGAAATTTATCACTACTAAATTTGATAACGGGCGTATGCTCCTTAATTATATCATTTAAGACAATATAAAACTGATCAATAGACTCATCGATATCCTTGTATTGTAATAGTTCATACCAATTAATGTCGTTCAGCTTACGTCGGACTTCATTATAGTTACATTTTCGAAAGTTTAGATTAGAACGTAATGGTGTTTTCATAAATGTATTGTTTACAAAGGCATAATCCAGAGTTATAGAAAGAGAAGGGTGATGTGAATCTGTACGTGTAAGAGGATCAGCGCAATCGACAGTTAAATTGTCAATGGAGGCAAGAACCAAATCAAGTTGTCGATTATTTTTATTTGGAATGCTATTAAATTGTGATAAGTTGCACAATGCCATCATGTCGCAGAGGAGAGACGCTTTTCGGTCTGTAGGCGTACTAGGTGCAAGAACTTTACAAGATGGTCGTGAATCCCAAGATAAATTAGGCACGTTGAAGTCACCGATTAATAAGTTAATGAAGTTTTCTTCACAATTAATAATATTTCTGTGTATATTATCATAAAATAATTTAAGATTTTCTTCAGATAAATGTGGTGGCAAGTAGCATACGCAGAGGTTTAATGTGACTGATTTTAAGGAAATACTGAGCCATATATCCTCCACTTTACTTTCCCAATTTTTGCGACGCACTACATTAATTTTTTTATTAACAGCTATCAATACACCACCGCCATCTAGTTTATTTATACATGTACTTTCGCGATCTCTTCTAAACACAATGTACCTCTCATCGAATAATTCCCTATCGAAAATATTAGAGTTTAAATTAGTTTCAGTCAAACATATTATATCATAGTTATCAATTAATGAGTTAATATAAAGGTCATCAATTTTAGTCCGTATTCTATTAACATTTTGATAATATATTAGCATTATAAAAGCGAAACAAGAACGGATAAAGTCTCAGTATAAATGTTATTTACAATAAAGATTAAATTATTCCGCAACTTTCTTTAAATCATTAAGGGATTTAATAAGCAAAGCTGACGATTGATCGTTTTTTCGGATGTAAACACGATCATTCCTAACCCAAACATAAGTATATCCGTGTTCTCTAGCTGCTTTTCTGGTAGCAGCATGAATTAATATGGCCTATATATATATAGGCCATATATATATATATATATATAGGTATATGGCCTACATAATTTTATTTAGATTGACATTTTTAAATTGACTATATCTTTTGAATGCAATGTCCGATTTTAATAATTTAAATAGCATGTTATAGGTATTGAAACTGTCTTTAATAATATTTCAATAGGATAAGGATTTTAATACAGAGGTATGAATAATATGGTTTATTATTGTCGGCACTTTTATTTAACTTTTAAAATGTAAAAAAGTAGTTATAGTGGCATAACTGCAGCAGTTGGACACTTGGTGTCGTGGACTTTTTTGTAGATATTACGTTCGTACGTATTAATACGTTCTATAATATTGTAGAACATTTTTTTGTTCTATCATCAATAGTTTATAATAACGCGATTATAGGTTTTATGTTTCACACCTTGGGTTACATTAATGCATTTTATTAGGGATCCCTATTTTTTTTTTGAGAAAGTAATATAGCCTATATCACTCAGTGAAACTGCAGCTTTCTAACGATATAAAAAATATTGAAATCGGAATTTTGAAATCGGTCTTATAGATTTTGTGTGAAAACGTTACATAGATTTTGTGTGAAAATGTTACAAACATATTGGCATAAATTCCTTTTTATATTATTAGTTTAGATATAAATTGTAAGGTATATTAGGAAATGTTGTTGTCAGAAAGGGTTTCCAAGTGGCCACGGAGTTTTAAATATGTATGTCATATTTCGGTCTCTCTGTCCCAGTGCAATGAATAAAGGCACAGTGTAAAACATTGTCATTAAAACAGTTTTGTCGGAAAATTGCCGCTTGTTTAGCAAACATGGACGTATTTTCGCTTCGGTCAGGGACATTAAGGAAATGCGATTACAACGGAAGCGGAAGTTAGTTTAACTTCGGAGGGTTGCCTGTACTACATCTGCACTTTGCGTGTAAGCCGCTATTACATTAAATGTGACTTCCATTTACCACTACCATAAATTGTTTATGTAACTAGCTCAATATCTATTTGATGCTTATGTAACCTTACCACATAATATATACATACATGCCATATAACTTTATAACAGAAAAATGTTTGACTAGACGCCAAAAAGTTTATTGCGCCTTTATAGATTTAGAAAAGGCCTATGATCGAGTGGTGAGGAATGAGCTGTGGTCAACGTTATCTACGTATGGGGTGAGCGGTCTGGTCCAAGCATTGAAGTCTCTCTATGAGGGTTCTAGTGCTTGTGTCAGAATAATCGGAGCGTACACGGAGTGGTTTCCTGTCAGGTTCGATTTAATAGATTAAAAGAAAGTATGTATGGTTTGAGAATTAATAAATTACTCATCAAATGTTTACTCTACGCTGATGATCAAGTAATACTTGCGTCATCCGCTAATGAGCTACAGGTGATACTAAATATTATGAATGAAGCTTTGGAAGGAAAAGGAATATAAGTGAATGTAAACTAACGAAAGTTATGCTTTTTGATAGAGATGAATCTATGATGAACGGCAATATTTTGATAGATGGGGAACAAGTAGAAGAGGTGAAAGAATTTGTATACTTGGAATCTAAATTTACAAAAGATGGAACATGTGTAAGTGATATTGAAAGAAGAGTGAATGCAGGGAATATGGTAAATAGTGCCCTGCGCGCCTTTATAAATAGCCAGATGGTGTCGCAAAGAGCCAGACTGGCTGTGCATGCAGAAGTGTTGGTGCCAACACTTATGTATGGTAGTGAAGGTTGGGTATGGCAGAAGAATCACATAAGTAAAATAACTGTGGTAGAGATGAGAGCGTTAAGAATTTTGAGTGGATTGAAACTGAGTAACATAGTAAGAAATAGTGCGAGAACGTTGTGGTATAAAAGAAGATGTAGTAACTAAAATTGAAAAAGGTATGCTTAGATGGTTTGGGCATGTAGAGAGAATGAATGAAAGGAGACTGACATTAAGGACCCAAATTAAATAATTAAGGGTCAAGTCAAGAGTACTCTTAACCGACAAACTTGTATGAAAGGTTTATTGAGAATGAAAGAAGCGAAGGAGATATGCAAGGATCGTGGCAAGTGGAAGGATGTTGTCTCCGCCTACCCCTATGGGAATGAGGCGTGATTCTATCTATGTATGTACACATATAATTTTATACACAAATCTTGTATTGTAAAGAATATTTGATTATTGCTTGCAATTTTGTGCTAAACTGTGATCACACCTAATGGTAAGTGATAATACGGTCCAAGATGGAAGCACACTAATCTGGTAATAAAGAAACGAAGTTGACTTTTTTAGTATCATTTTCAGGCCACTTTTTTTCCCGAATTTCCGAAGTATTGTTCAATTTCATTTAGTTTTTCTTATGATTTCATTGGAAAAGTTTAATTTAATGCACATTGTAGTAAATTTAAGGTAATACCTTCAGAAGCAGGTGTTCGAACAACATTGTGTTGTGTTATAAAGTTGCAACGTTTTGTCGTTTCAAACATATTTTACGAGTTTTATACTGATCGCTAAAATTTGAGTTTATTATTAAATATTGCTTGCTTTTTTTCGATTCTGCAGCATTGACTATTTATTTACCTTTATGTATAATTAAAACAGAATACTTATCAAATAATTAAAGAATTCTTTATTCAAGTATGGTTTTTATAAGCATTAAAGGACTTCAAATCTAAATTTCTTCGCAATATCTTCTGAGAAAAACCCACAACAAACTCAATCCCGTGTCCTTTTCATTACCATTATTATTCAATTAGTTTAAACGATTTTATTTATTCAGTTAAACACATCATTGCATTATAAAATTTATGAAATATTACAATGAAACCAAGATGTCAGTGATTATATTCTTGGAGTTTTGTTAAAAATGATATGATCGAATCCGAGGTAGTTACTTTTAAGCTAATTATTATATAAAATTCATAGCAAGGTATTTGTATATGCAAGGGATAGTTCTAGAATATGTGTATTCTGTTAACAGACTGTAAAGCAGCGTAGTGGGCTTAAACTTTAAACCCAACCTCCCAGAAGTCTGTTTGAAATATTATTTTATCTTTAACTTTTAATATGGATCTCAATTTAAATGAAATCTCTGAAACTATAGCTCCAATTGACTCAAAACTTGGCATATTTCTTCCTGTTACAACGTAAACGTTTACTAAGAACAGATTTTGTCGTATTTGTACGTGATCGGGATATATAAGCGAGAAACGATCACTTACTGTGAGATCTTTAAAACTTAAAATTTTATATACATTTTCCTTTCGTAACGTAGGCGATCACTAAGAACGTGTCCCCACATGTCCATGGTATCGTGAGTTATGCGATTAACACACAGAAAAATAGTTTAGACACTCATATTGCGTATTAAGTAACTTACAAGTTTACGTCACTCTTATCTAGATATATTGTATTTCATAACATTTTAAGTATGAATATAAACTTCAAAGTAACAAGGGTGTAAGTTTCATTATATTACTTTGTTTGCACTTAATTTGTTTTTAATTGCACAAACGATCTGCCATTGCATCGCTGAAAGCAAACAGTGTTGCGAATATACAGTATAACCTGCACGTCGTAAATACTGACACGCGATGTGACGTCCATACCACATTGTACACGATATTTACTTCAAGTTTATAATATTCACATGATTACTGTAAAAAACACAGTATAATCAAATTGTGTGTGTTTTTAATTGCCTGAAATTTAATTCTAAACAACTATCTGGACAACAAACTCAAGATAATCGAGTTTTTGAGTGAATTTTCAACTCTTTGGAGTCTAATTCGAAAAATATTGATCCGAGAAAAAAATTGATATGGACCAAAATTGTAGAAAATTTGATTTCAAACAACTTATATTATTACTATTTTCCACCTAAAGTTGAAAATAAGCGAGTTATTTGTCCTGAGATCCTGTCGATCCTGTACTTCGAATATTGCCAAAGCAAACTTGCCGTTAACAAATTAATACAATACCAAATACTGGACTATGAGCGCATTTTTAATAATATATCGCAATCAATTTTGGTTTTGCCCCTTTATTGTTAAATACATCCTTTTAAATAATTCAAGTTAAAGATTATTTAAGCGATAAAAATGTGACTTGATTTCAGTTGCAAACAGAAGCAAAATTGTTACCGGTAGATTTGTTAATAAAGCACAGACTAATGACTATTCAAAAATGGTTTTTGAGCCTATTTGAATAAAGAATGTTTTTGATATGATTTGCTTTAACTATCTAGGCAATGTTACAGCCCATTAAAGTCCCATTGCCGGGCACAGCACACACAACCCTTTTCACTTATAGGAAAGAGGGTTGTTAGAGCATAGACTCACTATGCTGCTCCATTGTAAATTGTCAGGCATAGTACTCGCGTTCACTCTCATAGTCCGATGTGACGACAATCCGACACGAGCGGAGAGAAATCAGGCTCAGGACCATCCGCGAATACACCGCCAATTTCTCAACTTCGGGCAAATACTTTCAGTATTCTATAAATTTTAATAGAAAACTGAATATCGATTGAGGAATTTTCCGGACCTATTTATTTTACGCTGGGAAATGCATACATGCACTCTAACCAGTGTCAGGAGAGTGGGTCTCGGAGAGAGAGGAGTGGAACCCTCTTTATCCATAAGAGAGGCACCAGGTGTTCTACTTTAGTATTTGTCCCTGGTACCTCGGATGGGTCCCTCTAAGGATTAAAGAAGGCGGAAGGAGGTATGCACAAACACGCGCCGCCTAGTACCCTGTCTGCTCCGGGGGTGAGGGGAAACATCCGCAGTATTCTTCCTCTCTCGCTCATGGGCCTCCTTAAGCGAGACTACGGTCTCGCAGAAGAAGGATACTTCTGCCTACATTCTCTCATTGGAGAGCATCGCACCTATAATGTTCCCCAGCGAGAAATCGCCGCCGATCAGCGCCACTAGGTGGTGACGCTGAGGTGGCTGGACATAGGCCTGTTCACTCATGGAAGAGAGGGTTTTAAGAACATAGTCCTACCATACTTCTCCACTGCAGGTTGGCAAGCATAGTACACGAGTATATACGCTAACACAAGTGCACTCTCTATTCCTTCAGTCTCGTAGTGAGATGTGACGGCAATCCGACACGACCGGAGCAGAGCCGTTAGCTTAACGTGTTTACTGAGGTACGGGGGTATAACACACCTTCAACTATACAACACAGGGCAAATATTGAGAAAATTGTAATAGAAAAGTCAATATTGACTTATGAATTCGCCCCATTACTAAAAACCCAGGACCTCACGTCTGTAGCCAAACGAAATGATCTTTACACCAAAGAATCTGTACAGTGCACCCGTTTGGGCCAATGCTATAACTGCTTCGAATAAAGCTCACTTGCGTAGGGTGCAGAGGTTCATGGCGGTTAAAGTTATACGGGTGTATCGTACAATTTCATGGACAGCGGCGATCCTCCTGGCAGGCGATCCCTCGTGACAACGCGCGGAGGTGCTCGCAATTTCCTATCAGAGTAGAATAGCTGCGAGTGCATTCGGTAGCGATGAACCGAACACTGACCAGATCCGGAAGGTCAGGGCTCTCATCGACAGAGCACTGATAGAAAAGTGGAGGCAAGACCTTGGGCCCCCAAGTGCGGGTGTGAACACCATGGCATCTATCCGTCCACACCTAGACAATGGATGGATGCATCCCTAGGAGGCATGGATCTCTCTCCTACCGCACCAGATGTAGGTGCTGACCGGGCATGGTTGCTTCGGCAAGTATCTGCACCAGATAGGTTGTGAGGAAACGCCCGTCTGTCATGAGTGTGGTGCCCCTGTAGATACGGTAAACCATACGTTGGCAGAGTGTCCGGTGTGGTCGACCCAGCGACATATCTTGTTGCGGCTCGTTCGAGGAGCCCTCTTTGGTAATATTAATGTGATGCTCTGAACTAGCGAGTTTAGATGGAGGGTGGTTAACTTCTTTTGCGAGACCGTCGTCTCGCTAAAGGAGGCTAATAAGAGGCAAAGGGAGGATGCTGCTTATGCCCTCCCTCTCCGAGGAAGGAGTGAAGTAAGTAGCAGCCAATGGACGTCGCACTACCGGGTACAGGCCTCCTCACTCCGAGAAGCGAGGGTTTTTATAGCATAGACCCACCACGCTGCTCCACTGCGGATTGGCAGGCATAGTACACGCTCATAGTCCGATGTGATGGAAATCCGACACGACCGGAGAGAGATCAGGCGCAGGACCAACGGCTTAACGTGCTCTCCGAGGCACGAGGGTGGATTACACCGCCAATTTCCCAACTTTGGGCAAATATTGAGAAAATCTATCCTAGCCACTAGACCAATGAGGCAGTTAAACGAGGCTGGATGGCAATAGGCGCAGGTATGCGCTCCACTATTCTCCTTAAACTAAACTATAGACTAAACATTCAGGTCCCTAGAGTAGAATGCGAAATGGGACCCTCTAGTGATCTTGTCCAAGGATGACGAGGGATGCATTGGGTTTTAGTGGGTATTCTGGTTTCACACTCCCAGTTGGAAAAATTTCTTCTTCTTCCGGGGTGCGTAAAAGCATTAAAAAACAAAAAAACATAAGTATCAACATATTTCCTTAATAATTGTAAAATATTTTACCAGCACAAATATTGGTAAAACGTTCGGTCATGTTATCGTGTCACAGCATACACTTTGCATCTGAATGCGACTCAATCATCTGTGTACTCCGGTCGTGCATTCCTGATAGCGTCAGTATTACCACTTTGTTAACAATGAAATATATCATACATAAGGATATTTTGACGTGAAAACATATTTAAGCACACTTTGCAATTTATTATATAGGTAGTGAATAAGAATACTNCACCCCCTAGCTGCCCCCGAACGTAAAACGCTCTAAAAGAAATTAATAATATTAATATATATAAACTGGAAAAAAAGGAAAAGGTAAAGGTGTTCCTTAAATTTAAGAATTTCCGGAATATCGTTAAACCAGATTTAGTGCATGTAATCGTTTCACTGATATAAATATAAAGACCTCACCATAATAAACAAATATAGTAATTTAATAGCAATCCAAAAATAAAATAATAATGATTACTAACAATACTGCAATAATCAATTTCACTTTGACTAAAACTAATCGAGCGTTTCATAATTGTTATTGACACGAATTAAACCATGGTTATAAAACTGTTCTTTTTTTGACCAGTTCACTAGCAAAGTACCCAGGTTCTCTTCCTGGATCCTACATTTAGGATTTTCTTATATATCTTGGCTTCAGTCGAGGCTAGTAAAAAAAAGATGTCCCATGAAGCTGTGTAGAAATCATTTAGAGGTATTTTTTTTTTATTCTGGCAGGTTAGCGCTTTGTTCACACCTGATAGTATGTAATGATACAGTCTAAGACGAAAACGCACTAATCTAGTACAAGGCAATTTACCTCATATCCTACAGATTGCTTGGCCGCGTTTTCTCGGTCCTCGTAAATTGCCCCCGCTTTTTAACGGAAATAACCGTCGCCTGTCCCACCCCGACCTCCTCGTCGAATAATGCTTAAATAGCCCTTAGGACTTAAACGTTCATGAAGGACTAATAAATGTTGGTTAAATAACTGGTGTAGCATCATGTTGCGCTAAACTTTGAGGTAGTGAAAAAAGTCCGTCTTGTATTTATAGGCTCATATCTTAAAAATTAAAACTTACCTCAAGGGTTTTCATTGGTATTCACATCACTTATATAATCAAAAACACAAATAATTACTAATATACACAGTTTATAAAATACCACAATACAACTTAACGACCGTCGTCTTGACAGACGCAGCGTTAGTAATGGTCACTTTGGAACTGATTTATTTTTGTTTTTTCTATTGTCTGGTGTTATCTTTACGCATATTTTGTTACGACAATTACCGAGAAGCGAAACAAATAATACATATTATGACTTAAAAAGAAAGAGATGCCTATATTTCTAATTGCACAGTTGAGACAGAACTATCGTATCATTGCCCATGTCAACTAGTAGTTGAGACAATCGTTAATTGACAGGGCTAGTTTATATAGCCCATATTAAATACTATTTAAATAAAAATCAAAATCGTACGAGACACAACTTTTAGCATATATTGTTTTGTAACGTTTCATCCTTAACTATAATATGTTTATTACTTTGACTGTACGTAACTAATAGAAATGTAAATAAGGATGAAACAATTACTTGAAAAGGACATTATTTTGTCTATATAGATATTGCACGGGGAGGGAGTGACGACCTCAGCAGAGTTTCTCAACAGACGGTCTAAAAATCAACATGGATAAGACGAAAGTTATGTCAAATATCCATGGTCCGCTCCACCTAATCATCGTTGAGAACTCACCACTCGACATTGTAGGCGAGTATACATACCTGAGACATATAGTCCAGCTAGGTAGGTCCAATTTCGAGAAGTAGGTCAACCGCCGAATCCAACTCGGTTGGGAAGCGTTCGGGAAACGCCAGATATTTTCGTCCGATATCCCTCAGAGCCTAAAGACGAAGCTCTTCGAACAGTTCATGTTGCCAGTGAAGATCTACAGCTCCGAAACGTGGTCGCTGACTATGGGCCTCATTCGAAAGCTCAGAGTCGCTCAGCGTGAGATAGAGAGGGCTATGCTCGGAGTTTCTCTACGTGATCAAATCAGGGAAGAGGAGATCCGTAGCAGAACCAAAGCCACCGATATAGCCCTACGAATCGCGAACCTGAAGTGGCAATGGGCGGGGCACATAGTCCGACGGGCCGAAGGACGTTGGGGCCCGAAAGTGCTGGAGTGGCGACCCCGCGCCAGGCGGTGCAATGTAGTGAGACCCCCCACAAGCCAGGCGGCGCAAGATCGGTCCTTGTGGACGTCATTACGTGAGACCTATGTCCAGCAGTGGACGTCCATCGGTTGAAGCGACGACGACGACAAGATATTGTACGCCTTTCTATGGTTGTGTGTTGTACACTTGATCTTGCAATAAATATATTGAATTGAAACGCTCGGCTAACTTACACTTGTTCGAATAAAGTCAGCTCTCATCGATTAAATGAGGGAGTTATTTTATTTCTGACCGATTAGCGCTTAGCTACAATGACACCTGATGGTAACTGATGAAACAATCTAAGATAGAAGCGTGTTATTCTGGTGAGAAGCGATTTTCCTCTCGTGGTTTCTACACAGCATCGTACCGGAATCCAAATCTTTTGCTGGTAGGGTGGTAATTAGCCACGACCGAAGCCTCTAACCAGTCTACATTTGACCGCAGAACTCCTAGTAAACAGTTTCTCAAAATTGCAATAAAAATGCAATTCGTTGTTATAATAAAGCCCCAAACGATAAGACTACCGTTGTTCACTTTTGACCCAATGTTTGTATGTATTTTTCTCTTAAGATTTAATACATTTTTATGGGAACTCGGCGGTGTGATCCATCACAGTGCCTCGGAGAGCACGTTAAGCCGTCGGTCCTGCGCCTGATCTCTCACCGCTCGTGTCGGATCCCGTCACATCGGACTATGAGAGTGAAGGAATAGAGAGTGCACTTGTGTACTATGCCTGCCAATCCGCAATAGAGCAGCGTGGTGGGTCTATGCTCTAACAACCCTCTCTCCTATGAGAGAGGAGGCCTGTGCCTAGCAGTGGGACGTGGGCTGTTTGTTGTAAATTTCTGGTGAACATTACAGATTGATGAGAAATGCAAAATGAGATAAAACAATTAATTTGTTATAACAAAGCTAATTTTGTTGATAATCTCTGACAGAGTTTTTACATTTTGCAATCATCTCATTTGGTATGATAAGTTTTTAATACAGCTGAATAATTTACTTGTATTAATTTTCGACATTTTTAAACTAATAACATCAGTTACATACAAGAATATAAAAAAATAACAAATAAAATGAATTAAATCAAATAATAAGCCGCATCCAAATTGCTGTCCATAGGGTGTGTTCCTAAAATACTGGCAACATTACCTCTTTGGATAGCTAAGCTGATCCTTTGCCCGAGGTAAGCGCCAGCTTTGAGGTCACTTGTGGAATCCAGTAACCGCTTAGAAAGATGTTTAAAAAATATTTTGGCTTCAGAGCCCCACGGTCCCATAGTTTCCACGCCAAATGGCAGAAATATGTGATCTTGTGTAATAGATCCATATTTCTGCAATTTTTTAATTTCGGCGTCAGTCGCCACAATACCAGGCAACGATGAAGATAATTTTAAATGTGAAGGCGCCATGGTATCAACACAAGTCGCATCCCATACCAGGCACCTTCCATTCTTCCATGGAATTAAAGTAATTCCGTCAGGTCTCTTGCCATCGCTACGTACAACACCGTTTTTATTTAAATAAGTATTGGAATAATAAAGTAATTACATAATAGCCGACAAGTGATACAATTAATATGATTTCAGGCTTTCAACATCCGATATTGCTAAAAGTGATTACAATCTCCCCCACGGACATACAAATATGAGATGAATTTTGATTTAGGTATCAACCTGTAATCTAAATTCATGCGTCGTGCATTGTGTTCAGTAACTGTGATGTATATAACTTTGTGTGTAAAATATTTCTGTCATCGTTAAATATTTGTCTTTCGATTTGTTTGTAAATAACTCAAAAACAGTTAAACAGAATTTCATATGACTTTCACTAATAGATAGCATTATAAATCAGGAATCTTTTTATATAAAATTTGTTTGAATATTGTGTAAATTGATTGAGATGTAACGATAATTAAAAGAAGCATCTAAAAAGTCAAGCCACCTCAGAGCTTTCCTAAAAAAAGCTCCCTTCTTCATAAATTTAAGTGATACAACAAATCTTTAAAATGCTGCAAGGGCATCCATCTATCTATTATAGATAACTCACTACAACCAGGTTTTTTTACAAAAAAAAATTATCACGTATAATGCGCTAAATGGAAAGCTATCCATATTCAGATATAGATTACAAGTAGTAATGATAATTCAAGAAAGTTTAAAAAAAATGAAGATTGTCATCATTGGAACAAAATACTAATAAACAAATGTGGACTTTATTCTCTTTGGTTAAAACTGACAAAACATTATCAATCAAGATAATACTAGAAATAAAAACAAACTTGTAATACCATATTTTAGAGTGAAGAAGGTTCAGAAATCATTTGTTGGTATGAGCTTATGCATTTTAAATAAGATACCACAATCAGTTTTAGATTTACCCACGCATAGTTTTTAGAAATACTTCAAAAACATACTTTTACAAAAACGATATTGTAATGTTAAAGATTATTTGAGCTATAACAATGTTTGCACTTACTCATTGTAACATACCCAACTATCTCTAAAAGAGTAACCGTTGAGTTTCATGCCGGTTTCTTCTCAGGGGATTTAACTTACCAAAGTAGTGGTAGATTTTTTACCAACGGACAAACTATTAACGATTCAAAAGTGGTTTTTGAGCCTACTTGACTAAAGAATATTTTGATGGTTTTCTTTTCGTAAAAATCTTTATCATCCTTTGAAATAATTAACATGGATAAAAGCTGTGGTACGTATAGTATATAATCAAGTAAATGTATATACATTGTATCTCCTTGTGCCACTTATGCATGCATTTGAGTTATAAGGGAAGCACAAAGACATATTTAACGGGTCAAACGGTTCACTGCTCGTGCATAACTACAGAATGCCAGCTCGTTATCAACACCGAGTAATTCCCAGCGTCTTAAAATGACATCAAATACTACAGCTTCATCAATTATTTCAGCTCTACAATTTGAAGTAATAAATAATAAAGTTATATTCGGCTCTACGATATTACAAGTCTCTAAATCCGTCTAAGTAAATACAACAATTTATCAAAATTGGTTCAAACACTCTTTGGATACACTAGCAATTTTAATTGTTATATATATCGGAGAATAAGAGAGAACGGAGAAGCATAAAGCACAGGGGCGTAGGGTTCTCCGCCGACATCAAAAGTTTTTATTAATTGGATCCATTATTTAATTTCTTATTCTGTGAGGTGTTCGTGGGTAATGTTGGTGCAATCAAACACTTTGTTAATTAACTTGGATTATAATGTTCAATCTCATTAACAATAATAGCTAGGAACGCGACAGTTTCAATAGTCGACCACTCCAGCCGACCGCCGCTCGAGAACTGACGAGAGACTCATAACTTTCGACTAGGTGAACGGATCATAATATTTTTTTTTATATGAAAGGTGGTGCTTGTCGGTTGGCTTGGCTGACGCCGACTTCAAATATAAGAATACGAAGAACTCTAAAAAAGAATACGCAATTATTTTTCACTGTTTAGTATTTTAAAAGTCAATAAAAGTGCTGACAATAATCAAACCATTCATATAATTCATTCTCTGTATTAATATTTAATGATACTTTCTTAAAGACCATTTCAATACCTGTACAGAATTTTATATTTACGAATGGCCGACATCTACGTAAATACGAAATTTAAAAATGTATTAGTTATATTAGTTGTAAAGTAAAATCTGTATATTGATTCGGTTATGAATGTAAGTGTGTATCTAACAATCAGAAAATATTAAGTAAACTAGCAAACTATATTATGTATTCTTCATTATTCTGTTTAGGTCTCTGTATATTCGAAACCTTCGTAGACGATGTAATGGCAAGTTGTAGTACAAACCAAAGAATGTTATAGAAAAGATATTTAAGGAAAAACTATTAATAAAGGAACAAGTATCTGAAAAATATCAATTTGTTGGCTAACGTGGAGATGGTACGATCTCGGTGCACGTGATCGCAACACACAATCCCGTGGATGTAAGAAAATTTTTATTGATATGACATTATCAGCGTGAAAATTGTATATAGTATTTATTTATTTTTTTCTTTTTTAATTTAGGCTGCAAAGAAGCACTTATGAACGTCAAACTTTTAAACACCCATTGTTATAAATTATGTCTATATATATATATATACACAAAAAAGCATTGCAATTATTATTAAAATGTTTTTTCACTACCATATACCACCATCAGCTAAGTCCAGATCAGTTTGGCATTAATAAAGTCACCTATACTATAGTAGACCTTCTGTATAAGGATTCTTTTAATAACCATACTAAATTTTGGATCCTTCAGTCCCGTTATTGTGCTTGGAATGTGTATTTTCAACAATTCCAATTTTATCTTCATAGCTTCAAAAGTTTCGTCTCTTAATACATTAATACCTACTTAATATGTTAAAATTACATGATTTTTCATTTCCTTAAAAAATATAAAGTAAGTAAGTAACAGCCCACTATAATCCCACTGCTGGGCACAAGCCTCCTCGCTCATATGAGAGAGGGTTTTTAGAGCATAGACCCATCACGCTGCTCCACTGCGGATTGGCAGGCATAGTACACGAAGTGTACTCTCTATTCCTTCACTCTCATAGTCCGACGTGACGGCGATCCGACACGACCAAAGAGAGATCAGGCGCAGGACCGACGGCTTAACGTGCTCTCCGAAGCACGGGGGTGGATCACACCGCTAACTTAAACCAATGTGTCTGCAGAAGGCTTTTTTCATTTTCATGAAATATTTTTTTTATGGTGGATGATGTCCTGGATTCGATGCCAGGCAGGGCATGCGAGGGTTGAGGCCTTCCCTCTCCGTCGAAGGGGGCTGGGTGGCAATAGGTGCAGGTATGCGCTCCACTATTCTCCTCAGTAAACTGTACTCGTACACTGTCATAGTTGGCTTCATCCGGATCACTAGAGCGAAATACGAAATCCACGAGTGATCTCAACCAAGGATGACGAGGGATGCGCTGGGTCTTAGCGGGTATTCTGGTTATTCGGCGAGTCCTACAGTTCCGATTGGAATTTCTTCTTCTTCCGGAATGCGTAAAAGCATTTCCCAGCGACAAAATAAAAAGGTAAACTTAGGAATTTTCACGTAAAAGGTTTGTGTCTAGACTGATGAGGACTTGTTACATATTGCTTTAGTAGAGTAGTCCCTCAGTAAGAACTGGTTTCCTCATATTGGCATGGCATAGAGAACAACGCTAGTAACAACGCGAGAAAGAGGTAAAGCTCTTTATTAGAATTAAAAACTGACAAACTTAACCAAACGTTTGCAACTTTAAATTTCAATAAAATTTAGTTTTTCTGTTGAGAATAACGTTTTGTAATGTGTTTTAATAAATGAAATAAAAAGAACCCCATAATGTCAAATCTTAATGAAGATCGGTGAAGAATGTTCAGAAATCATTTGTCCGCAATTTGTTTAAGATTTAATAAATATGTCAATAATATCCTTTTACAGAAGGTATTTTACATTGTTATTTAAGCGATAATGTAGACAGCAAGATATTTCACATTGTAACTTATAAGAACTATGTCTAAAAACTTGTAACTGCTGAGTTTCTTACCGGTTTCTTCTCAATAGAATAAACATTCCGAACCGGTAGCAGATTTTTTTCTTACTGACACACTACAGATGATTTAAATGTCTGCTTGAATGTTGATTTTTAATCGAAACCATTTATAATTTACACCTTTACGAAAGAGATTGATGATGAAACTAAAGAATGACTTATAAACTAAAGTCACGAGGGTTCCGTTATATCCTAGGGCAAATCATTCACTCCCACGCCTTTTTATCTTCTAAGTCATTCTTCAAATTATAAAATGATTTCTTAGTGAGTTTGTTATAGAAACGTATACAGTTACCCTTCAATGAATTGTCAATTTTATGTAGCCAACTGGAATTTACAGCAACTTTATTTTTAATTTTTTAACTTATGAGGTGCATTCACTTTTTTTCGTAGAAGAGTCAATATTTTTATGGATGTTCAACAAGTTTTTTAATATGTATACGCAGTTTTTTTTAAGGAGTATGTGCATGGAGGAGTGTTGGTGCAAACACTTATGTATGGTACTGAAAGTTGGGTATAGCAGAAGAAACATAAAAGTAAAATAAATGTGGTAGAGCTGAGTGCGTTGAGAAGTATGAGTGGATTGAACCTGAGTGACAAAGTCAGAAATAGTGTGATAAGAGAACGTTGTGGTATAAAAGAAGATGTAGTGACTAAAATTGGGAAAAGTATGCTTAGATGGTTTGGGCACGTAAAAATAATGACAAAAAGGGTTTATGAGTCGAGAGTGAATAGGAAAGTTGGAAGGGGAAAACCAAGGCGAATGTTTCTGGACCAAATCCAGGCCATTTTAAATAAGGGCCAGGTCAAGAGTACTCTAAACCGACGAACTTGTATGAAAGGCTTAATGAGAATTAAAGAAGCGAAGGAGATATGGAAGGGCCGTGGCAAGTGGAAGGACGTTGTCTCTGCCTACCCCTATGGGGATGAGGCGTGATGCTATATATGTATGTCTACTCATTTTTTTACACCCAGGTTTTAAGTACCAATACTCTTTATTTTTATTACGAATTTTATATTTCTATATTTTCACTGTCCAAATTGATTCTAAACTCCATGGTGTCATGCTTTTAAAGGATTTTATCCTTTTAGTGGCACGTCGCTCTAATTCTCCTGGAGAGCACTTCGCGGTTGCCTTATATCGGTAAACGATTTGCTATTATATTATTTACAGCTACCCTTCTTTTACAGAAAATAACATCAGAAAGGACACTTCCTAAAATTTCCAGCCAAAGAAAACTTTTCTTCATATATTAATTTTTCTTTGCCTCATAGAAAATGCTGAAATACGAACTCACGATTAATCATTTCATTGTCTTTATTCAATTAAACTTTTACAGTACTTTGGATTGTCACGTATAGGTTTTATAGAATATTTCCAATGTATGATTTTAAAAAATCATCTTAAATTTTAAAGTTACGAGGATTTCCTCATAACCTCTTTAACACAACCAACAACAAAGACGGTTATCCTTTTTAAACTGTCACCATAACAAATGTAATTTAAATTTATTCTATTTAGATTAAAGCAAAACTACTCCTGCTTTTTTATCGTTTAAGTAATCCTTTATATTATAGTTTTTTTAATTAGCTTTCTCTTAATAAAGAATTTGAATTTATCAATTGAAATCTCTAGAAGGTTTTCTGAGAGTTTGCTATAGAAACATATACAGTTACTATAAAATTTGTTAATTTTATGTAGCCTCCTAGAATGTATAAAAATTTTAATTTCTTATACCATATAATATGCAATATTATACCATATAATATGCAATATTATGCCATATAATACAAAGAGATAAAGTATAGTAAAGCTTTGTAGTGGACATTACATTCAAAAGTTTATTTAGGCTTTTACTGCACTTTGATGTGTCTAATAATGTTTTCACATTATAATAGTCGCTTTACATCCTGTTCTAAGAAGATTCCAGAAGAAACATGGACATCATTACGTATATTTCTTTGTGGAACGACCTAAAAATTGTCGCATCTCAACCTGCAACGATTGTTCATGGATTTGTCTCGGTCCGGACATACTCTGTTGAATTGTAATTGATGATTGTAAGTGATGATACAGTCTAAAATGAAAACGCGATAATCTGTTAAGAAGCAAATAACCTTTTATGGTTTGAACCCAACATCGTATAGGAACACAAATTCCTTGCTTGCAAACTTCTTAGCTGGTAAGTTGGTGTCTAGCCACGGCCGAAGCCTCACACAGTGCAGACTCAGACACATTATAAAATGAATTTCCTAAATTGGCTGTACTAGGGATCGAAATCAGGACTTCTGTTACCAAAGCCAGCCTGTTGCACTATTAGATCAGCGAGGCTGTTAAAAGTTAAGTATTCCTTGACAATTTAGGTTTAGTTTCGCAGAAATGCATGTTAATATAGAAGTAAATTTGTTTTTTATTATATACGATATTAAAACATACAGATTGACACTTATTTTGTTAGCTGCAAACGCGCAAGTATTAATAAAGTGTGAACTGCAACACTCTAGTCTGCTACTAGATGATAAGTCACGTATTGATTACACTAACTTCGGATGAACCTGTGCTTGGCTTAAATGGCTATATATGGTGATGGTAAAACGTTAAAACGTCAAACACTTGACACTTTAGACGTTGTAAGTTCTTTTTTAAACTTTCCAACATTATAAATAGCTAGCAATGCCTCGTGGTTTCACTCACGTAGACAACGATATCGTGGCAATTACTTTAGGACATATATACAAATATGTGTACTTAATATTCCAGAAGAACAGTGTTAACAAATAAAAACTGTCGTTCTGGAATACATAGAGCCTCTTCTGTCTATATAACATAATTTACTTTAGATTGACATTAAATTCCTTATATCTTTTGAATGCAAGGTCCGATTTTAATAATTTGACTAGTATTTTACAGGTATTGAAACGGTCTTTAATAAGATATAATTTAATAGGATAAGAATTAATACAGAAGTATATATGGTTTGATTATTGTCAGCGCTTTTATTAACTTTGAAAATGTTAAAAAGTAGTTATAGTGACATTCTCCTTCCTCCTTCTTAAGTTTCACAGAGGAATCTTCCGGAGTGCTAGGGTAGATTGAGTCTACCGATCCTCTGGTGCCCTAGTAAAGGATGCGGAGGGTATCGCTGGGTTTTAGTGGGTATTCTAGCACACTGCCGATAAGATTTTACTCAGATCGGCGTGCTTAAAGGCATTTCCCGTTAAAAAAAATGTTATAGTGACATAAGTAAATTAGTTGGACATAAGGGATTCCTGGACTTTTATTATAGGCTTTAAGACCTTCTATAATATTATAGAACATTTTTTGTTCTATCTTCAATAGTTTTTTGTAGCGCACACAATTTTTTCACACCTTGAGCTACATTATTTTCATATTATTTCGTCTTTGTCGCTCATAGCAAGTAAGGTAAGGTAAATGGCACCCTAGCGACCCACTACTGGGCACAGGCCTTTTCATTCATAGGAGATAGAGTTTTCAGAGCTTAAAACCACCACGCTGCTTCAGTGCGGATTGGCAGGCATTATACACAAGTGCAATCTGTATTCCTTCACTCTCATAGTTACACTATCTCTTAGACTAGGATCATAGAACTTGACGACAATATATATATACATATTTTGTAAGTCTATGTATCTATGTTATAATATTATATATATTTATTGTTATACATGTATTAGAATGTAGATATTAGTATGTAGGGTTATTTTGTTGCCTGCCTCCTATATTACTTTCAGCTTTTTTTAACCCAAGGTTGTCTGGAAGAAATCGTTATTTAGCGATAAGACGTTTATTTCTTTGTAAATTATTATTGAAGACGTGCAATAAAGTGTATAAATAAATAAAATAAATAAATAGTCCGATGTGACGGGAATCCGACACAAGCGGAGAGAGATCAGGCACAGGACCGACTGCTTAACGTGCTCTCCAAGGCACGGGGGTGGAGCAAACCGCCAACTTCCCAACTTCGGGTAAATATTGAAAAAATCTTCAAAGAAAACTCAATATTGATTTTTGAATTACCAGTTTTAAATACCAGTACCTCATGTCTGTAGTCGAACATGCTAACCACTAGACCAATGAGGCATTGAAAGTGCAGCTTTCTAATGGTGAAAAATTTTTTTAAATCAGTCCAGTAGTTTCTGTGTGAAAACATTACAAACATACAAAAATACAAATGTTTCCTCTTTATAATATTAGTTTAGATGTCACATTGCGCCATAACGTAAAAATAGCCAGTCTAGTAATAAAATAGAGAGAGAGTAAAGAATTTTTGTCTGTGTAAATATTAAAATATATGCTAGAAACTTGAAATAATATTTGGCGAACAGGCGACTAAAGTTTTCTATGAGTAAGTAAATAAAAGAATTGCAACTCGTATTCTTTGTTTTCATAATGTATTGCGAGAGATTAAAATCAAACTATTCCTGATTCAAGAGGTGTATTAAACTACAGCCTCACTGACGCAGTGGTGCGAGTACTCGCTTTGTTCATAGAGGTCCCGGGTTGATTCCCCGATAAGGTGAATTTAGGAAACTGTATTTTCAAATTTGTTTGAGTCTTGACTGGTTACCACCCTACCAGCGAAGACGTACCGCTAAGCAAGAGATTTGTGTTCCATAACCCTTAGACTGTCCCTCTCAATTACCGGTTGACATGATACGATAGTTTTGTCTCAACTTAGGCGATTAGAAATATAAGCATCTCTTTTCAATTTAGCTAAATAACTTCTTTTATTTGTAAGAACCAAATATATAATATCTTTCATTGACTAACTCATCTCGATTTCTTTTAAATTATACCCCCGATTGGCCTGAAATTTAGCTAAAAACTTCCTTCACAAATTAAGACAAGACGTATAATATAATTCACTGACTGACTCATCTGGATTTCTTTAATATTAAACACCAGATTGTCTTGAAGTTTAGATAAATAACTTCTTTCATTTATAAGAACTAAACATATAATATCATTCACTCATTAACTAACCTCGATTTCTTTTAAATTATACCTCAGATTGGCTTGATATTTAGCTAAAAACTTCCTTCACAAATAAAGAGAAAACATATAATATAATACTGACTCATCTGGATTTCTTTAATTTTAAACATCAGATTGTCTTGAAGTTTAGATAAATAACTTCTTTCGTTTATAAGAACTAAACATATAAAATCATTCACTGATTAACTAATCTTCATTTCTTTTAAATTATACGCCAGATTAGCTAGAAATTTAGCTAAAATCTTCCTTCACAAATAAAGACAAAACTTTAATCTAATTCACTGACTAACTCATCTGGATTTCTTTAATATTAAACACCAGATTGTATTGAGGTTTAGATAAATAACTTCTTTCATTTGTAAGAACTAAACATATAATATCATTCACTGATTAACGAATCTCGATTTCTTTTAAATTATACCCCACATTGGCTTGAAATTTAGCTAAAAACTTCTTTCACAAATAAAGACAAAACATTTAATCTAACTCACTGACTAACTCATCTGGATTTCTTTAATATTAAACACCAGATTTTCTTGAAGCTAAATAACTTCTTTCATATGTAAGAACTAAACATAAAATCATTCACTGACTAGCTCATCTCGAATTCATTAAAATATAGAGTAGATTAACTTGAAATTCAGCAAAATTATCCCCATGTATATAGATGGTTAATAGAAGAAACTGGCTTATATTTGTTTAATTAATTTATACTTATAAGGGCTACTATCTCTAATGTTATCTTTGTACACTGTTTACTACTCTTTGCAATTATCCTTTTTATCTCTGTTTGTATGTATGCAATAAGAATAAATAAATATATTATTACATAATATGATAAAGGAGTTTTACTCTATTCTATGTAAGGACGATGGAACCAAATTGTAGGTAACATAACAATTAAGACCAGTAAAAGCGGAGGAACATAAAGCCGAGGTTTTACTGGGAGCAGCTGCGGCTCGAGAGTTGCAACTTCGATTATTAATTTAAGTATTTCTTTGAAAGGAAAGTATTTAGGCTAATATTTTATAAAGATGTTATATTTTTATAGGTACAGTAAAATCTCCCTCATTATCTGCCTCATTTCTCATGATATTCTCTTCTTTCTTGTAATGCTGAGCCATCTGCTTCTATTCTATGCCACATGGACTGTATCTCATATCTGGGTATTGAGAATGATGAGGATTTTATCAGTCCAGCCCATAGGACAGCTATCTGAGTCATTTGGCCGGTGACAATAAGTTTACTTATCTATATTAAGTGTAAACATTTGTGTTTTTGTATGTATGTTCGTAACGTTTTTAAACAAAAACTACTGGGTCGATGTCAATAAATTTTTCACCATTAGACAACTGACAACAAACGTTTTTACTGAGCGCAAGGGCTATATCACTTTCGCAAAAAAATTAAGGATCTCTAATAAAAATGCATTAATGTAACTCAAGGCGTGTAAAAATTAGTCACAAAAAATCTGTCATTGCGTGCGCTTCGAAAACTATTGATGATAGCACAAAAATATTTTCTATCATCAATATTGGGTTGGTACTCAGCAGTGGGACGTAAAAAATGGTCTGATACTTGCCTATACCGTACCTTACCTAATATGAAAGTATCCAATTGTAAACTAAAAAAGGTAAGGTAAGTAACAGCCCATTACCGTCTCACTGCTGGGCACAGGGCTCCTCACTCATACGGGTTATTAAAGTATTGACATACCACGCTTCATCACTGCGGTTTAGTAGTCATAGTAGACAAGTGAACTCTCTCTTTCACTCTCATAGTCCGACGTGATAGCAATCCGACACGACCGGAGAAAGATCAGGCACAGGACCGATGGCCCAACGTGCTGTCCGAGGCACGGGGTTGGAGCACGCCGCCAACTACACAACACACATTAAATATTGAGAAAATTGGACTAGAAGATCAGTCCTTGTGAACGTCATTACGTAAGGCCTATATCCAGCAGTGGACATCCATCGGTTGAAGCGACGACGACGACGACGACGATGCTGTGTAGAAACCATAAGAGGATTCCCTAATACCAGATAACCACGCTTCCATCTTTGATTGTGCCATCACTTACCATCAAAAACAAATATAATGTGTATATGTACGTAGCATATCGTCTTTTGAATTTCTATTCCCAAGACATTTTTATACATTTATTTAATACACAAAAGACAAAATATATACGTGTTATTAACTCTCTACCAGTAAACGTGGCATTAAATATATATATATACGGTAAGGTAAGTAGCGGCTCATTAACGTCCCACTGCTGGGCATAGGCCTCCTCGCTCATAAGAAAAAGGGTTTTTAGAGCATAGATCCACCGCGCTGCCCTACTGCGGATTGGAAGGCATAATACACAAGTGTACTCTGTATTAATTCACTCGCATAGTCTGATGTGACAGGAATCCGACATGACCGGAGATAGATCAGGACCGACGGCCTAACGTGCTCTTCAAGGCACGGGAGTGGCTCACACCGCCAACTTCCCAACTTCGGGCAAATATTGAGAAAATCTTAATAGAAAACTCAATTTTTGAATTGGCCCGACACGGGACTCGAACCAGGACCTCATGTCTGTAGTCGAACATGTTAACCACTAGACCAATCAGGCAGTTTATAGCTTACAGCATAATTGAGGACGTATCCCTAATTACACAATAAAATGTTTTTGTATGAATGTAAGTGTGTTTGTATATTTGTAACGTTTTCACACAAAAACTACTGGACCAATTTCAAAATTTGTGTGGAGAATATTTTATAATTGACTTTTTGTCTAAGTAACATTAAATTTTTGTCTCTTTTTTACCTGTATTAAATGCAAGCAATACATTTCACAATGAAAATCCCTTCATCAAATCGAAGACAGAGGAAGTAACGCTTTGCTAAGCGAGAGTTAATGACGGAGCGTAAGCTAAGCATGTTCATGCATTATTTATCAGAAGCTCTCTACTACGGGATTCCTTTGAGGATTAAAGATTTTCTATCGCTTTAAGCAGTAAAGAGAGGTTACATATCTTTTGAACGTATCTATATAATGTATTTTCCACCCCACATTTCGCTATGCTACAGCTTTCCACATCCATCGCTATACTACTACATTATATTATTACATAAATGGACCATTTAAAACTCGTTGTATCTTTTGAATGGAATGTCTGATATTAATAATTTAAAAAAGTATTTCACAGGTATTGAAATGGTCTCCACAGTAACGGCCGTGGCCATTGTGGCGGTGATCCGACCTCATCTGTAACAACGGCTTTACGGATCGCTCTCCTATAGATTGGTGCAGGTTTTGACCGGGCATGGATGCTTCGGAAAGTTCCTGCATCGGATTGGCCGTGGCTTGCTAACAGTGTGGTGCAGCTGTCGACTCAACGCATCACACTGTGGCAGATTGTGCAGCCTGGGGACCTCATTCATGGGGGAGCATTTTAGGCGCGATTCTCTCCAATGATAGGATATGGACTGGAGGGTCCCACTTCTGTGAGATCGTACTCTCGCTTAAGGTAGCTTATGAGCGAGAGAGGCAGGGTACCAGGCGGTGCGTCTTTGCGCGTCTCCTTCCGCCTCCTTGAATCCTCAGTTAGACTCATCTAAGGTACCAGTGACGAATGCGAAAGTTGAACTCCTGGTGCCTCACTTACGGATGTCGAGGGATCCGCTGGATTTTAGTGGGTATTGCGAGGTTTCATCTCTCGCCGAGTCCTACACCCCTGACCTGCAGGTCGGTGTTCGTGCCCAAATGCATTTCCCAGCGAAAAAAAAAGATATTGAAATGGTCTTTAATAAAATTTAATAGGACTAGGATTAATACAGATGTATGAATAGTATGGTTTGTTTACGGTCGGCACATTTTATTAACTTTTAAAATGAAATAAATGTAGCTATAGTCACATAAGTTGGACATATGGTATTCTGCACTTTTTTGTAGATATTAACAAGTTCTATAATATTGTAGAACATTTTTTTGTTCTATCATCAATAGTTTCCGCAACGCACGCGATGACAGATTTTTTTTCACACCTTGGATTACATTGATGCATTTTATTAGGGATCCATATTTTTTGAGATGTTAATATAGCCTATGTCACTTAATGAAAATGCAGCTTTCTATTGGTGAAAAATTTTTGAAATCGGTACTGTAGATTTTGTGTGAAAACATTACAAACATACGTATATACATAGATACAAAACTTCGTTTTTTAATAATTAGAAGCTCGATACTTCATCAGGTTCAGGTTCATCGATCAGGTGGTTGATTTTGTGTCAAATTTTTGCTTCATGAATACAATTACCAAATATCTTATCTTCTTTTGAAAGTTATTTGGGAATAACTAATATGCGTACTTTAAATATATGTATATATTGTATAATTTATTGTGAATTATAATCAGAAACGTATCATAAATAAAATATTAAATATAAAAATATGTAACTGTGCAAAAAAGGTAGCAAATCGACGATATAAATAATTACAGCTCCCCTCACCTTACGCCTGTACTTTTTACCGGTAAAATGTAGCCTAACCCCTAACTTTAATATAGATATATTATACTGAAGTGACAGCCATATAAACTTACTTTCGGATTTAAAACATTCATCGAGATACTGATATTCCCTGTAAAAATCGTTATAGCAATATCGTAGATTAATAATTCCACTGCAGATATTTTTCGAGGCACTTGCATAGTTAATTTTTGCGTTGAAGATACTTTTATGCTTTCAGAACAGTCTTGTTGGCGTAAGAGTGAATAATCGCTTAACTATTATAGGTCCCTTTTTTGTTCACGCTGGGAAATGCCTTTACGCACCCCGTTCAGACAAAATCTAAACGGGAGTGTGGGACTCGCTGGAAGTAAGCCAGAATACACCACAAAAACCCAGCGATACCCTCCCCATCCTTTAGTGGAGCACCAGAGGATCGGTTGTCGCAATCTACCCTAGTACTCCGGGATACTCGTGCTGGGAATTTAAAAAGGGGGTAGGAGCAGCGCAAATCTACGCCTCCTACCTCCCAACCTCCTGCGCCGGAGAATAGGAGCGTATATAGAGTCTCCCAGTGCCTCTCATGTGCCTCCTTCAGAGAAATATCATTTCCGCGGATTTGTTAAGAATCTCCAGAAGAGATTCCACAACCAACCCCGACACAGCATCGTAGCAGAACACAAATCTCTTGTGTGGCGGTACGTCTTTGCTGGTAGGATGGTGACTAACCACGAAGCCTCCGATTAGTCCAGTTTCAGACAAATTAGAAATACAATTTAGTAAATTCGTCCTGCTATGGATCAAATCCAGGACCTTTGGTAGTAAAGCTAGTACTATACGACATTTTGATCTTAGTGTTTCCAAAGTCTTTTAGGATCTTGAACCCACAGAGAAATTCTTGTGAATAAATAATTAATGAACGGGCTTTCGTCAGATTAGTCGCGTAAGACAGGATTATGACGTTAAAGTAAAACTATTTTCACCCTATTTTATTCCTTAACGTAGTCAAAACAACAAAGTTTAAGTCAAACAGACCGTCAGAAATTACACGATATCTTTACCAAAAATATCATCAATAATTGTACGGCAGTTCTGACTCATCTCGGGCAATCAGAAATCTCTTTCTTTTTAAGTCATAATGTGTATTATCTATTTTGCTACTCGGTAACGTTTTCCTGCGAAAATCTGTATAGGCATAACACCAGTCTATAGAAAAAACAAAAAATATCAGTTACAAAGTGACCGTTACTAACAGTGCGTGTGCCGCGCGGAAGTTCGTTAAGTTTGTTTGAGGTATTTTATAAACTGCGAGTGTTTATTAGTGATTATTTGTGTTTTTCATTATATAAATGACGTGATTAAAAATGAAAGCATTTGAGGTANTTTAAAATTCCTCTTCCGTTGCGTAATTTTGTAATGATCTAATGTACGTAAGTCTGGTGATGATCCGCTATTCGGGGCGGACTCCCCGCTCCGCGATGTATGATGTAAACTCATCCCTATATCAGATAATACGGCACAACTCGTCAGTATTACACTTGTAAGCGACTGAGACGAAAAAATTGCTATCTGTCTCGTTTACTCGAGGGGGTGCGCGGAGCTGCCACTTTATTCTTATCGTTCAAAGAAGATACTAACTACATTAGGTTATGATCGATAAAAAGTAAATTATATCAATATGCGTTTTGAGTTAGAATTTCAATAACTTATAAAAGAGAATTGTGACTGCAACTATAAACACGTCTATTCTGTGCGATGCCAATATTTTTATATTATAAATAATTACAGCTCCCTTCACCTTACCCCTCTACTTTTTTCCGTTAAAATGTAGCCTAAAACCCCTAACTTTAATATAGATATATTATACTGAAGTGACAACCAAATAAACTTACTTTCGGATTTAAAATAATCATCGAGATACTGATATTCCCTGTTAAAATCGTTATAGCAATATCGTAGATTAATAATTCCACTGCAGATATTTTTCGAGGCACTTGCATAGTTAATACTTTCAGAACAGTCTTGTTGGCGTAACAGTGAATAATCGCTTAGCTATTATAGGTCCCTTTTTTTCACGCTGGGAAATGCCTTTACGCACCCCGTTCAGACAAAATCTAAAAGGGAGTGTGGGACTCGCTGGCAGTAAGCCAGAATACACCACTAAAACCCAGCGATACCCTCCCCATCCTTTAGTAGAGCACCAGAGGATCGGTTGACGCAATCTACCCTAGTACTCCGGGATACTCGTGCTGGGAATTTAGGAAGGGAGCAGCGCAAATCTACGCCTCCTACCTCCCAACCTCCTGCGCCGGAGAATAGGAGCGTATATAGAGTCGTCCCTCTGCCTCTCATGTGCCTCCTTCAGCGAAATTTCATTTATGCGGATTTGTTAAGAATCTCCGGAAGAGATTCCACAACCGACCCCGACACAGCATTGTAGCAGAACACAAATCTCTTGTGTGGCGGTACGTCTTTGCTGGTAGGATGGTAACTAACCACGAAGCCTCCCATTAGTCCAGTTTCAGACAAATTAGAAATACAATTTAGTAAATTCGTCCTGCTATGGATCAAACCCAGGACCTTTGGTAGTAAAGCTAGTACTATACGACATTGTGATCTTAGTGTTTCCAAAGTCTTTTAGGATCTTGAACCCACAGAGAAATTCTTGTGAATAAATAATTAATGAACGGGCTTTCGTCAGATTAGTCGCGTAAGACAGGATTATGACGTTAAAGTAAAACTATTTTCATCCTATTTTGTTCTTTAACGTAGTCAAAACAACAAAGTTTAAGTCAAACAGAAAGAAATCAGTCAGAAATCTATACGATATCTTTACCAAAAATATCATCAATAATTGTACGGCAGCTCTGACTCATCTCGGGCAATCAGAAATATAAGCATCTCTTTCTTTTTAAGTCATAATGTGTATTATCTATTTTGCTACTCGGTAACGTTTTCCTGCAAAAATCTTTATAGGTATAACACCAATCTATAGAAAAAACAAGTCTTAATTTAATAAACAAAAGATACCACTATGTAGTTAAACTATTAATAAACCTAAAAATCATAACAGCTGGTAGTCTTTCATGAATATTTAAGTCCCAAGAGCTACTTTAGCTACAAGAGCGTCATTCGACCGCTGGGACAATCGACGCAAAAAAGCGCTAGTGCGGGGCGGGGCAAGCGACTATATTTAACTCGATTTACATCGGACAGATTACTCATTATTTTTGTCCATTTTTGGGACATACTACTTATGAAAAAACCAAAAACATGTTTTTTTTGGACAAGCGAAGTCTTGAAACAATAATTTAAGCAATTAAATAAGATGATCTGAGGTTAAAATTGCATAACCTATGTGAAATGAACGTGAAATTCTCTTCTTTATATAAAAACAAAAAAAAAGACATTTTAACTTTAACTTAATTATTAACAATTCATAAAATAGCAAGCATATACAAACACTAGAACCAGTGGTAGTTCATGCGCTAACCAAAATGGTTTTAACAAATCCGCGGAAATGGCTTTGTTTCTAACATATCATTATAAATTTAAACAGGCAATATTGAATTGTGGGTAAAGCACAATTTAACGTGGAATTGGATTTAGACGAAGCCAAATTAAATAGGTTCAGAGAGACGGAATAGGATAGTTCGACAAAATTAACGTGTGCACTAACGAACAGTGTTAAGTAAATTTTCGTCTACGTTTCAGTTCTAGAAGACTTTGTAGAATATAGATACTAATGACTTACTAAATATTAGTCAACTAAAAAAGCTAGTGCAGTTTTCATTTATTATTTACTTATATATATATTATACATCACAAGAAAGATAAAATAATGGGGTAATATTTTGTACGTTTAAAAGCTGACATTAAGAAGCATCATTACAGAGTAAGAGGTAACGTTCTATATGTAATAATATCTTATTGAATGAATAGAAAACAGTTATCACATATTAATAATATTGATCGAAACTCGAAATAAGAATTATCGTATACCTATATATTGGTTTCGGTTTAACCCCCGTGGCGTACCACAAGGGAGCATGATTGGCCCTATATTATTTATAATATTTATTAAAAACTTTTCCTCTATTTTACAATATCCTATAACGATGTTTGCATATGACTGTAATATACAATTGTAACTTTTAAATATCAGCATCCAGAACTGCTACATTTAGTAACAGTGCAAACATTATGCTTCTTTAAATTACTCACCGAGCCCACAATAAACTCTGCCGAGTGTCCTTTTTATCTCATCATCACTACAATTAACAACCTAATGTTTTTTAGGATTTCTCAATTAGCTTTATTTTATTAAATGATATCCCTAGAACGTCTTCTAGTTGTTTGTCGTAGGAAAGTATACAGTTATTCTTAAAAGAACTGTCAATGTAATGCTAAAATTTATAACAATTTTATTTTATTTCGTACGTAATATCAGATACAATTATATCCAATCGAGCAAATACGGTTTCAAAAGATACATTCACGAGCCATAACACCAGTCGAATTTTACTGAAAAAAATGCGGTGCGGTTGTGTTATAGACACAGCTGTTAGTTGTACATGAATACGACTCGTAATGAAGCTTCTCCTTCCGCCGCGCTCGATGTGTTACAGTCCTTACTTAGCATAATAATTTCTATGATCCTGTTGCGGACGGGAGCTGCAAGCCTAGCGTATCGCCGGCGGCGACTAATTCTGATTGGTCAACCGACGGCGACTCCCCCCTCTCCTCTCCTAACTCGGCACCCGTGGTCGCCTATTTCTCCTGTTCGTGTCGCCGTATGTATTTGCCGAGCAGGAGAATTGTATAAAAGGCCTCTCCCAGAGTTGTAAGACAGCGGAGTAGATCCCTTACTAAGCGCGACTTGTAAACATCAAGAACCAGAACTCTGAAGAACTTGGAAGTGAAACTGAACCGAACCACGAACATTGAAATCCGAAGACCCAAGCCTGAACAACTGACGACCGAGCTCTGAACCCTCAAGGACAGAAGACCCGAAAATCCGAACCCTCAAGAATTGAACATCGAAGCGCCCGAACCACATACAGTCCACTAAACCCGGAGGGATTTACCTGAATCCCTCCCCAACAGATCCTTTAGCTATCAAATGGTATTGTTACACGTGAGTTGATTATCTTCCGTTAAAACGCGCAGACTTTCGGCGGAAGACGATAGCGGCCGACGAGAGGCAGCGATATTCGCGGCATTTTGACGGAGAAAGAAGAGGGGCAGTGGGTAGTAAAAAAGAGGCTTGTCTGTTATTATCTGCTGAAGTATTAACTAGTGTAATACTGTGATAGTAAAATACAAATTTGATGGTAACTTTTGAGTGTTTAAATTGTCTTCGTCTTAACAGGTATATTTGAATTTTGGATAGAGGTGAGTGATACGCTATAACGCCAAACTCCACCGATTTTGTTATCATTAGTATTTTTGAATTACCTCCCTATGGATGCTTAAAGACGCATTCACGTCAAAACGCCACGATCTCTTATTTCAACCAAATGTTATAAGAGAAAATGATTATGTTATCATCATTATCTCCAGTTTCCGTAACAAATTGTATTAAGTAACAAAATAAGAGAGCAAATAAATGCTGGAAACCACTATGTGTTTGTCTCGCGTTCCGACACCAGCTATGTACGTGACCGGAATAAGCATACTGTTTTTCAGTTGATACACATCGCCGTTTATTTCGCCACTACACATTGTTTATTTTTTATTTCTTGTCTAACAGATTACAGGTTGACTGTGATCTCACCTGATGGTAAGTGATGAGACAGGCACTACAATCCTGATTTTTCTTGCCGTTGATATACAATCTACCTGTAATCAGAAGGCAGTTTCTGCTGAAAACTAACCGGTTAGAAACTCAGCGGTTACTCTTTTAAATATAGTTTTATGGGTTACAATGCGTAATATTTTGCTTCTGTGTGCAACTGGAGTCAAGTTCAAACATTTATATCGCTTAAATAATCTTTAAATGTATGTTTCATAAAAGCATGTTTTTCACATTTTTGTGGCAAATCCAAAACTTATTGATTGAAACCGACAAATGATTTCTGATCCCTTTTCACTCTAATATATGGCATTACAAGTTTATTTTCATTTCTTGCTTTAAAATTGTGTATTTCGCTCTTTTTGCTGTAAAACTGGACATTATTACGAATATATAAATTGTGCTGCGAGGATTGATGTTTCTTTGAATTTATCCCTTAGAGTAGCACGAGATCCTAATTGATATATTGCACGTATTGCTCTCTTTTGTAATATAAATACAAGGTGCTAGGAGACGGCTCCCGTAAACGAAGACAGACAATAGTACTAATGACAAATTTATTGATGGGACGAAAAACATGGATCCTAATTTAAAGAAACAACATTTAAAGAACATGTTTTAAAAGGTCTCTTTTACGTTATAAAACGCCGCAACCGCAGCTTGCAACGGCCGCGCGGGCAGCTAGAGGTCGTTGACCCGCGCTGAGACGTCAGCTGTTTTTATCCTTGTGTTTCAGTGCTGTTATTTTTTTAGTAAAGTAATGTATTTTTTATGAAACTATCGTTTCATTTAGCTGTACTAACATGATGAAGCGTAAATAATGGTAATTAAACGATTTAAAAAGATATATTTTTTTTTAAATTAGGATCTTTTTTTTCTGTCCTACGATCAAAGGTATCATTAGTAAGACGTAGTCTTTATTTTCGGGAGCGGCTTCCTAACACCCTATATAGTTTCAATGTCCAGTCTTACCCCACATGGCGTGAGACATAATCCTATGAAAATAAGCGTTATACACCATTTATAGTTCTAATAGGATATTAAGATAGACGCCACCTAAATTGCTAACTGTGATGAACACTAAAAAATATGAAAGGAAAAAGATAATCCAATAACAGTGGCCACTAGAGCCGCTCGCGTCCCGTCAACTGAAATTGAATAATATGGCCAAAGTGAATTGTACTAAAGTGATGGAAATTGCTTCCATTTACTGTGCCAGATAACTTACGAGATTTCTCTTATGTATAAGGGTGTTATTATTTTTAGATAGATACATAAATTCTTGGGATGTAAATTTAAAAAAGATGGAACATGTGAATATAATGTTGGGTGGAGAATGAATGCAGGGAATATGGTAAATGGTGCTCTGCACGCCTTTATGAATAGTCAGATGGTGTCTCATATGGCCAGGCTGGCTGTGCATGGAAAAGTGTATATACCAACACATATTGAATGTTGAGTATGTCAGAGGAAGCATAAAAGTAAAGTAAATGCGGTAGAGGCAAGAACATTAAGAAGTATGAGTGGATTGAAACTGAGTGACAAAATAAGAGATAATGTGACAAAAGAACGTTGTAGTATAAAAGAAGATGTAGTGAATGAAATTGAGAAATTGCTTAGATAGTTTGGGCACTTAGAGAGAATGAATGAAAGGATTTTTGAGACAAGAGTGAATGGGAAAGTTGGAATGGGAAGACTAATACGAAGGTTCCTGGACAAAATCCAGGACATTTTAAATAAAGGCCAGGTCAAGAGTACTCTAAACCGACGAACTTGTATGAAAGGTTTAATCAGAATCAAAGAAGCGAAGGAGATGTGCAGGCAAGTGGAAGTAGGCGGTATCTGCATACTCCTATGGGAGTGAGGCGTGATGCCATCTCCTCTTAGCACAGCCAGTTTGGCCCTCTGAGACACAATCTGGCTATTCATAAAGGCATGCAGAGCACCATTTACCATATTCCCTGCATCTACTCTCCTTTTAATATCACTTTTACGTGTTCCGTCTTTTGTAAATTTGGATCCTAAGTATACAAATTCTTTCACCTCTTCAACTTGTTCCCCATCTATCAAAATATTTTCATACATCATAAATTCATCTCTTTCAAAAAGCCTAACTTTCTTTTTGATTACATTCACTTTCTTTCCTTTCTCTTTCAAAGCTTTATTCACAATATTTACCATCTCCTGTAGCTCATTAGCAGATGATGCAAGTATTACTTGATCATCAGCATTGAGTAAACATTTGATGAGTAATTCATTCATTGTTAAACAAGACATACCTTCTTTTGAATCTGTCAAACAGTTTTTATGATTTTAAGTTGCAAATTTATCGTACTCATGCACAGGTTTACAAACAGTTAATATAGTGCACTCATAATGCACTTTACAGCATGATGTACTCAAAAATAACATGAAAATGGCAATATTTATCTTAATGGCAATGGCAATTATTTAATGGCAAAAAATAATTTTACCATTAAGCAAAACCCACTGAATTATTAATATTAAAAAAAACAACTTTAAACTAATTTTTCGTACAATATTTGAACAGTCAATCGATATATTTTAATAGAATTAGTTTTAAGAAAACAGGTAGCGCATATTTAAGAAATTAAATAACTACAAATACATAAGCAACTAGTCTAGATTTAGATTTTGCTACTTTAAATCGAATCTGGTGTTAAAAAAACAAAACTAATGCAAATATAACACAAATAAAATATAGCAAAGTGCCCGTTGTTTAGTCGTTCTCAGCAAACAATAGAGTCTGAAATACGAATCGTATAAAATAATTAAGTATTCATTGTCATAAAAAGCAATCAAACAACAAAATGGCAGCAATATTGAAAAAAAAGAGAGACAATAATAAATGTATTGAACAAAACACGTAAATTATGAAGCTCCAGCGAACATTGAAAAAGGACAACAGTGAAAAAAGGGAGCGCAATTCGATAATAATTCTCACTAGAGTAACTCTATTTGCTCGCATCCCGTCGTCAGATATTAAACATGAATAAAGTTAGTTATATCGCATATGAAACTGCATTTTAATAACATCCTTTTATGTATTAATAAATATGAATACTATAAGAAAGATTATAGTGAATCAAACTTAAACGATATGATTATTGTCGGCAGTTTAATCAACTTCTTTTAAAATTCAAAAAAGTAGTATATTGGTATAACTACAGTAGTTGGACATACGGCATCGCAGACTTTTTTGTAGATATTAATACGTTTTATAATACTGTAGAACATTTTTTTGTTCTATCTTCAATAGTTGTCGCAGGGCACGCGATAACAGATTTATTGTTTCACACCTTGAGTTACATTAGTGCATATACATACTGCCTCATAGGTGTAGCGGTTAGCATGTTCGGCCACAGACATGAGGTCCTAGGTTCAAGTCCGGGTCGGGCCAATTCGAAATCGATATTGAGTTTTCTATTAAGATTTTCTCAATATTTGCCCGAAGTTGGGAAGTTAGCGGTGTGATCCACCCCTGTCCCTCGGAGAGCACGTTAAGCCGTCGGTCCAGCGCCCGATCTCTCTCCGATCGTGTCGGATTCCCATCACATTGGACTATGATAGTGAAGGAGTGGAGCAGCGTGTGGGTTTATGCTCTATAAACCCTCTCATAAGAGTGAGAAGGCCTGTTCCCTGTTAATATATATTATTTACGTGACGTAGACGAAGTTTTGCGAATCAGTTATTGTATTATATTACTTGTTACAGTATCCGTTGGATTCACACTCTCAACTATCTGATATTGAATATGGATAAAGTGAATTACTCGCTGCGAAAAGTGCTCCCACTCGCAGGCTGCGATAAGAGGATTAGTACTAATTAAAACTTATAATTGCTTCACTCCAGCAGTTTTCGTAGTCAAGAACGGGTCCATTTTAGTGTTATCGTGCTATTGTTAAGTATCTATCGCGTTTTCTTGTAATGATTTGTGCTTCAAATACAGTCAAATGTATATATATTTCTATGTATCTTTTTAGGTATTGATTGAAAGAGTGTTTAATGAAACTGATGAAAAAATATGGGACGTACAAGCGGGATTCAGAAGAGGAATGGGGAGAAAAATGTTTGGCTAGACACCAAAAAGTTTATTGCGCTTTCGTTGATTTAGAAAAGGCCTACGATCGAGTGGTGAGAAATGAGCTGTGGTCAACGTTATCTACGTATGGGGTGAGCGGTTGTCTGATCCAAGCATTGAAGTCTCTCTATGAGGGTTCTAGTGCCTGTGTCAGAATAAACGGAGCGTACACGGAGTGGTTTCCTGTCGAAAGAGGTGTTCGACAGGGATGTGTTGCGTCACCATGGCTGTTCAACCTATTCATGGATAAATGTTTGACAGATTTAAAAGAAAGTATGTATGGGTTAAGAATGAATGAATTACTCATCAAATGTTTACTCTACGCCGATGATCAAGTAATAGTTGCTTCATCTGCTAATGAGCTACAGGAGATGGTAAATATTATGAATGAAGCTTTGAAAGGGAAAGGAATGAAAGTGAATGTAAACAGAACGAAAGTTATGCTTTTTGAAAGAGATGAATTTATGATGAATTGCAATACTTTGATAGATGGGGAACAAGTGGAAGAGGTGAAAGAATCTGTATACTTGGGATCTAAGTTTAAAAAGATGGAACATGTGAAAGTGATATTGAAAAGAGAGTGAATGCAGGGAATATGGTAAATGGTGCTCTACACGCCTTTATGAATTGTGGTAGAGATGAGAGCGTTGAAAAGTATGAGTGGAGTAAAACAGAGTGACAGAGTAAGAAATAGTGTGATAAGAGAACGTTGTGGTATAAAAGAAGGCGTAGTGACTCAAGAGTAGTCTAAGCCGTCGAACTTGTATGAAAGGTTTAATGAGAATGTAAGAAGCGAAGGAGATATGCAAAAATCGTGGCAAGTGGACGGAGGTGGTCTCTGCCTATCCCTATGGGAATGAGGCGTGATGCTATGTATGTATGTATCATTTTAGGCTGGGTATAATTACAAAATAGCTAATAAAAGTGCACTACAATCTAAACTAATATTATAAAGAGGAACCATTTATATTTTTGTAAGGTTTTCGCAAACTACTGGAGCGATTTCAATAAATTTTTCTCCATTTGAAAGCTGCATTTTCAATGAAATTGATCCTTAATAAAAAAAATACATTAATGTATTCCACGAAGGGAAAAAATTTGTCACAAAATTCTGTAATCGCTTGCGCTGCGTAAACTATTGATGATAGAACAAAAAAATGTTTTTGTACAGTATTATAGAAGGTATTAATATATAGAAAAAAGTCCATAATACCATATTACCAACTACTGTATTAAGCTACTATAACTAGTTTTTTACATTTTAAAAGTTAACAAAGTACTTACAATTATCAAACCACATTATTCACACCTCTGTATTAATCCTTATCTTGTTAAATAATATTTTATTAAAGACCGTTTCAATATCTGTAAAATATTTTTATCATCCAGGTTTACGCACCCACATCATCACATCCAGATAAGGATGTAGAGGTTATGTATTAGGACACATCCAGAGCCATGCATACCTCTGGGACATTCTACAATGTTGTGATGGGAGATTTCTACGCAAATCTCGGCGAACAAAGTGGGGCAGAGTTGAGAGTGGGGCAATATGGCTGTGGGCAACGGAACCAGAGGCGACAAATGTTCGCTGATTTCATGGAAAGTGAGGGACCCTACATGATGAAGTCCTTTTTCAAGAAAGAGCCGCTCCGAAATTGGACCTGGCTGAGTCCCGATGGTTCCACGAATTTAAGAATCCTTGCAAGATGTTAATAGTAATTGTAATGCCCTTTATATTATTTAATTTTATTTATATTAATAAAAAATCAGATACGGTATTAGCGATACCGAAAATAAAATTTTATAAAATTAAGTTTGTCGCGAGAAAAACTATTGTTTTTTTATATTGTATAAAAATTAAGAGCCTAGGAGCTGAATTAGTTACCTGTTTCAGCTTCAGTACCTTTAATTCTTAGTACATATATTGCCTCATTGGTCTAGTGGTTAGCATGTTCGACTACAGACTTGAGGTACTGGGTTCGAGTCCCGAATCGGGCCAATTCAAAGTCAATATTGAGTTTTCTATTAACAATTTTTCAATATTTGCCCGAAGTTAGGAAGTTCGTGGTGTATTCCACCCCCGTTGCTCGGAGAGCACGTTAAGCCGTCGGTCCTGCGCCTGATCTCTCTCCGGTCGTGTCGGATTTCCATCACATCGGACTATGAGAGTGAAGGAATAGAGAGTGCACTTGTGTACTATGCCTGCTAATCCACATGGGAGCAGCCTGTTGGGTCTACGCTCTGCTACTTACTTTTACTTACATATATATTTAATAAAATTAGATTTCCTCTTATTTAAAAACTAGAGAAGAGTCAGAAATATCATAAAAAGGAGTTTGACAGGCAATATGATAGGTTTTTTATGTTAATTAGTGGACGAAAATAACCTAAAAATATAATTTTTAATTATGGTCTGTATACACAGTATTGCTTACTTGTCACACAACATTAATTTTAAATTGACAAAACAAAAGTTAAGTAGACAATCTGTAAGTAACAGAACGTAGACGAAGTTACGAATACAATATGTCTAGGGGTGTATTAATGTCGCTTTGTATAAAATTCAGATGGAGTTTAGACTAAATTTAACGTAACTGATGGTAAATAGAAAACAGACAAAGTGAAGTCATAGTCTTTCTATTTGAAACGAATATGTAAGATCTCTCAAATTATTTTTACTGTGAAGAAAGCGAAACTAGTTCTCACAAAAAGAATTCATTTATTTTGGAGAATAAGAAAGAAGGAGAGCAGAAAGCATAGGGGCGTATCAATCAATCATAAATCACATCAATTTCCATACTGTGGGCGTTGGCGCAATCAAACACTTTATTAATTAACTCAAATTATAATGTATAATCACTTAATGTTCCTGATATCAATTTACATCAACTCATTAATAATAATAACGCGTTAGTTTCGATAGTCGTACGCTGTAGCTTCAAAAAGTATCGCGAATTTTGTGTTTTTTCAAAAATTATTTATTTATTCATGAATATCTATTTTGTCCCCTTCAAAGTAATCCCCATGAGATATTATACACTTGTGCCAACGGTTTTTCCAATCTTCGAAGCACTTCAAAAAATCATTTTTTTTTATCTTGTTCAGCTCCTCCTTCGATGCCGTCTTTATCTCGTCAAGAGAAGAGTAACGTCGTCCTTTCATGGGCCTCTTCAGTTTAGGGAACAAGAAAAAGTCACAGGGGGCCAGATCTGGGGAATACGGTGGCTGCGGCATCATTAGTGTGTTGTTTTTGGCCAAAAAGTCGCGCACAAGCAACGATGTGTGAGCAGGGGCGTTATCGTGGTGCAAAAGCCAATTTTTGTTCTTCCACAAATCCGGGCGTTTCTGGCGGATTGCTTCGCGCAAATTGCGCATAACTTGCAGGTAATATTCCTTATTGACCGTTCTTCCCTGTGGCAAGAACTCATGATGCACCACGCCCCTGCAATCAAAGAAAACTGTCAGCAAAACTTTCACATTCGATCGAACTTGGCGCGCTTTTTTCGGTCTTGGTTCGTGCGGCAGCTTCCATTGAGATGATTGAGCTTTGGTTTCCACGTCATAACCATAAACCCACGATTCGTCACCAGTTATGACCCTCTGGAGCAAATTTGGGTCGTCGCGGACAGAGTTTAACATCTCATTAGCAATGTTCATGCGATGCTGTTTTTGGTCACAATTGAGCAATTTTGGTACGAATTTCGCGGCGACCCGTCTCATGCCCAAATCATTGATAAAAATCGAATGGCACGAGCCAATCGATATGTTTAGGTCCTCAGCAACTTCTCTAACGGTGATTCGACGATTGGCCAATACCATTTTCTCCACTTCATTAATTTTTTCGTCTGTTGTTGAAGTGCTCGGGCGTCCGGCACGCTCTTCGTCGTTCACATCTTCTCGGCCTTCTGAGAACATTTTGTACCACCGATAAACGTTGCTTCGGTCCAAGGTAGCTTCTCCGTATGCCACAGTCAACATTCGGAATGCATCCGCGCACTTAATTTCGTTTTTCACACAAAATTTGATACAGGTTCTTTGATCCATTTTTTTGAATAGGTAAAAATCGAAGACGATCCAAAACACGTGCAAGCAAAGCAGCTGTCAACAATTAAATGAACATTCAAAATGGCCGAGCTTGTCGGCATAAGTGAGAGACATGAGTACCAACATAACGCCACAAAAAATTCGAAATTCGAATACACGTAACCCGCGAAAATTCAAAATTCGCGATACTTCTTCGTATTCTTATATTCGGAGTCGGCATCAGCCAAGGTACGTGTGTCCCGCGTGTCCACTTGGAAGCTCCCGCACCTCTCCCACCTATAGCTTGTATATGTAGTTACAACCTACAGCCATATATGAAGGTACCGACTCCAAATATAAGAATACGAAGAACTCTGAAAAAAGAATACGCATATTAATTTACTTTTTAAAGCACTTTCATATATTTGTTACAGTTTGTTTCGAAGGCGGTTATTTTATGATTTTTAGTGAATCTGGAGTACACTAACAAATTTGTTTGAATATTTGTATACCTAAGACCTGCCAAGACTCTGCTACCACCGCTTCACACATAATTCACCTTTCAAATATTGCAATGCAACAACAAATGTAAGGTCATTACCATTTGATTACAGACAGTTATATATTGGTCGCGCACATGCTTAATGCAAATTAAATACTTATCCGGTTTTCTCATGGATGCCAGCATCAGAACTGGATTTAAAAAAAAATGGGAACCTATGAAAGCACCACCTTTCATTTAAAAAAAATCATCAAGATCGGTCCACCCGGAAGCTATGAGGCAACAAACATAAAAAACAGACGTATTGACAATCTCCTCCTTTTATTGAAGTCGGTTAAACAGAAAAGGTTTTGACCGTTTATTTGCTGCATATAAACTAAATATCTATTGTTTATTATCAAATGATAGCACTTTTATCGGAAATTACGCCCAGAAGTTCTAATGGTAAAGTTAATATTCCTGTGGGACTAAAAAAATAACTCAATGGTATACTTTAAGAAGAGGAAATTGTGTAACTGGTTACACATATAAAATAAAAATAATTTAATTATTAGAAGACTTCCAAATGGAACTGCCATTTTTACTAAGCTTAACAAATTACCATACACAGGACCTCTGATAGAGAATCTAGTACTTACATTACACTTCTGAGACCATAGAATTAACGTAAAGCAAATTCAATGCTATACGAAACCTATTAGTTGTCTACGTGATGAAGGCCTTTACAATGATATAAAGAGGTAACTTGAGGAGACGTTAAGATAATGGGCAGTTAACAAACGACAGGGTAAAATGAGATCTTAGATATACAAAAAATTTTAATCATTATTGCAATATATGAAATCAAAAAAAAATCACATTACAGCACTTTTGAATCGTCAAATAATATTTTTTTTCTTTTCCACACTCTAAACTCAAGAACGACTTAAAATTTAAAGTTACGAGGTTTCCTTGGCGCCCTGATCCGAGAAGAACCCACAACACACTCAGTCGGGTATTTTGTATTTTTTTCGCACTTTACACTGAGAAAGGTTAAGCATCCCCCCCTAATCGACTAAATCAGATTAATTTACACTTTATTTTGTTAATGATTATTAAGTATATCATTAAGTTCTAGAGTTAGGATATACCTTAAGATTTCATTTGTTATCTTTATAGTGAAGCAGCTAAAACAGAGCGACGTAGTCATAAAGGTGACTAAGCTCGTTAAATTAAGAATTAAATTTTTTTTTTTTTGTTATCATCATCATTACAATATTATATTAGTTTAATATATTTCAATTCAAATTAGAGCAATTCGTTTACTCCCACGAGTTTCTATCTTCTAAATAATCTTGCAACTTATAATACGATTTTTCTGTCAACTTTCTTTAATCAAAGACTTTGAATTTGATTACTTAACATCTCTAGAACGTCTTGTAGGAGTTTATTATAGAAACGTATACAGTTACCCTTAAAAGAGTTGTTAATCTTATGCAGCCTACTAGAATTGATAAGAAGTTTGTTTTTGTTTTGTAAGTTATATGATGTACTCTTTTTATTAAAATAGTCAGTCTTTTTATGTACGTATAACAAGTTTTCTAATACATATACTCGTACGCAGTGAACTGTCATTATGTTAACTACCTTGAATTTGTTTCTAAGCAACTCTCTTGGACCCATATTGTAAATCGCACGAACGGCCCTTTTCTTCAGTACAAATATTGCATCTATATCACCAGCATTACCCCAAAGTAGAATACCGTGAAATATAAAAATCCCTGTTTCAGTATTTCACTGTTATAAACACCGAAACTACTGAACCGATTATCTTTATTATTATTTCGCTACACTTACTCCGTTTTAGGAAAAAGGGTAACCTACCCTTTTCTCTTTTTAATTTATAATAAAAAAAAATATACATAGTTAAATAAATATCAAGTAGATGACCCCATACTTTATGTCTTATCTAAACTAACACATAAAGTACTGGACCGATTTCAAAAAATTTTCACCATTAAAAATCTGCATTTTTACTAAGCGACATAAGCTATATTACTTTCTTAACAAAATAGGGATCCCTAATAAAATCCATTAATGTAACTCAAGGTGTGAAAAAATCTGTCACAAAAAATCTGCCATCGCATTCGCCGGGGAATCTGTTGATGATAGAACAATGAAAATATTGTACAGTATTATAGAACGTATCTACAAAAAAGTGCATCCGTGAAAACGACGACCAACAAAAGTTTTGATCAAATTTGAGAATTTCCGGAATAGCGTTTAACCGGATGTAGCACATGTAAAAGTTTTTATATAATTACAAACACCTCAGCATTATAAACAAATACAATAATTAAATAGCAATCCACAAATAAAATAATAATGATCGCAAACAATATAAACAAGACTTAAAAATTAGCTTGACAAAGAAGTTTCACTTCTGAGATTATTATTTATTCAAGTGTATTCGTGATATTTCCACGGTCCTTTTGTATGAATACATATTGAAAACATCGTTGCCGTTACAAAAGTGGTGGTTTCTGCGGTGACAGGACGACAGCGCATCCGCCAGACGTCGCCGCAAACGATGAGTGACGTCTTATTTCCTCAATATGGAGCTACGTGATGTAGACACGTTAACATGTATCATTTCTATTGAAACACCACGGAAATAAAGTGAACGTTACGTTTTCAATGAAATGAGAAATGGAAATTTATTTATCCAAACAAATTTAAGAGTCAATTGTATCTGTATCTATTTATTGCGCTTATGTAGATTTACAAAAGGCCTATGATCGAGTGGTGAGGAATGAGCTTTGGTCAAAGTTATCTACGTACGAGTATGGGGTGAGCGGTAATCCGAATCAAGCATTGAAGTCTCTCTATGAGGGTTCTAGTGTCACCATGGCTGATAAACCTATTCATAGTTAACTGTTTAATAGATTTCTACTTTATGCTGTCGATCAAGTTATACTTGCATCATCTGCTAATGAGCAACACGAGATGGTAAATATTATGAATGAAGCTTTGAAAAAGAAAGGAATGAAAGTAAATGTAAACAAAACGAAAGATGAATGGCAATATTTTGATAGATGGGGAACAAGTGGAAGAGGTGAAAGAATTTGTATACTTAGGATCTAAATTTACTAAAGATGGAACATGTGAAAGTGATATTGAAAGGAGAATGAATGCAGGGAATATGGTTAATGGTGCTCTCCACGCCTTTATGAATACCCAGATGGTGTCTCAAAGGACCATACTTGCTGTGCAGGAGCGTTGGTGCCAACACTTATGTGTGGTAGTGAAAATTGTGTATAGCAGAAGTAGAATAAAAGTAAAATGAATACGGTAGAGATGAGAGCATTCAGAAGTATGAGTTGATTCAAACTTAGTGACAAAGTAAGAGATAGTGTGATAAGAGAATGTTGTGGTATAAAAGTAGATAGATAAAATAGAGAAAGATATGCTTAGATGGTTTGGGCACGTAAAAAGAATCAATGAAAGGAGACTGACAAAAGGCGCTTCCTGTGAAAGTTCATTAGTGCCAGAGTATCTCCAATTTTAAAAGTGTGTAGTGGAATATTATTTGTCATTATCGATGTGATATTAACATCAAGATGAATAAATGGGATTACAGATGTATGTATATATTTATGTATGTAATTATTTGTATATGCGAGTATATGTATGAGTACTTTTATGTATTTACAATATTCTGTATATGTCTATACGTCGGAGGGCAGGTGTCTGTGGCACGCTGGCGCCATCTATCGGCGTGGGACAGAGTCAATAATGGCAGTCCGACGGGAGTCTCTCGGCAGTTGTCAAGTGGCGCTCGACCGGAGCGGTCTATTATTGGAACTGTCGTGTTCCTAGCTATTACTGTTAATGAGTTTGTGTAAATTATCGGGAACATTAAGTGATTAAACATTATAATCCGACTTAATTAATAAGTGTTTGATTGCACCAACGTTGCCCACGAACGCCCACGGTATAAGAAATTAAATAATAGATCCCATTAATGACGACGTCGGCAGAGAACCCTACGCCCCTATGCTTTACGCTTCCTTCAGTGTTATTCTCCAACATATATATTATTTTTATTTTTATAAATTGTATGCCTATTTGTTTATACACATCACTTGTCTTCTCTCTTCTTTCTTCGACGGGCTCCGTAACGCTAGGGTTGTCTAGAAGAGATCGCTCATGAGCGATAAGACCGCCCAATCATCACACTGAAAGTACCTTATACACAGTATTTTTAGCGTGGTGTTCAATAAAGAATATTATCTATCTATCTATTGTAAGCAACCAAATGAACAACCTAAAAAATAAGTTGCAAGCCTTACCTTTCTTCGCATTAAAAAGTAGCCTACGTCCTTTCTCAGGCTCTAGACTATCTTTATACAAAATTTCATTTAAAAGGGTTCAGTAGTTCTGGCGTTCTATAAATTACTTTTGAATTTATAACATTAGTAAAGATTACAATAAGTATGTTTAATTTTCTTTACTTATAGATATATAGATAGGATCTGATGTTGGGCGAGAATTGCTCTATGTCGTACAGACGTCCGTTGCAGAGGTCATTACGGAATATATTAATTTTTCACATTTTTCGCATGTCACGTAATTTACTGAGTAGGCAAGTAGGTGAAATTGCGTTATAATTGAGTTTTAATTAATGATGCGGCTGATTTTTGTCGTTGATTAATTATTTGATAAATATGTAGAATATCGGTATTAAATTTTATACTAGTTTGTGTCCACGACTTTGTCTATATAGAAGTAAAAGAGCTTAAACTATCTTAACATATTACAAGCTATGTTCAGATGTATAAGCCATTATACTACATCAAAATTTGTTTAGTATCTTTATGGTGAAAGATTAAACTTTTTCATTTGTAATATTAATATGATTTCGATTATTACTTATAAGAAATTTATAAATAATAACTGCTATTTTAGCGATTAGGTTTGCTCCTCGATGTCCAACTGTATTTCTGACTTAAGAGAATTAATTAATTGATTGAGGAGATGAAAGAAATTGTATACTTCGGATCTGAATTTACAAAAGATGGAATATGTGTAAGTGATATTGAAAGGAGAATGAATGCAGCGAATATGGTAAACGGTGCTCTGCACGCCAGAATTTATGTCTCAAAGGGCCAGACTGGCTGTGCATGCAGGAGTGTTGATGCCAACACTTATGTATGGTAGTGAAAGTTGGGTATGGCAGAAGAATCACATAAGTAAAATAAATGCGGTAGAGATGAGAGGGTTCAGAAGTATCAGTGGAGTAAAACTGAGTGGCAGAGTAAGAAATACTGTGATAAGAAAACGTTGTGGTATAAAAGAAGACATAGTGACTAAAATCGAGAAAGATATGCTTAGATGGATTGGGCATGTAGAGTGAATGAGTGCAAGGAAACTTACAAAAAGGATTTAGGAGTCAAGAGTGAATGCGAAAGTTGGAAGGGGAAAACCAAGGCGAACGTTCCAGGACCAAATCCAGGACATTTTAAATAAGGGCCAGGTCAAGTGATTACTTGTAATTTATTATGAATTTCATTGAATAGTAATAAAGGTCATATTGACTCTACATTTTAATTAGAAAACGTTTGTAAGGGAAACAGAAAAGGGCTGTTTTTAGGGGGGTTNGGTATGCTTAGATGGTTTGGGCATGTAGAGTGAATGAGTGAAAGGAGACTTACAAAAAGGATTTATGAGTCAAGAGTGAATGCGAAAGTTGGAAGGGGAAGACCAAGGTGAACGTTCCTGGACTAAATCCAGGATATTTTAAATAAGGGCCAGGTCAAGAGTACTCTAAACCGACGAATTTGTATGAAAGGCTTAATGAGAATGAAAGAAGCGAAGGAGATATGCAAAGATCGTGGCAAGTGGAAGGACGTGGTGTATGCCTACCTCTATGGGAATGAAGCGTGTATTATATTTGCGTGTATGATATTATAGTTGCGATCAATAATTCTTGCTTGCAAAAAAAAGTATTCTTTTACTTTTAATTTGATTTCTGAACGACGGGATAAATATCAAATATTTGACAGGTAAGAATAGATTCTAAGAGAAAGCGAAATCGTTATTTTTGCTTTATTCTAAGTATTTTTTTCATGTTTATTCACCTTTTTAACCCTCCCTGGACTTCCACAGATATTTAAAATCAAAATCAGTTCAGTCGATTTCGAGCTTTAGCGAGACTATTATCTGCAATTGATTTTTATATTTATAGATATTCGTACTTATTTAAATATAAAAGAATTACTATAAAACGTATAATACACAAATCTCCAAATTCATATAACAAAAGAAAAGGAGCATTTATTTTCAACGACGATAATAAGGAAGTTTGAAGAAAACTCCTCGAAAATTACGTTACAAGAAAACTCAGGGAAAACATCCTTCTTAAGGCGGTCCCAAATTAGTGGTCAATAGCCTCGAATTACAGCCGATTAAGGGGCATTTTATCAAGATAATCTCTACATGAAACAAGGGAAATGTGCCAAATAATGGATAGTTTTATACTATACTTACTATACACGTATATATTTGAGTAGGCTTTTCTGTTTCATCTGAATCTATACGAATATAACAATATAGATGCAAAAGAAGCTTGTCTTTCTGGTACGCTTTTATACCAATATCCTTACATGTTTAAAACAAAATTCTCCTCGGCGCCTGCCAATTGACATATTGGCGCTTAGCTCTGATCTCAGCATGGTTATTGATGATACTAATTTGGTTAGGTGTATTTTACCACTTCTGGCTTCTGCTGGAACTCTGAATACTTGGCGACACTTTGATAGGATGGCAACTAACCGTGACCAAAGATTGTAACTAGTCCAGACCTCAAAAATTAGTAAATATAATTTACTAAATGTTTCCTGCCGGTAATCGAACTCAGAACCTCTTGTAGCAAAGCCAGTAATTGCGTAGAGTGGTAAATAGTCACAGCCAAAGCCATTAACCCAAATCCAACAATTCAAACCCAATAAAAGAGGATGTAGTGACTAAAATTTAGAAAGGTATGCTTAAATGGTTTGGGCACGTAGAGATAATGAATGAAAGGAGACTGACAAAAAGGGTTTATGAGTCAAGAGTGAATGGAAGAGTTGGAACGGGAAGACCAAGGCGAATGTTCCTGGACCAAATCCAAGGCATATTAAATAAGGGCCAGGTCAAGAGTACTATAACCTGACGAACTTGTATGAAAGGATTGTGGAAAGTGGAAGGACGTGGGGTCTGCCTACCCCTATGGGAATGAGGAGTGCTATACTATATATGTATTCTGTCGAAATATGAGATATCCTCTTGCAAGTTATCACCCTACGAGAAAAGACGTACCACCAAACAAAAACAAAGCCGTCTGATGCTTTGCAGAAAACATTAAGAACTAAATTATCTCTAACCTGTTATCATCGTATCATCACTTACCATAAAGTAAGATTATAATCAAGGACTAACCTATTTACAATTAGGACAGAAGGGAAAAGTGCACATATCAGAAGTGAAACATCTTTGGCAAACTAATTGTTAAATAAGGAATTTAATGAATTTAAGTGTCGAAAATAAATAAATAAAAATTATTTATCTCAATCATGAATGAAATCTCAAATTACGAAGGGTACATAAAAATGCCACGTCAATATCAGAAATTAATAATCAAATTTTGTTGTTGTCTATGAAAAATAGAAAAGAAACCTTATGAAATATTGTATATTTCATGAAACATAGTAGATTGAATTATTGAATGACGAGTGGCAAACTAAAATGCCACAAGTTATTTTCAAATATTAAAGCTACCTAACCTTTCAAACGAATTAACTTAAAGAAGTTTCACTTCAAAAACTTTGTGTGTTTTTATGGAACCACGGAGCAAGTGACTTTTTAAATTTGCACGAATGATTGACGGCCTCTCTGGCGCAGTGGTGCGAGTACCTGCTTTCATAGCAGAGGTCTCGGGATCAATCTCCCGTAGGACGAATTTAGGAAATTCTATTTTATAATTTGAGCCCCTGGTACGTCCGTATCGAAGACCTACATAGGGACCCAAAACTCCCCACGATTAGACGTTATCTCAAAACGCCCTCCGAAAATTATTTCGAGAGAGCCATTAAACCTAGTAACCCACTAGTGGTTAACGCGTCCTCTTATACGACCTATCTCAACGTCTCGCCTAGGAATAGACAGCCCGAACACGTCCTTTACGACTCAGATGACTCGACTACGAGAGACAACCTCCTATATCAGGTAGGGCCCAATACACACAGCGACTCCGCCGGCGGTGTCGAGGTCCCCGATTTCTGACGTCACCCGGACGTGGACTTCACCCACGTTCTCGGGGGCGTTTCTGATTCTGTCCGTTTCAGGTGATGTACTGCGATAACGTCGCTCCAAGCAGAGGCTCGGTCTCGCAGGAGACGCCCTTGGAGCGGCGTTTCCCTGTAGTGCGAGCCCTTTTCCGGGCTCGCACTCCAAAAGTGGCGGTCTCCTTAAGAGCCGTCCATTCCTCCGGTTACGATGTAATAGCTAGTAGGGTTAACAGCTAAATACACTCCAAACAAAAAAAAATATAATTTGTCTGAGCCTGGAATGCTGGAAGGCTTTCGTGAAGCAAAATTTAATACGATGCTGTATAGTAATCATAAGAGGTAAATTGATCATTATTCACTATCAGATGTGATCACGGCCAAGCGCTAACACGAGATAGACGAACGAAAACATTTAAGGCGATGGAAATATTCACATTTAAATATATCGCTGCTGAAAATCAAACACATAGTAACTCCCAAAATATTGTTTTAACGAACACTTTAGGGAAATGCTAAATTGGATTTGCGGTTTACAAAGTGTGAATATATTGAAAGTAAATCTTTATTAACTTACTGAAAGGTAATTAACGCTTGAAGCTAACATGTTATTAGTCTTCCCTAATAATGCAAGCTTCAGTGGAAACAAATTGGAAGGTAACATAACAATTAAGGCCAGTGGAAGCGGCGGAACATAAAGCTAAGGTTTAAGTGGGACCAGCTGCGCCTCGGGAGTTGTAACAGTTCGATTAATAATTCATGTATGTACGTAAAGAATTCCTTCAAGCATCTACGTTTCATTGTCTATAATAAATTATAAGTATACTAGCTGTTAGAGCATAGACTCTAACTCTAAAAACTTCTCTCCTATGAGTGAGGAGGTCTGTGCCTAGCAATGACACATTAATGGGCTTTTTTCTTCTTGACGGGGGGGAAATGTTCAAAAACTTACCCGAGATCTGGGGAAGAGACATCGGGTTATGTGGGATTTTACCCACTAAAACTCCCTCGATACATCGCATGCCTGCTGGGGGGGGGGGGCGGTGATACTAGCTGCATGGGGGGTGGTACTGGCTACTCGGGCCGAACATACCAGCACCACCACCCTTGCACAAAAATCTGACGGTCCTGTGGGAGCAGACAGTGTCCCCACGCTGACAGCTCACGACCTCGCAGCCCTCGCAGGCATAGCGGCAGATCGGTTGCCACGGCGGGCCCGATGTGCAACTGTGCGAGCGGGATCATCCCTCTCACGGATTCTTTCGGCAGTCTCCTTTTTGCGAAGAACATCTTCACAGAAGGAGACTACTACCCTCCACGCAGCTGACTCTTTGAGCATTGCTGCTACTACAGTTTTAGCCGAAAGATCACGCCCTATCTGGCCGATCAAAATGCATGGTTCCGAGTACCACACGGGGCATTCTTCAACCGTGTGCTTGGCGTCGTCTTGTTCTGCCTCACAGTAATAACATCTAGGGGTTTCCTGCCTTCCAATTCGGAACAGATACTCACCAAAAGAACCGTGCACAGTGAGCGTCTGCGTCAATCTGCGACATAACCATGACTCCTCTCAATCGAGGCCTCAAAATTTGGCAAAATTGCCTGCACGATTCGTTGGCGAATTGCACGTTCCTCTTCTAGGCGCACCCGCTACTCTGCATGTATTTGGTAATATGCCCACTTTTTTAACAAGCAAAGCTCTGTCTCAAGTGTATCTCCTCCCCTCTGACAAATGGCGCAAGTCTGGCTGTAAAGTTTAGCAGCCATATCCGCCAGAATGTCCAGAGGCATAGCATGTTCCAAGAGATATGGGCTGCTACTTATTTTCAAACTATCTGGAAAATACTATATGCACGCCAGATGAAGCATGAACCTCTATTTGAGAGTGTGAAACTCTCTACACCCGTATGCTGGGGTCCAGATGTTCTCTGACACATTCAGCTATGATACTCTGGAGGAATTATACTCAATGGTTTAAGGAACAGGGAGCAAATGGGCAAAACTGCTCCTTTTGGGTTAAACATCGAACGCGCTTTCCCTTTCCTAGATAAAAGCCTTACAAAAGGAGAACACAGTATTCCAAGTAACCGATACTGTAGTAACATTGGAAAACACGTTTTAGTGAGATTAAAAAAAAACCGTCAATTCTCTTAGTAGATTCGCAATATATATTGAATAACAGTTTATAAACAGCAAAAAAAGCGAAATGCACCATTTTAACGCAAGAAATAAAAACTTGTAATGCAACATTTAAGAGTGAAGAAAGTTCAGAAGTCATTTTGCAAGTTGAGCATTCGCATTTTGCAGATTGGCAGGCATAGTACACAAGTGCACTCTCATAGTCCAACGTGACGGGAATCCAACACGACCGGAGAGAGATCAGGTGCAGGACCGACAGCTTAAAGGACAGCTTATTCTCTGCGGCACGGGGGTAGAGCACACCAATAACACAAAAACACGGCCCGGGAAACGAACCCAGGACCTCATATCTGTTGACCAACATGCTAACCACTAGACCAATGAGGTAGTGTCTATAATAAAGTCAACTACTAGTTGACATGATACCATAGTACTGTCTCAACTCGGGCAATCGTTCATATAAGCATCTCTTTCTCTTTAAGTCAATGTCTATTATCTATATCACTTTTGCGAACTGCTGTAACACAATAAGCGTAGAGATAAGACCTGACAATAGAAAAAACAAAAATAAATCAGTAACAAAATGACCATTAGTAACGGTGTGTGTAGTCGAAGTTCGTTAAGTATTTTTGTGGTATTTTATAAATTGTGAGTGTTTATTAGTGATTATTTGTGTTTTTAATTATTTAAGTAATGTAAATAACAATGAAAACCCTTGAGGTAAGTTTTATTTTAAGATATTAGCCTATAAATACAAGACGGTTTTTTTCACTATCTCAGAGTATAGCGTGATAGTATATATAAAATTTATGATATATTTAAAATAAAGATTACGGTTCGTCATATAAGTAAATCGTATTCTTAGAAACAAAGGTCTATTTGTAAACATTGCAATTGATGGCAATTAGCTATAGAATCTTCTAGTGTTTTATAAATGATTAGATAACTTAAATTACATTAATTGTAACTATCAAAAACTAACCGGGAATGGTACTTTCTTAATACATGTATTTGGCGGTAATCACTCTCATTGGTGTTTTGCCATAATGGTTTCGTTAGTTAAATGTTAAACATTAGCTACCAGTTATTGTGTTTTAAGTTATTTGTGTCGGTAAATCGGGCTGCTCTGCGATACAAAACTAACTGTATTTCTTTTAATTAAAACTGTTGTCTTATAAATATGTCATAGTGATAATTGTGTGTTATTTGTTTTTATATTTAATAATAATGGATGTTTGTGATGCAATATAACATGGATAGAAAAGACTATTGAGTTTCTTGTCGGACTTATCTCAATATTCAGCTAGGTTCCGAACCGGCGGTAGAGCCTTTAACAAGAAAGTTTAAGGATTTTTTAGTTTGGTTATTGACTTCTATTATGAAATCCTATTTAATTAAAAAAAATTGTTAAAATAATGAACATATTATTAATTTACTGATTGCTCATTCCTGACTAGCGCAATATGACGCTACATCACTTTTAATTTAAACTAATATAACATTGTAGTTTAACTAGCAAATGTAATAAATATAAATTTTAACAAAAAAAGAACCGCCTTCAAAACAAACTTACAAATACATTAATATGCGCTAAAAAGTAAGAAATAATTGCGTATTCTTTTATAGTGTTTTTCGAATTGTTATATTAGGAGTCGGTGGTCGGTCAGCCAAGGAAGATGTTCCCCGGATGTCCACTTGGCAGCTCTCGCGTCTCCCCCACCTATAGCTATATATGTAGGTACGTTGGCGTATCCATGAGATAACACCTTTCAAATATTGCAATGCAGCAACAAACGAAAGGTGATTGGCATTTGATTACAGACAGTTATAGATTTTGCCAAAAAAAACACTCTTACTGTAAGCCGTTGAGGAGTTCCATTGATCTTCATATTTAATTACGACTAGCACTTGACCATACCGAAGTTACGGTAGGCGACTCAAATATCTGGATAGAAGATACTGCCGAGTACCGTTGATTTGGTCCTAAGAATTTACGCACATGCTTACGCAAATTTAAGACATATCCAGTTTTGTCATGGATGGATGCCATTTTTTTTTTTTTTTTTTTTTTTTT